>PVKB01002359.1:124100-190535 GCA_004027205.1 Ctenodactylus gundi
AAAAAAAGGCTTCCAAGGAAAGAGAATGCCTGTTTTTCTCACAATTGTACTAGAGTTTCATTGAGGATGCCAAGGAAAATTGAGATGCTACGATTTGAGATTTTAACTCTTAACTGCTTAGAAAAGTGATTTTATTTAGCACATTCATCCCAAGACCAGGCTAATAAAGGTACTGTATTCATTAAGTATTTTACCTTAGGTGGGATATATTCAAAGGAAGAATCTGGAGATAGAAGGATATCCTTAGGAAGATGAGATTTCTGCCGGCTGGCTACTTGGAGGAGGGTCAGCTTCTGTGTGAAAAGGAGAGACAGGATGTGTAATGTACGGGAGCTTCTGAGAGTGCTCATGGCCGAAACACAAGAATTCCACACCTATGCTAGTTCAATTTTAAACCACAGTAAAGTGGGGCGAGGTATAGTAGAGTAGGTTTAAGGTCTCCTGCTAACATCAGTATTAGACTCAGAAAAGGGCATATTTAAAAATTGGTGTTTATACCACTTTGAAATGCAATGTAGAATTCACAAAATACAGCCAAGCCACCAAACTGAGGGTTGTTTCCGAGTGTTGGCCTAAGTGGCAAAAGGGTCCCCCAGGGGTTATCGATTGGTAGGAAACTATTACCTGCTTGAGGATTTCATTCTCTTGGAGAAGCTGCTGATTTTGCTCACACACTTCTTGCATCTTCTTAAGCTCTTCATCCTATTTCCAGATAGTGCAGTGATAGGTGGGGTTATTTCGGGCTCTACATGTGGGTTACCAAACAACTCACATAGATGAAAACATACTGCTGGCAAGTTGCTGGCAGCAGATGGTTTTTGCACAGCAGGCACTGGCACCCAGAAAAATGTCTTATTCCCAGTTCCTAAGTGCCTTGAATGACACTTCTATTCCAATGCTCTCGAACAGCCCTGACCACACTCGTAGGAGCCACGGGCTCTGTTCAAAAAGCCTCCTTTATTCTTTTCCATTCTCTAGCCTCATATCCCCTATTCACATCAGGATGCTGATTCAAAAACCCACAAAGGGTTAGCTGTGTTTCCTGAAGTCTATGGATGCTTCTGTTCATCCTTCTCTACATAGACTACACGGTTTATTTGCTATTTTAATAAGCCTGATTAAACTTCCTGGCACTTAAGACAAATGGATTCATACATACAACTTTTAACTAGTTTGATTATGTTTTACATGGGAGGTGCCAAGGAAACCCTAGAGGCTAATGTTACAGGAAAAAGATTCTAACTTGGACTAAATAGTGTTCCAACATGCTACTAAAAGGGTGTGGTATTATTCTCAGCCTCTGGAAGAAATTCAGACCCCAGGCATTTTACAAACATGTCAGGTCTCAGCTCAGAACAAGCTCAGGAAGATAGAACTGAATGCCCCCAGAATTCTAAGTAACTACTAGATGAATTCACTGCATCAACTCTTTAGAGCTCAGGGTTGTGGCAAAGGAACCAGGAGGTTTCAAAGTCTGGTATGGAGTATGTAGTGCTGTTTTGGTACCAAAAATGGGCTATTCTGCATGTGGCTATACTCCATCCCCAACTTGACCGACTAGGGCCAGAAGACAGTAAAGGCTATCATTGTGAGCTTTCCTTCTGCAGTTCATGATCGCTGCAGGGGTAACAGTATAAATGAGACAAGATTCTTAGGCCTATGCAGCCTACCTCAGGAGACCGCTCCCTCCTTCTCATACCTGACATTTCAGTGTGCTCAGCAACTGCTGCTCCTTTACACTGACTGACTCCTCCATCTGTTTCTCTGCCATTTGGCTTTGCTGCAGCTGGCTGAGAAGATACAGCACCTGCAGAAGGACAAAATAACAGGGTGGTATCAAAGGAGTAAAGGGGAAAGGAATTTCAACCTCGTTTAAGCAGTGATCCAGCTGATTGTTCTGTGATTTAGAGGCAAACTATTGTCTTTCTGTCATGGCTTGAAGTGGTAAGAATAGTACTGATGTTTCTCAGCATGTTAATCTGGGGATTCAAGTCTGAGATTATCGCTGGTAGGTGTAAATTAAATTTAGACAAGTCACTTTTGTTTCAGGTTTCTTATTGTCAAAATTTGGAAAAGATCATATGGTCTTTTGAAGACAACTTCATTATCCCTACTATTTTTTTAAGCCAACAACAAAAGGCAATGGCAGTTTGTGTCTCACGACAGCTTCTTGGGTTGTCAGTTTACCTTCTCCTGATGCTGTTGCTCCACTCTGACCAGCTCAGCTTGCAGCTCTGTCTCTATCTCAGCAAAATGATTCCTTTCCTCAAACAGCATCTTCTGCATGTCAGCACAGCTGGCTTTGCTCTGTTTAAGGCTGCTTTCAAGCTTACTGACCAGTATTTTGGAAGAGACCAGCTGTGAGGGATAAAAGAAGATCAGTTTATTTGGAAAATGACCCACCTTTCCCCATTCATTAGGTAGGAAAGTGGCAGCTTTCTTGAAATGATCCAAGGAAATTGTCTCCATGCCCAAGTCCATTTTTATTTTTTCATGTTACATAGATTCTAACCCCAGATACTAATAATACTACTTTTCTGTTCCTAGGCAGAGAGTCCGTATTTCTGCTGAAATGTATATCTTGGGGCTAGGAGGCACAGCCAAGGCCATTTTGTCTCTTGCTCTGCCTTAAGGCAAGAATAAACCTAACGCAAACAGTATCCTCTAAAATTTTGATATTTAAGGAGTTCCCAAGTGGTAGGATTACAGGCATGTGCCACTGCATCCAGCTTTTTTATGTGGTGCTAGGAAATCGAACTCAGGGCCTTGTGCTTGCTAGGCAAGTGCTTTAACCACTGTGTTGTTCTTCTAGCCTCTCTTCCTTAATTTTAATGATAAATCCACAGCCACTCTTATGACCAAATTTGTCCTGTCTTCAAATGCCTGTGTTCTCATGTCAGAACTTGTAGTCACATTAGCTGAGACTGTAGATCCAGCTTTTCAGGCCAGATTCATAGCCTGTGCTGGCCTAGTTTCACATTCACTACTAGCCCAAATGGTGAACATTATAAATATCAGTGTTCATAAGGCTAATCAGAATTCCTCAGTAGAATAAATCTGTTAATTCAACAGAAAAAGTTGTCATTGTTTGAACTTGTGGGTTTGGACAGTTTGTATCCTTGTCTTGGTTGAAAACTGCTTCAACGACCAGAGGTAATCAACTTTCATTCCTTTTGTGATAATGTAAGAAGACATATTATTTTCAGAACAGGAAGATGGATTTCCTTAAAATGAATCTTCTTATATCAAAAGATGCTTAGGTTTTCCCTTTTTTAGATTGTTTCTTAAACTTTTTGAATATACATCTCATAGGTGCTTTAAAATGTATGATAATTTATGTCTAACTATAGCTTACTGTGGCATCCTGGTCTTTTTCTAGTAACAACAGCTAACATTCATGGAGCACTCGTTACATAAAGCATGATATGTATCAATTTGAGACATACTATATTTCCGTAAGTAACTGCCCTGTACTTGCTTATTCCAAACTTTACCCACTAAACTCTAACGTCAGTTTCATTGGGGTTTCTATCATGAAAAAGTGGCAACAACACTGTGACAGCATTCCAGGCTTTCTTATTCCAACCTCTCCATCCTGATCTCTCTAGTTGCTGGTAGGAAGAGTGATCTTAGTCTTTCCACAAAATAAATTTTGAGTTTCAGTTGAACCATGTTTAGAGATATTATTAAAAGTGTAGTTTTGTCGGTTTATATCTTGAGGACGTTGATTCCAAAACTGATTTATGAGGAATGATATAATGGCTCCTTGAAAATTGACCTAGAAAATAAAACCTTTAAAGGACACTGGTGCGATACTTGGTCTTAATTTGGGCTTTTCTGTTTCAGTTTGCCACCTCCACAGGTGGAATGGACTGTACTCCACCCTAAGTACTGTGCACAGTATCTTCCCTTTATATAATGGATTGGTGGTTTTCATAACATAATCTAATCCCAAAGTATTTGTGTATGGCTTTTTTTTTTGTTCCTCAGCAGAAAGGAGATAATTAGCCACTACTGGAAATGTATTGTCCAAACAGTGTCCTTTTTAATGTTTCATATGAAAATTGTGTTGAGTGACTAAAATATCCTCACTTGATGTCTGGTCAGTTGAATTTAAGAACATACCTTGTTAACACTTGTGTGTCTAATAAATGTGACTAAGCAGAATTACTAAAAATTAACTATAAAAGCAAAGGCACCTAAATCTTTGTACTTGTCTTGACTAATCATGTGTACTTGTATGTCTTCATTTTGTTCTACTTAGTCATGTTTGCATGATTATTTATTTTTGATACACTAATCAATAATTTTTCTTTTAATCATATCATTACCTATTCATGACCAAATTTCCAAGGACTTTCATTTAGATTTCGATTTTTGCTTCCACATGAGAATGAAAATTAATACATTTTTCCATAAAATATTAATGAGATATCATTAGCTCATCTGCAAGTAGCCTAAAAATGCAATTGCTATTAAACCTAGCCTCAAATTTCATAATACCATAACTGTTTTTATACCTTGCCACTTATTTTGACTAAATTTAATAGCACTTTATTGTACAATTACAAAATATATATTCCTAGAATTGTTGCTAGTGTAATTTCTTTAATGTTCTGGTGTTTTTCATATATCTTCAGTATTTTTATTACTATATCCATATTTTCTTTGTATAAATTGATCAAAAGAATAAGTTTTCTATTTTAATATGTTTTGGAAAAATAATTGCATTTATGAAATAAATATCATCAAAAAAGAAGGAAGAGTCATGTTTACCTCTCCAATTAAATATTTCAGGGCACACTTGGCTTCCAGAATTGTAGCAATATTCTCCCAACGTTGTTTGGGCCTGTCTTCACTTTCTGCATCAAGGAGCTTCTGCTGTAGGTCAGCAATCTGAGCACTCCTTCAAGAAAAGAAACAGCAAAGCTTATTGTGAGTAGCCTCAACATCAAAAAGGGGAAGTGCTCTGAGCAGAAACTTCAAGGCATTTTATGGATAGAACTATCAATTAAATAATCATTTAAATAACAATTGAAGCTAGATATGGTGAGCAAGCACGCTTGTGACAGGATTACAAATTCAAGCTCCACCTGTGAAATTTAGTGAGATCTATCTCAAAATAAAAAATAAAAAGGGGTAGGTTCCAGCCCCGCTGATGCCAAAATGAAACAAAACAAAACAAAACAAAAAATGATTGAGTAATCAAGTCATCTGATTTAGGCTTTTACATAATATCTCAAAACCTATTATACAGAGAGTCCAAGAAATTGTCCAAATAGTTTTTATCTTATTAAATAATAGTTCAAATAAATGGAACATATATAGTGGGACCTGGGATGATGGATCATAGCAAGGCTTTGAACCACAGGAGTGACTCTGAGGTACTTGCTTTATAGCAAATGACTGTGTGGGAAAGTAGGAAGGGAAGTGGGATTAAGTTGGCTTTGACAGGGTACAATCAATTGTCCGGAGCCCTTATTCAGGAAGCATGTGCTCAGAGCTAAAATAAAGATTCCTATTTGAGATAGTATGAGACATGAGAGAACTTAAAGTGTTTAGGGGAAAATTCAGAGGTTAGGAGGAAGTAGGTTGAGAACTGGACACAAGGACAAAGATCTAAAACAAATGAGGGAAATTATGAGCAATGATTGCAAATAATAATTAATCAATTTGGGCTGGTATTTGCATGGCAGTTGGTTGGTTTGGTATAGCTTATAATTTATATATCACATCTGGGCAAGACAAATAAATAAACCCCATTAATCTACATGGTAATGTGAATAATCTTTTGCCCAACATGATTCACTAACATGTCATTAACCCAACAAGTCACGCAGATCCACCAAACATTAACATATTTCATTATAAAATATATTTTAAAAATCATGTTTGATGACAGTGTCAAGTCTTTTGTTTTTGTTTTTCTGAGACAGGGTTCAGACAGATCCTGAAAGCACTCATTACGTAGCCCAGGCTGGCCTTGAACTTGTGGCAATTCTCCTGCCTCAGCCTTCCAGGTGCTAGGATTATAGGTGTGCCCAACATTTCTGTCTTATATGGGTGCCAGGGAACTGAATCCAGAGCCTTGTGCTTGCTAAGCAAGCATTTCAGCCACTGAGCTATATCTCTACCTCTCATTAGAAGTCTTACCTGAAAAATTATAAAAGACTGTAAAGCTTGTGGTGGCTTATCCAAAATTCTAAAAGTCTGCAAGCTTTAATTTTGTCTTTGGGAACAAATATTGTCAGGTCTTTCTTTCTTCTTTCTTTTCTCTCTTCTCTTCTCTTCTCTTCTCTTCTCTTCTCTTCTCTTCTCTTCTCTTCTCTTCTCTTTTCTTTCGGACTGGGATTAAAACCCAGAGCCTTCCCACTGAGCTGCAGCTCTTCTTTATTTGAACACTGAGACAGGGTCTCACTAAATTGCTAAATCTCCCAGGCTGGGCTTGAACTTGCAACCATCTGGCCTTAGCCTCCCAGATTGGTAGGGTTATAGGCCTATATCAGCATTTTGGCTCATTGGTTGTTTTTCTTAAGGTGATAGGGTCACTGTTCATTTCTGAGAATGTGACTGCCAAGTAACCAAGTATGAATAATCAGTTTACCTGTCCACTGTTCTTTAAAATAAAATCCATATTCCATGAAAAAGAGGCCTGTTGGGCTTACACCTCAAACAATGGCACAGTACTTTTCTGAGGATGACTAGTGTGTGTGTAGTGCAAATGCTTTGTATGCTTTTTTGTTTTGTTTTGTTTTGTCACACGTGTTATTAGAAATATGTGAACTCCAGGGTTGTGAATCAATTAAATTGCCACGTTTCACTGCTTTCCTGCAGCCACTCTTCAGTAAGCCTGACTCTTTAAACAGTTTTAAACTGAGAGGATGCGGTGTTGTTACATACGATGACTGCTAGCTAAGGTTGGTGCCACTGCTTCTGTCTGGCCTAAAGTGTCAACAGTTTCTGTCCACTATTGTTTCTGTACTATTACTACAAGTGTCAACATAGTAAAAAAGGTAGGTAATGTCTTACAGTTATCATATGAATATTCTCCAATTCAGACTCCCTAATAGGTTCTCAGAGACTTTCAGGGGTCTGTAGACTACACTTAGAGAAACCTGGTCTGATATATAATCCTTTCAACGAGTGTGCACAGTAATCTGTCTTTAGATTGACAAACATAAAATAAATGCTAAGCATCAAGATAACATATATCAGCTGTGCCACATAATTGAGAACTGTAAATTCTGAAGAGGTTTAGAAAAGAGTAAAATTAGTGACGATGAAGAGGGGGCTGGGGATGTAGCTTAGTGACAGAGCACATTCTTAGCATGTACCAGACCCTAGGTTCAAGCGAAAGTAAGAAATGAAGAGTCAGGACAGGCTTGTGAAAGAGCCATCATCAGTCATAAGCCTTTCTTGTCTTCTCTGACAATTCATGTCTCTTACTTCAAAATTTAGTTTGTCTCATTAATTTTAGGAAAATTTCTCTGATTAAACTTACCTCTGCCTAATTCTTTTTACTTGGCACTTGCTATACATTTACATAATCATTTACTTATGCATGTGCATGCAAGTAAATGTTTGACAATCGATGCTTAGAAAACCAGCCAGGCCTGGGGGCAGTCCTGTAATCCCAGCACTTGGGAAGGCAGAAGGAGGAAGATTCTAGGTTTGAGCCAGTTCCTATTGTGTACTTTCACCATAACCAATTAGAAGTGATATAGTTTACCATATTTCTAAAATTTTAACAAATAATGGCAGCACATTTCTGTGAGTAATTACTATTTCCACTTTACAACAAAGATAGTGCCACTACACTTTCTGTTTATCACAGCTGTATCCAGTGCAGCACAAAACAGGAACTCAAATGTTGAGCGACTTACAGATACATCCAAAGATAAATAGCTAGTATGTATTGTTAAAACCAAATTAAATGATCTCTAAGGTTTTCTGGGCAACAAAATTTTATTATCCTAAGTTACTATAAAATCTGACAAAGTTCTGTTCCTTTCAGATTTCATAAACTGTTTAAAAGACATTAATGGTATTAGAAAGCTGTGCGGCACAATTTGTGGGCTAAGACCAGAAGGGGAGAAGAGAGCACATTCAACGAGCACTTTTAAAATGCTAAATATCATGTTGTACACTTTATTAGCTGATGTTATTTAATACTTGTGATATCTTATATATCAAGTATATCTATTCTGCTGACGATCTCTAAAGTTTTCCTTCTCTGTTGTTGCTTTTCTATGAATATTTGTGGATTCCTCTAAAATTCTGTTCTTCATTCTACATTTTATGGATACTATTATATCAAATACTGTGGTAAATTATAAAAAGCATGATCTTTGGAGTAAGATAAGAATAATCCTAGCTCTTTTGTTAGCTAGTTAGTTAATACCTTTGGAAAATATCTGAAGATTTCTGAACTTCATTTTAGATCTCTAAAGTGAGAAACCAATGAGAAAATGGTTTTATTATGTCTAATACAATATATGGTTCAAGACATTATTACTTTCTCTTGTTTTTCTACCACCACAAACTTTTGAAAACATTTTGAATCACCAGACTGACACTTTTTTGTTTTTGGAGATAGGAGCTGTGTGTGTAATCCAGGCTGGTCTAGAACTCACTATGTGGCCCAGGCTAGCCTCAAACTCATAGTAATCCTCCTGTCTCAGGCTCCCAAATGCTAGGATTTCAGGTGTGCACCACCATGTCTGGCTAATTTTTATGTAGTGCTAGAGAATCAAACCCAGGGCTTTGCCCATGCTAGGCACATGCTCTAATCACTGAGCAACATCCCTAACCCCAGCCTGATAAATTCTATTTTTTGATTCCAGTCATACATTTTTATGTGTTAAGATAGTTCCATTACCTGAGTTCCATTTCAGTCTCCAGGCTTTCGATCTGCTTTGTAATAGAATCTTCTGGCTCAGAAAGTTGACCACGCATTTCAGCAAGTGAGAATGTGCGCCTCTGTAAAGAATGCTGAGTGTTAAGGCTGAAGTTCTAAATGGGAAATAATTCTATAATGCAGTGAGGATTTCTGGGGGGTATAAAGTCTAATTATTTCTAATCATTTCTCATCAGGGCACTTACCCGGAGCTTAGGAGGTGGATTCTCTCCGGATTCCTTTTTTTCTTTGAGTTGAGACAGATCCTGAGCTAGGATCTTTCTATCTTCAAGAAGGTCATTCAGATGGCGTCTGGCTTCCTCAGTACTAACCATAACCTCAATTTCATTTCCAAGCCAATTCTAGGAGAGAAATCATAACACTTGAGTTGGTAAGGAGCTAGCATTGGTGCACGAGCTACATTTATCTCCACACTTAATTTCACTTAGACCTGAGCTCAAGTAATTAGGAGTGAGATTTCTACTTGTATTTCTCAAAGAATCTTTATTAATAATATCCCAAAAGGTCACAATAATGAGGCTTTCTTCAGAAAATCTTTTTCTAGAAATCTTAGTATTTCTATATAGCCTGTCTTTACTCTATTTTCTCCTTAACATTTGTTTTTGTCTTTAGCTATGATATAGAATTGAAGAATATTTCTATTATCTATTTTAATTAATTAATAGATACCCAGTATAATTTTAAAGTAGATTAATAGGAATTTTAAGAAATAACAACTTCATATACTGAATTCCCTTTTTTAAAATAGTGACCATGGAGCCTGGGAATTAGCTCAGTGGTAGAGCATGTGTTTAATGAAGACCACAGGTTCAATTCTCAGCACCAAAAAGAGGAAAAACATAATTCTGCTTATGATAAAGATATATTGTGCTAATAATAATCAAAAGAAAGCTGTAAAGGTCTTATTAATACCAGTTAAAGTAGAATTCCTATGAAAAAAGTGATACCAGGGATAAAAAGGAGTTCATCAAGATAAAAGAGTAATTTTAAAGAGAACATAATCCTGAATTTTTATGTCCCTAATAATAAAGCACCAAAAATCTGTGAACCAAATCCAGTCAACAAAGAAGGTAAAAGAATAAACTATATGCTACCTACAAGAAACACATTTTTAAAAATTAAGACACAAGTTAGAAGGGTTAAAAAAAGTTATACTATCTATATGATTAGTGAGATCTTATGATTTCTAATCATAAGAAAGCTAGAGGGGCTATGCTTATATTAGAACAAGTAGATTTTAGGGCAAAAATTTTTACCTGGGATAAAGAATTTCATTCTACAATAATAAGGAATCAATCAATCCTAAATGTTTAGCGCTCTAATAATAGAGCTCTAAAATACATAAAGTAAAAACAGAACTACAAAAAACCCCAAGATAAACCCAGAGTTTTATGAGGAGATTTCAATACTCATCCTTCAGTAAGTAGGATAAGTTGGTAGAAAATACGGTAGTAATGAGAGCACAATCAGCTAAGTCAATATAATTGACTATAATCTATAGAATGCTCTATACAGCAAAAGAGATGTTCTTTTCAAGCACCTGGACAACATTTACCAAGACTGACCATATTCTGGATCATAAAGTAAGTCTCAATGAGTTCAAAAGGATTCATATCATACAAAGTACATTCTCTGATCATGACTAAATTAAACTGAAAGTCAATAAAGAAGTGACAAAAAATTAGAATGTATTTTAAATTGAGAGAACAAGAAAATATCAAAATCTGTGGGAAGTTACACCTAAGGGGGAATTTTTAGCCCTAAGTGCTTATTTTAGAAGAGATTAAAGAATGCAAATCCTGACCTCAGCCTCTTTCTCAAGAAACTAAGAAAATTTGAGTAAATTAAATCCAAAATAAGTAGAAGAAATAATAAAGACTGGAGTGAAAATTGATGAGCTGGATTTAAAATGTTATTGTGGTAAAATATACATAATAAGAAATTAACCATTTTAACCATTTGTAAGCATGAATTGCTTGATAAGACTCAGGAAAATGGAGAAAACAAAATATCAATAACAGGAACAGGAGTGAGATAGATGACTTCAATATAGATTTTATAGATATTAGAAGTATAATAAGGGAATATAATGGATAACTTATGCCAATAAATGGCACAACTTAAATGAATGGACAAGTTCCCGGAAACAAACTATCAGAGCTCACTCAAGAAGAGTGTCTGGGGTAGGAGGAATAGTACAGCGGTTAGAGCACTTGCCTAGCAAGAGTAAGGCCCTGATTTGATTTCCAGCATCATATATGCTGGTGGCACATCGGTGGTAGGGCTTGCCTATAATCCCAGCTCTAGGGAGGCTGAGGCAGGAGGATTGCCATGAATTCAAGGCCAGGCTGGGCTATATAGTGAGTTCTGGACCAGCCTGGATTATGAAGCAAGACTGTCTCAGAAAGAAAAAAAAAGTCTGGAAAAGACAGGGAAGAGAAAAATGGGTAAGGGATCAAAAATGATCAAGGTATGTTATTTACATGTATTAATTCTCCAAAACAAATGTAATTATTATGTATGTAATTATTACAAACACGTACTAATAAAAAAAAGAAGAAAAAGGAGGAAACAACCTGAACAGCCTGAGATCATTTTTTTTTTTTTTTGTGGTACTGAGGATTGAAACCAGGGCCTCATAAGTACTAGTCAAGTGCTGTATCACTGAGGTACATCTCAAGCCCTTTTAGTTTTAAACAGTTCTCATTAAGTTGTTCAGGTCATCCTAGAACCGGCGGCCTTCCTACCTCAGCCTCCTGAGTAACTGAAGTTTAGGTGTGCATCACCACACCTGGCAGTGAGATTAGTTCTTTTAAAGTTGCATTTTAGTTAACATACTTCCTTCGAAAACATAAAAACAAGCAAGCAAACAAAAAATTCTATAGGCCCAGATGGATTTACTGGAGATTCCTGTCAAACTTACAGAAAAAACAATATTATTTCTAGATGAAGTCTTAACAACAATTGAATATGAAGCCTTAGTTCCCAAATCAACCTATGAAAACAATGCTGTGTTTGATTATCAAAACCAAACACATTACAGGAAAACTATAGACCAATATCTTTCATGAACATAGGCCAAAATCTTTAAACAACTTTTATCTTATGCATAGATTTTTTTCTCATCTTATGAGGGGTTATATTCTAGTAAGCCCAGAATAAGTTGAAAATGTCATAAATTGAAAATGTATTTAATAAATTGAACACCAAAGCTTAGTCTTAACTACCTTAAATGTGTTCAAAACATTTATGTTACCCTAATGGTAGGCAAAATCACCTAATGAAAAGTCTATTTTATAATATAGTGTTGAATATGTCATGTAATTCATTGAATACTATACTGAGAGTGAGAAAATGATTATATGGGTATAGAAAACAAAGATGGGTATTTTGTAGACATGATGAGATGCAAAAACATACAACACAATAAGTCAAAAAGTGCTAGCAATACAGTACACTAGAGAATCCGTGTTTACCCTCACGGCATGTAAGACTGGGAACTGCAGCTTGCTGCTACCACCCAGCGTCACAAAAAACTGTGTTACTGTACATCGTTAGCCTGGGAAAATATTAAAATGCAAAACTTGTAATAATTTCTAATGAATACATATTACTTTCACACAATTGCAAAGTTAGAAAGTCTAAGTTGAACCAGCAACTGTCTATATATTGCTGAATTCAACAATATGTAAGAAAGATGATAGATTACAATCAAATGGAGTTTATATAAGTGATGCAAGGTTGGCTCCACATTTAAGCATGGTTTAAAGTGATTCACCAAATGAACAAATTATAGACAAAAAGCACTTAATAAAATTTAACACTTGTTCATGATAAAATTCACAGCAAACTGATAACACATAAAAATTTCCTCAACTTGATAAAGAGCATTTATGAAAGAACTAAGTTAACATCATACTTAATAGAAGAGACTGGATATTTTCCCTTTATGGTTAGGAAGACTAAGACATCAACTCTTTCAACTCCTAGTGAGTATCATCCTCAAGGTCCTAGCAGATATAATAGAGCAGGTAAAAAAATTAGAGCATGTACAGACTAGAAAGGAAGAAATAAAATTGCAATTATAAGCAGCATAATTGTCTATGTGGAAAACTCTAAAGAACCTACAACGTTACACTAATGAATGATAAGATAAAAGCTAGTATTCAAAAATCAATTGTATTTCTATAAACTAGCACTGAGCAGGTGAATAAACAATTTGGTGGTTTCTTATAAATTAAGTAGACACTTAACATGTGACCCAGCAGTACTATTTCTAGCTACTTACTTAAGTGAAATTATTATGTTCAGAGTACTAGTTTAAAAAAACATGAACGTGACTTTTTTAAAATACTAGCTTTATTCATACGAGGGTCATTTTAGGTCTTTACTTGACTAGATTAAGGAATACCAAAGAACAGGTAAAGCATTATTTCTGGGTGTGTCTGTGAGGGTGTTTCCAGAGGAGACTGGCTCTGTGAGTACGTGGGATGAGTGGGGACAATCACTCTCAATGCTGGGGTTTCTGATGGGAAAAAAAAAAAAAAACAGGAAGGGCAAAAGAAGGCAAAAATATTCATGTATTTTAGGAAAAAAGGCTTTCTGATAGAACTTCAAATTTTGTAGTGTTTAATACTAAACTGAAAGCAAGCCATTTCCCAGGTTTTCCTGTCCCCAGTGTACATAAGGAAAAATCGTAGTTCAAGCTGACTATACCTTCACTCGAGCTGCAGTGCCTTCCATTCCACGACTCTGAGTCTCTTTCCGTTTGTCTGCGACCTCCCGTTGCTTTTGGAGAGCATCTTTGAGACGCTTGTTGGCAGCTGCTGCCTAAATACAAAAGTGAACATAGTTATGTTGAATAAAGGGTCATAAGGACATTCTAGTTTTCGGCATATTAGTGAAAAAAATCTAGTTTGAGTTCCTTTCGGGGCCAGATTTATAAGTCTCTGTGGACATCAACCTGGTGAATAATCACTACTTCAGAGCACAAGGAGGAACACATTTTAAGGGCATTCCGCAGACTAAGATGTCTGAAAATGTCACATATTACCACTATTCTGTGCTTTTTGAAATAAAGTGTAATTATAAAAAAAAACCTCTCATTTGAAAAATATCATTTTCTATCAGTGTCTTAATTGTTCATAGTTCATAAAATAAACTGAGATCAAGATAAGGAATTATTGGTCAAGATTGATATCCTTGGTTTCTTAAGACACTGGCCCTTTTAGGGGATACTACTTTGCCGGTATTTATCTAAGCCTGAATATCAGAATACTTTTGACCTAGCAGATTACTGTGTCCCACTTACCTCTTCTGTTTTACGTCTGAGCACACTGGCCTGCTTTTGGAAGTTTCTTTCAAGTTTGAGCAGCTCATATTGCCTCTTACGGTCCTGATTTAAAAAAAAAAAAAAAACAGATCTTAATTGCTGTTCAGCTAGCTAAAATAAAACCTATAACTAAAAAGTCTTTTAAGACATCCTGGATATGTAAAACTAAATACAATGCAATGAGCTGTCTTCACTTCTCTTATCAGGGTTAAGAACTGGTAGTTTTAACGCCATGTTTTTATCTGGGCAAAGGTGGTTTACTTCTTCAACTTACTGCTCTGTGGCCAAATTCTTGAAGTTTAAATTTTAGGTCAATTATTATACATATCATAGAATGTGAAACCTGAAAGGAAACTTAAAACTTAAAGATTATCCTTTTCCCCCATTTTATTGATATGTATAAGTGCAAAACAAAGTTTATATTGATTTTGAGCATTTTGTGCACATAAATGTCATGGCAAAGTTACAAATCCTTCCCTCTCGCCTTTTGACCCTCCCCCCATCCGTCCCTCCAGTTCCCATTATTTCCCACTTAAAGATCATCTTCAACAGCCTCTTCCACATAGGTAGTTGTTGATGAGGCTGAGAGTCAGGCCTCCTGATAAACAGGCTACTACAGTATTCTTTTTCCCTCAACCCTGCTGGTATATCCATCTTCAAATCCAGCAGCTGGCAAAAAGGAGAAAGTCTATCACATAGCCAGTCACCTAAAAATTAAGGTAACCTCCAGGTAAAGTAGGTTGTCCATTCCCGAGCAAAACCAGCTTATTGATAAGTGTATGTTATCTGCTCAGAGATCAAAGATCAAGAACAACAACAACAACAAATCCAGTAGGATACTGCCTGTTTCAACTGAGCTGATTTCTTAGCTCCTTTCCAATTTTTTTACTTTTAATTTTTTTTTCGAGACAGAGTCTTGCTCTGTAGCCCAGGTTGGTTCTGAATTCACTTTGGAGCCCAAGCTGGCCTTGGATTCACCGCAATCCTCCTGTGTTAGCCTCCTGAGTGCTTCCATTATGGGGGTGCACAACCATGCCTAGCTTATGTGGTGCTGGGGAATCAAACTCGGGTTCTTAGTGCTTGACTTGGCACTTGCTGGGCAAGCGCTTTAACCACTGAGCCATTCTTCCAGCACCTCCTTTCCAATTTTTAAAACCTATTAAGCTTCTCATGGCTTCACTTGTTCCTTATCCAATCTAGATGCCATGGTCAGCAGTTTTAGTTATGTATTTGCCAGAATACTAGAACAATTCATTTCACTCAAACCATATAATATTTTACACTAGGCATTGTGCTAGGTTTCTGGAATACAGAGACTAACATGGTGTGGTTACTACTCTTACAAAGAGCACTACAGAATATAAATACCATGTAATACTCTAAAAATAAAATATGCTTGTATTGATATGAAAGAGATCAAGGGAATTGAACACAGCCAGGAGATTAAACTAGTCCAGTGAAAAGACATTCTTCTTACCACCCAAATTCTTGAAATAGAAGTCAGTATTTAGTACATCCACCTGTCATTACTGTTCACTCCATAATCTCCTGTGAATCGTTGCTACCACTGTCCTGAGACCTCCCACTCTCTAAGTTCCTATCTTCTGTGGATTCTGTCAACATCATTAGTGCTCCCAATCACCTTTCCACAGAACCTCAATTCTTTTTCAAACTTACAAATTTCATTGTTTTCATTTCCTTATACACAAAATACATTCTCTTCTTTTCCTATATATTCTCCATCTCCATGATCTTGTTACTACTATGATTTCAATTTACACCCATATAAGCCAATTCTACAAATACTAAGTCTAGTCCAACTTCTCCCTTGAACTCAGTTTATATTACTCAATATCTTTGAGGTCTTTTTGTCCCAAAGATTTTTTTTTCCCTAACAACTTAAACTACCTGTTCATTCTGATTTTCTAGACACTCAAAAACAGAGTAGCTGGGTGTGGTGGCATCAGCCTGTAATGCCAGCATGCTAGAAGACTAAAGTAGGAAGAACACAAATTCAAGCCCCACTTGGGCAGCTTAGTGAGACCCTTCCCTGAAAATAAAAACACAAAAAGGGCTGGGATGGAGCTCACTGTGAAGGCCTGGATTCAGTCCCCAGTACTGTGTAAAATAAAGAAACAACAGGAAAAAACCCGAAAACAACAAAAAAGGTAATTTTGAGGCTCTCTTTAATTTTTTTGAAAGGCAGGTTTTATATTTATTATCATTAAAATCATTCAATAAATACTGAGTGCTCACTATATGCTAATCACTTCTAGCCACTGGGAATATATAAGTAAACAAAATAAAGATTTCTGCCTATATGAAACATACAGTCCTGTAGAATCATAACTTTACAGATATGACTCTTTTTGTTTCTTTATTTTTGTTAAAGTTTTAATGAAGTAACATAGCATGTAATTCATTCATTTAAAGTATATGATTCAGGGCTGGGTGAATAGCACAGCAGTCAAAGCATTTGCCTAGCAACGCTCTGGATTTGACTTCCCAGCACCACAAAAGCTGAGTGTGGTGGCACGTGCCTATAATCTTAGCACTCAGGAGCCTGAGGCAGGAGGACTGCCATGAATTCCAGTCCAGCTTAGGCTATATAGTGAGTTTAGGACCAGCCTGGACTACAGAATGAGACTCTGTCTCAAAAAAAAAAAAAAAAAAAAAGAATATGACTCAATGGTTTTTGGCATGTTCACAAAGTTGCCATAACTAATATCAGAGTAAAATTTTAGAGCACATTACTAAAAAAGAAATCCCATGCACTTTAGCTGTTACCTCACAATCCTGTCACCCTGTTTCCCAAAACCCTAGGCAACCACCAATCTATGTTTTCAGGATTTGCCTAATGCGGACATCTGATATAAATGGAATCCTGCTTCTTTTGTGATGGGTTTCTTCTTCGTGATGTTTTCAAGGTTCATCTGTGTGACAGCATGTATCAATACTTTCTTTTTATGGCTGAATAATATTCCATGTTATGGACACAGCACATTTTATTTATCCAGACAGCAGTTGACAGACATTTGGGGTTTTCTCACTTTCTTGGGTATTATGAATATTGCTCTACAAACATTTGTGTGTAAGTTTTTGCATAGATTTATGTTTTCATGTGTCCTGGGTAGACAGAATAAAGAGTGGACTTATTGGATCACATGTACTTCTATATTTACTTAACTTCCTAAAGACCTGCCAAGTTGCTTGCCAAAGCAGTTACTCCATTTTCTCACCCCACCAGCAATGTATAAGATTTCTAATTTACCCACATTCACATTCATGCCAACAGTTATTTTTAATGAGATTTTAGAATCAAACAAGTTTTCTTATTCTATTACAGTCCACAACTATGATACATCAATTAGCATAAAATAATATGAAAAAATTATTCTTATATTTAATTAAAATCGACATCTTCCTTTCCAGTATTGGGAATCAAACCTGATGCCTCACATACACTGAGCAAGAGCCTTAGTACTTCACTACCTAGCCTCCACAATGATTTTTCTTTAAGTACTTATTAGCATAGCAACAGATTATTTTTAAATTTCACCAATCTATTTTCTGATACATTATTTATATCACCTTTAATTAGTGATTGCTTCTAAAATTTTATTGATGCCAACAGTTACTATGGGTCTTTTTAAAAGTCTCCATGGGCATGAATTGGTATCACATTGTGGTTTCACTCTGCATTTCCCAAAGTCATTCATTCAACACCTTTTTTTTTTTGTGCTTATTGCTTTGTTCATTTAAAACTGAGTTATCTTGTGGCTGGAGGAAGAGCACAGCAGTCAGAACACATGCTTAGCAAGTGCAAGGACCTGAATTCAATTACCCAGCACCACGTAAGCCAGGTGTGATGGCATGTGCCTATAATTCCAGCACTTGGGAAACAGAGGCAGGAAGACTGCAATGAGCCCAAAGTCAGCCTGGGCTACATAGTGAGTTTAAGACCAGTGTGAACTAAGACCAAGATCCTGTCTCAAAAAAAAAAAAAAATTAGAAGTATAAAACTGAGTTATCTTTATTATTGAGTTGTAAGAATTATTTATATATTCCAGATACAAGATCCCTATCAGTGAGTCGTAACAGTTCTTTATATGTTCTAAATACAAGATACTTATCAGCTATATGATTTATACATATTTCCTCAGATTCTAGACTGGCTATTAACTTTCCCAGTGGTACTGTTTTATAGTACAGAAGCTTTTACATTTGTCTAAATTTTTTCTTTGGCTATTTGTGCTTTGGGTGTCAGTTTTTTAATTGATTAATCCCAACAAAATAAAAGCAAGAGGTATCATAATACCAGATATGAATTTATATTACAAAGCAACAGTGATAAAAACCACATGGTATTGGCACAGAAACAGACAGGCGAATCAATGGAACAGATTGACAATGTAAAGACAACCCTGAATATCTTCAACAAAGGGCCAAAAACATAAGCTGGAGTAAAGACAGCCTCTTTAATAAATGGTACTGGAAAAACTGGCTAGCCAAATGCAGAAGAATGAAACTAGAGCCACACCTTTCACCATATACCAAAATCAAATCAAAATGGATCAAAGACCTAGATATTAAAATGGAAACATTGAACTTGCTGGAAGAAAAAAAATAGGCTAAACCCTTGAAGACACAGGCATAGGCAAGGACTTTCTCAATAAAACACCAAACGCACATGAGATAACATCAAAAATAAACAAATGGAATTATATCAAATTAAAAAGTTTCTGCACAGCAAAGAAAACAATTAACAGTGAAGAGAGCACCCATGGAATGGGAAGAAATTTTTGCCAGCTACTCCTCAGACAGAGGACTCTTAAGAAGAACATAAAAAGTACTGAAAAAATTATAAATAAAAGACCTAACCAAGTAAAAGATCTAATCAAAAAATGGGCAAGTGAAATGAATAACCAGTTCTTCAGTTCTCAGAAGAAGTTCAAACGGCCAATAATTACATGAAAAAATGTTCAGCAACTTTAGTCACCAGAGAAATGCAAATCAAAACAACACTAAGGTTTCATCTGACTCCAATAAGAATGCTGGTATCGAGAATTCAAGAAACAACACATGCTGCAAGGTCGTGGTGAAAAATGAAGCTTCCTACATTGCTGATGAGACTATAAGCTGATAGAACCATTATGGAAAGCAATATGGAGATTCCTCAAATAACAGACAATCAATATCCCATGTGACCCAGCTATAACTCTTCTGGGAATCTTCCCAAAAGAGTTAAAGTCACAATACGAGAGTGGCACATGCATACCCATGTTTACAACAGCACAACTTATAGCCAAATCTTGGAAGATTTGGAAGAAGCCATTATGTCCACCAACAGATGAATGGATAAAGATGTGCTATATAAACACAACGGAGTACTACTCTTCCATAAAGACAGAGTAGGAAAATGGATAAACCTTGAGACCATTACACTTAGTGAAATGAGTCAGAAAATAGAAGAGAAAATATCATATAGTTTCTCTAGTATGAGAAAGTCAAACCATACAAAAAGTAAGAGATGGAAGAAAGTAAGAAGACAGACTTTGTGGAGAGGGAAGGGATATGTTGGTGTGGGGGGGCATTTTGAAGGGGTCAGAAGGGAAAAGGGAAATAATTAAAAATGACCAAGCTATGATATGTAAATTTAAAAAATTAAAAATTGCTTTCTCCAAAGTCAGAAATATTAATACCTATGTCTTCTTCTAAGAGACTTGCATAATTTTACCATTTTTAGGTTTTCATCTATTTTTAAATATGGTACGAGGCAAGTTCAAACTTCATTTATTTTACACATGAATATACAGTTGTTTCAGCCTTATTTCTTAAGACTATTTTTCCTTATCAAATTATCTTAGCATTACCATTAAAAATCAATTTGTCATAGATCTATGAATTTTTTTTCTGGACTCTCAGTTCTATGCCACTGATCTATATCTATCCTTACACAGTACTACATAGTCTTATTTAGTTTTGAAATTAGGAAATGTGACATCTTTAGATTTTTTTCTCTTTGATTGCTTTGACTCTTCTGAGTCCCTTACATTTCCAATAAATCTTAGGATCCACTTTCTAATTTCTGTATAAAAGCCAAATGGAATTTTGACTGGGACTGAAGTGAATCTGCAAGTAAATCTGAGGGACATCCATCTTTATAATACTAAATCTTCCCATCCATAAACATGAACTAGTTTTCTGTTTACAAATTGTGATACAAATACTTAATTTAAAATACTGTTATGGTAATAGACACATTGCCATAAATCATCCTCAAAATATTTCCCCTCACTTCAAACATATTTATTCCATTTTAAGTGTCTTTTGTTGTGCTCTCCTGGCTGCCTTGATGTCCTGAATTGACTCAACTTTCATGGTCATTTTGACCTCGGGAAAGAGCTGCACAGTGCCAAATTTGGTAAATAAAAAAGATGAAGGCACACCATAATGTTTTGAAAGTCTGATTTTTGGTTAAATAGGCATTCAACAGCAGCATTGGATTTTTGATAACACCTTGTAGAAACTTGAAAGCGGACTTCCAGAATTGTTTCAGAAAGTCACAAAAACGGTAGGATAAGTGTGTTTGAAGCATGCAGGAATATTCTGAGAGGGGTTAATAATAATGTGTCTTGAATACATTTTAAAAATGTAAACATTCACCGTATATTTAGATCATCCCTCAATTGGAACAGGTAAAAGGGTAGGTGGGATAAAGTAGAGAAACTGATATCAGCTGAGGACTGGAACAGCAACTGTCCAGCAGCTCCTTTATTTTCCCTGCTCCCACGCTAAACTTTTGGCAGACAAAATTCAGGAGCTTTGTCCATACAAAGCGACAAAAGGGGGCAGAAGACTTGCATTGTCTATTGCTGTCTCTTATCGCCACTTAAGCAACTGGTACCCTAAGTGCTGCATAAGTCACTCACCTGGGATAGCAACATCAATTCTGAGGCCCATCTGGAGATAAGAAAAAGCCTAGAGCTTAGAAAATGAGGCTCCCTAGGTAGGTGATGGATTTCCCTGGTCAGGGACCCCCTCATCACTGCCCTCACAGTGAGGGGCTTCTGTCTATCTCTTAAAATAAACCCAGCTTTACAATCTGTGTGTGCTCCCATCTGCATCTGTGAGCCAGTTCCAACCCGTATTTGCATGTTGGTGGGGAAACAGAACCTCACAAAACAATAGGTACATGTAAGCCCACCCCAGGGCGTGGCACTTAGTATTTACGTCTTCTTTAATTCAATGTTTTGTATAGATTTCATTGTACAAACATTACATTGCTTTCGCTAGGCTTATTCCTAAGTATTTTGTTTGTACTGATGCTGTCAAACATAAAATTGTTTTTAAATTTCATTTTCAAAGGTTAATTTCTACTGTATAGAAATACAACTGATTTTCTTATATTGATTATATTTCTGAAACTTTGCTGAACCAATATATTAGTTCTAATAGACTTAGTGATTCTCTAGGATTTTTTTTTTTTTTACATACATGATTATGTCACCTGCAAACAGAGATAGTTTTGCTGGCTAGAACCTCCAGGGAAATGTCAAATACAAGTGGCAAGAGCACATACACTTCTCTTGTTCCTGGTCTCAGGGGCATTCTTTTCTTTCATCATTAAGTATAAAGTTAGCAGTTCGTTTTTCATACATGACCTTTTCTGATTTGAGGAAGTTCCTTTTTATTCCTGTCTTCAGTAGTTTTACCATGAAAGAGTGATACTAAAATTTGTTAAATACATTTTCTGTAACTATTGAGAGGATCCCGTGGTTCTTGTCTTTTATTCTGCTAATATATTAATTTATCTCCAAATGTTAAAGAAACATTGCACTTTTCAGATAAATTTCATTTAGTAATGGTGTATCCTATACTTTTATTATTCTGTTGTGGCACTTGGGAATCACACCTAGGGTACCTCTCCTATTGGGCTATGTCTGGCAGCCCTTTTAATTTTTCAAGAGGTTCTCACGAATTGCCTAGGTTGGACTTGAACTTGCTATCTTCCTGCCTCGGCTTCCCAGGTAGTTCCATTGCAGGCGTGCACCACTGCACTTGGTGTATCATCCTTTCTATATGTTAATGTTTTCAGCTTGTGGGGTTTTTTTTTTGGAGGATTTGCATGTTTATATTCATGAGTGATAGTGATTGTAATTATCTTATGATGTCTGTTTGGTTCTGCTATGAAGGTTAGTTACATCAACACCTCATAGAATAAATTGGAAGCATTCCCTCTGTGTCAATATTTTTGGAAGAGTTTCTGAAAAAATCAGTATTTTAAAAAAACGCTTTAATGACTCATCAGTGAAGCCTTCTGGGCCTTGGCTTTTCTTTGGGGAAAAATTTTAAATTAATAGTTTAATCTTTTGCTAGGGAACTACAAATATTTTCTATTTCTTTTTAAGTCAGTTTCAATAATTTTTGTCTTTCCAGAAATTTGTCTTTCACTAGGCTATGAATTTGCTTTCATGCTGTTGCTGACAGTAATCCTTTATAGTCCTTACTTTAGCAAGAATGGGGGTGATGTGCCTTCTTTCATAACCAACTTTAGTAACTTGAATATTCCCTTTTCTCTTGCTAAGTCTACCTAAACATTCATGAGTATTTGTTGATCATTTCAAAGGGCCACCTTCTGATTTCACTAATTTTCTCTATTGTTTCCCTACTCTGTTTCATTAATTACCACCTTAATATTTCCTTCCATCTGCTTGCTACCTTTTGGTTTGGCTTGCTACCATGCTTTAAAAATTTTTTTTTCCGTTACATTTGAAAGCCAGGTTATTGATTCAAGATCCTCCTTCTTTTGCATTTTTCTGTGATACTGACTGAATGAGGGGGACTCTACACTGAGCTACAGCCTCAGCCTTTTTTACTTCTGGTTTTGAGACAGGGTCTCATTAAGTTAGCCAGACTGGCCCTGAACTGATGATGCTCTTGTCCTGGCCTCACAAGTAGCTGGGATTACTGTTGTATGTCACCCTGTCAGGTTCTTTCTTCCTTTTTAATATAGGCATTTACAACTATAATATCTCTTCTATTGTGGTTTGTATCTGAGTATGTCCCCCCAAAGTCACATGTATTTGAATGTTATAGATTGTCTATGGAACCATGTGCTGTTGGGAGACTGGGGCCTAGTCTGGCGGGGTGGATTACAGGCATATAAATTGGATTACAGGCATGTAAATTAGATTACAGCCATGTAGTGGTGGCTTACCACACTTTCCACACCTGGATCCAGGAGGGACTGATCACTGGGATGAGACCTGGAAGGATATATAAGCTGCTTCCTGCCTTCCTTGGAGGACTAGTCTCACCTTGCCTTGACCTGGCTTCCTGTATGTGATGTGAGAAGCTGCCTCCACCTTTGTCCCTGCCATGTACTTCCATTTCTGCCGGCCGCTCCTGAGTGGACTGTGACCTTTTGAAACTGTGAGCTAAAATAAACCTTTCCTGCCCACCTTCTAACCACTCCTTGCCCTCCATTCCAAAAGTTTGAGTGTATTGTATTTGTTTTCTTTCATCTCAAAGTATTTTTTTAACTTTCCTGTAACTTCTTTTTTGATCCATTATTTACGATTGTATTATGTAATTTCCTCATGTTTTTGAACTTTTCAAATTTCTTTTAGCTATTGAAATCCAATTTTATAACACCATGGTTGTAGTACAGACCCTGCAGTGTTTCCATCTTTTTAAATTTAAAGCATATTTCATAGTACAGCATATAGTCTATCAAGGAGAACGTTCCTTGTGCACTTAAAAAGAACACATGTCCTCCAGCTGCTGACTGGACTATTCTATGGATGTCTGTTAGGTCTAATTTATAGCTTAGTACAGCATATAAATTACATGCTGATACTTCTTATAAATTTACATGTGAAAATTCTAGGTTATAATATTGTTGTAATCTTTTGGTATCCTTGATCATCTTGGAACTTGCTAGTTTCATATGACTATAATGGAACTGAAAATTACTATTGTTGAGTGATGTAGTGCAACAATTATGCTGCAAATCATATAAACACACAGCACACTTAATTATTTATAGTACATAATACTTGGTAATGATAATAAACGACTATGCTACTGGTTTATGTTACTTACTGTAGTATACTATCATTTTAGAGTGCATATGAACTTACAAAAAAAGTATGGAGCCTTACGCATTTGTATTGGTTATATATGTTGAGTGATCTATCTATGTTTGTGTAAGTGCGCATTCTGACATCACATAATGTTGAAATCACCTGACAAAAAAGTGTTTACAATATATCTGCATGGTTAAGTTACATGAAAATAAAATTACTACATTTTCCTGATACATTCTTTTTTTATTATTATAAAATATCTCTGCTTATCTCTAGTAATATTCTGTTTTTTAAAGTATTTTGTCTGACAATAGTAGTGTAATAACTTTTGGCATATTTTTCCCATTTTATTAATAAGTATATATGCTATACATACTGATTACATTGAACTTCACTATTTTGTACACATATGTATCACGTCTGAGTTACAAGCTCCCCCCCCTACTCTCCTCATGCCCCTAACACCTACTTCCCCCCTTTTAGTTCCATGAAATGAATGTATTCTGGGTTTCTCATATTAGAGAAACCATTTGATATTTAACCTTCTGTGTCTGACTCAATTGACTGAGCATGATGATTTCAAGCTGCATCCATTTACCTACAAAAGCCTCAAAACTATCTGTCTTTATAGACGAGTAGTATTCCATTATGTACATATACCACAATTTTTTAATCCATTGACTTGTTGATGGGTATTTTGGTATCTTAAACATTTTAACTACTAGTAGTTGTGCTACTCTGAACATGGGTATACATGTATCTCTGCTACATGTTACTTTGACTCTTTTGGAAAAATTCCCAAAAGGGGCGATTCTAGGTCTCCTTTGGTTACATATGAACTTAAGGATTGTTTTACAAGTTCTGTGAAAAAATTTGTTGGTATTTTGATAGGAATAGCATTAAATCTGTGTATCAGTTTGGGCAGTATAAAGGCAGGAAGCATTATAATTCCAGACATCAAGTTATACTACAAAGCAACAATTTAAAAAATATATGGTACTGGCACAAAACAGATAGGTAGGCCAGTGGAACAGAACTGAAGATGCAGAGATAATAAACTCAAATACCCTCAGCTACCTGATCTTTGTAAAAGGAGCCAAAAGCATTCACTGGAAAAAAGGACAGCCTCTCCAACAAATAGTGCTGGGAAAACTGGACATCCACATGCAGAAGAACAAATCTAAACAAAGACCTGTCACCAAATCACAGTGGATCAAAGACCTACATATTAAAACTGAAACACTGAACCTTCTGGTAGACACATGAGACAAATCTAAAAGATATAGGTGTAGGCAAGGACTTTCTTAACAAGCTACGAAAAGCAAGGAATAGGCCCCAGAATTAATAAATGAGATTATTTCAAATTAAAAAGTTTCTGCATGGCAAAAGAATTAACAGACTAAAGAGAAAACCAACAGAATGGGAAAAAATATTCACCACCTATACCTCAGATGAGAGGCCCATAAGTAGAATATACAAGAAACTGAAGAAAAATAAACCCCTCAAAATCAGAGACCTCATTGAAAAATGGGAAATGAAAATGAATAGACAATTCTCAGATGAAGAAGTTCAAATGACTAATAAATACATGCAAAAATGTTATGTTCCAATTCTTTGCCTATTTTATTTATTACCCCTTTGTCTGAGTAGTTGGCAAAAACGTTTTGAAAGTCTGTCCGTTCTCTTTTCTCTCTGTTGGTTGTTTCCTTTGAAGTGCAGAACTTTTAAATTTAATCCCAGTTGTTAATTTTTGGTGTAATTTCTTTTTCTTTTACAACAGGTATTCTATTGAGAAACCTTTGTCTACACTTGTGTCTTCGAGAATTTTATCTATTTTACAAAAGCTTCAGTGATTCCTTTTTAATATCTAGGTCTCTGATCCACTTAGATTTGATTTTAGTACAGGATGAAGAGTATGGGTCTAGATGCATTTTTCGACATGTGGATAACCAGTTTTCGCAGTACCACTTATTAGAGAGGCTATCCTTTCTTCAGTATATATTTTGGCCCTTTTGACAATGATCAGGTGGCTGAGGGTGCTTGACAATGTCTCTGCTTCCTCAATTCTGCTCCATTGGTCTATTTGTCTGGTTTTGTACCAGTACCACACAGTTACTTTTAAAATACCTATTGCTTCACAATATAACTTGATGTCCAGAATCACAATGCCTCCCGCTTTTGTCATTACTCAAGACTGCTTTAGCTATTCCGGGTCTCTTTTGGTTCTATGTGAATTTTAGGATTGGTTTTTCTAGTTCTGTGAAAAATGTTGGTATTTTGATAGAAATTGCATTGAGTCTGTATATCAGTTTTGGCAGTATGGATATTTTCACAATATTAGCTCTGTCTATCCAGGAACAGGGGATGCCTTTCCACTTTCCAATGTACTTTTCAATTTCTTTTTTCGGCATAATACACTTTTCCTTGTAAAGGTCATTCATGTCTTTGGTTAAGTTTATTCCTAGGTATTTAAATTTGGAGGGGGGGCTATTGAGAATGGGATTGTTTTTCTTATTTCTTTCTCAATGAGCTCATTGTTAGTATATGAAAATGTTATTGATTTTTTATTAATTTTGTATCCTGCAAGTGGGCTGAATTTATTAATTAATTTTAAGAGTCTTCTGGTGGAGTTTTTGGAGTCTCCTCTGTATAGGAACATGTCATCTGCAAATAACAACAGTTTAACTTTTTTCTGTCCAATACATATTTCCCTTATTTAATTCTTGCTTGACTGCTGTGGCTAGGGTTTCAACTCATATTATATAGGAGTGGTGAAAGTGAGCACCTTTGTCTTGTTCCTGTCTTGAGGGGAAATACTTTCAACTTTTTCCTCATTTACATTAATGTTGGCTTTAGGTTAGGTATAGATGGCTCCTATCAACTCGAGGTAAGGTTCTTCTGTACCTATTTTCCTCAGGTTTTTTCACTTTATCATGAGTGGATATAGAATTTTTGTCAAAGGCTTTTCCTTCACCTATTAAGATGATCAAGTGATTTTTGTTCTGTTTTACTTATGTGGTGTATTATGTTATTTCATTAACATATGTTGAACCATCTTTGTACCTCTGAGATGAAGCTAACTTGCTAGCAATTTGTTGGACTCTGTTCACCAACTGGATTCTGGTAGTTTCGGTGAATATGTTTTTTATACCTATTGCGCAGTTCTCCATTTTCTCCTTCACTCCCATAATTCTGAGGCATTTTTCTCTTTCAGTTGTCCATCAGCTGTTGCATCCAGTCATTTTGTTGTCTTGTTTTTAGGTCATCACTGAACATATATGGTTCATCAACCTTATCTTTAAATCCAATACTCTGTCCTCATTATGTTCAAACCAACTTCAATTTTTTTTCAGTTGAGTTGTTCATATCCTGGAATTCAACTTGGAATCATTTCAAACTTTCTACTTCTGTAGTGAAATGTTCCTTCAAGTCTTGCATTGCCATGTTTATCTCTTTGTGTCTTCTATATAATTGCTAAGCTTTGTATCAATTAAGACCACGATTTGCTTGGTTAAGTCCTCTTGAAACTCACCTAGCATCTCGTGATTTGTTCAAGCATGTTTTGTTTGAACTGAATGGTCACTAGGTCCACTTATTTTTGACTTCTTTCTTTCCTTGGAATTTCCTTGAGTTTGTTTAGATTTTTATGTTTTTATCCATTTTTAGTTTATTGAGCTATTAATTTGGGGAGTCTTCTGAATGACTAACATTCTACTGGTTACCTGTTTCTCTATACTTTTCAGCGAAGGAGAAATGGATCATCATACTATAAGTGGCCCAAGGTCAAGCTATTGGCATGTACAGAAAAACAAGATGAATATCTATGCCACCACCAATATGAATGAAAATCTACAATATTGTAATCTAAGACAAAAATATTAATAAAAGACCTAATAACTGGGCTAAATCTATAACTATTCTATGCTTAACATTAAAGGTACAGTCTATACTATTAATGTAACTATCTAAATAAACCAAAATTGACTTTTTGAAAGATTACACTTAAGTCAACACTATTATCACCATCAATAATAAAACAAACATTTGCACTGCTTATCTAGTCTACCTCCAAAAGTTACCAACTCTTACTAGGCTCCAACTACTGTATGATGTTTAACAGTAGGGTAGAGAAAGCAGTAATGGTTAAAGACATTCCAGTAATGATATACAATCATAAGTAATCAAATCATACCACTCCTAACATTAGAAAGGTGATCTACACTATTAATGGAAGTATCTATACAAACTGTCTAGTACATTCTTAGAGGATCTATTAAAGGTGACACTATATTATTGTTAATAATAGAGAAAAATCTGTATGAATGCCCTATGGCTAGCTAAGTAAGAAAATTACTGATCCCTAACAGTGCAAGCCATATATGTTTGAGTTATCAACACTTAACAACACTATTAATAAGAATTGTAGGGTAAAGAGAAAGAGGAGTGGGACAGAGGGTTAACTTTGGAGGTATGAAAGAAAACAAGAGCATACGGGATAGAGAAAAGGAAGACAGAACTGTAATCCCAGATCAGAAGAAAGCAGATACACTTACGTACAGGAAAAGAAACAAGGAAAGCTATGAACAAAACAGAATATTTCCAGCATCTATACAAAGGCTTTTTGAAAAAGGCAAAAAGAACTACTCAAGAAAGAAACAAAAAAAACTCTTAACAAATAAAAAGAAAAATCCAATCCAAAAATTGGAAAACAAAATAAAACAAGTCTGAAATACCTAAAAAACAACTGAGGTGAGTCTAAAGTCCAAAGAATTTTCCTCTGTTATTTGGATGGGAAGTCTCTCTCTCCCTGTCTTTTGGTCTTCCTGACAAGTGTTCACCCAATCAATATAGGGGGGTGGTGAAAGCAACAATTGGACTATGTTTTACTTACATCCCCCTCTCAGTCCTCTTCAACCTTTGATGAGGCTAGTCCCCACAATTCCTGTGTCCCAGTCCATACTGGTGAACCGTGCCTGCTTGTATGAGGTTGTGGAAGCCAAAATACTACTAGAATCCTTGCTGGCAAGGAGGGGGGTGTGCAGTACAGGACACATGACCAGGACTTCTGCTTTTCATGATCTGCTCCTGCAGAACTCAAGTTCCTCAGAAGGTCTGCTTCTTCTTCTCCCATTGATGGTCCTGCCTCCTCTGTGCTATTCATCTCAGCCAATACAGTCCCAACATCATTGAATTACGGGGCTTCTGGATTTCTTGTTCTGTACCACTAGCTTGGCAGGAGTTCCTGGCAGGAGTTCACAGTTGCAGGTCTAGCTCTGAGGTTCTGGCAGTCAGTGAATTTCTTGGGGGTGGGCAGCACTCACTGTCTGGTGTACACTCACTCTGGAGACCCTCTGGTGTCCACAGCCTCAAGAGTCCACTTCTTGCCTTACACCAAATCCTGGGGCTCCATTACTAGCCTAAACCATGCTGCCAAGGTATCTTCTCCACTATATGTCAGCTTCCCTGACAGAGTCTATGCAGAGGTGCCTTTCTGGTGCGCCTACTCTGCAGCCATCTTGACTTTGCCTACTGCATGAAAAAAGATTTTTCAAGAAAGTTATAGGTATATCTTGAGGCCAGTATTCCTCCAGTCTTATATCTTGTACTATTTTTAAAAAAACATTTTTGAGATGTAATTCATATACCATACATTTGAATTTCCCTCATGATTAATTGTATTAAATATTTTTACATGTAGTACTGAATGTATTTTATAGTGGGTTTTCTTACAAAAACTAGTGACAATAAGAAACATTTTCAAAACTTATGGTATGCTTTTCCATGCAAAGGCAATTAACTGTTTTGCTGTTCTTTATTTTGCTTTCTATCATATGTAACACTGTATCTTTTGAGTCTTTTGATTATTTTGCCCAAATACTATATATACAAATAGTTCCACTTGACTTTGGACTGCTTGTTGTTAAGTCTAAACTCCATCAGAATAATGCTACATTTTATACTTTGCTAAAGCAAGTATATTTTCCCAACCTGCATAATTCCTTGAATAGTCATCATCTAAATTATGTCCTCTTTGATGGCATTTTTGTTTCTTTTAAACTCTTCCCTTAGCCCTTCAAGAAATTTGTGATCAGAATCCCACTAAACTTTCAAAATCACCTGCAAAATTTTTGTCTTATCATTAGCATTGTTGGGTTAAGTGAGAAGTGGCGTGTCTGCCAGATAGATGTCCCACTGGAGTACCTTATGTTATTGACATGCTTGAATTTATGTCTCAAAGTTTGCTTTTTTATTTTCTACATGTTTCATGCTTTTTGTTCCTTTTATGCTTTCTTTTTCATTAAGTGAATATTTCTGGTGTAGCATGTTAATTCCTTAATTATATCACTGTATCTTCTGAGTTATTTTCTTAGTGACAGCTCTATTCTTACAATAAACATCTTAACTCATGAGAATCAACTTTACATTTATATTAACTTAAATCTAATAATATAGAAATTTCACTCCTAGAACTAGATTCCCTCTTCACTTTCCTGTGCTATTATTGTGTATACATTTATATGTAACTCTCAGTATTATAATTATCAACTTATATCATTTTATATCTTTTAAGTAAGCTGAGAGAAGAAAGGGAAACAAGTATATATTTACAGTTTGCTATAATAACTTTCTCATTTATCTTTTCTGGTTCTCCTCATTTCTTCCTGTGTATTCACATTGCTATCAGTTATTTGCTTGAATACAACTTTGATCTCATTTACCTTCCTTGGGCTGTTATTTGTCAAATATATTGCATATTAGAGAGTCATCAATTTTATACGTGTGTTTATGTGTGTGTGTGTGCAGTTTCACACAGCTACTATTTAAATCAGCTAGAAAAAAGGAGAAGAAATATGTACTTATATACTCTCATTTAGAATTGCATATATAAGAATTTTTTCTGGTTCTCTTTGCTTTTTTGAGGGTACTTATTCAAATTACTTTCTAGCATCAAAGAAGTTTAATTAGTATTTTTTGAAAGGTAGGCTTGCGAGCAATAAATCTTCTTAGCTTTTGTTTATCTAGGAATTTTTTCATAATCTTCTCATATGTAAGACTTTGGTGAGAGCTAGAGATACAGTTCAGAGGTAAGTTATTTGCCTGGCATGTGTGGACCCCTGAGTTTGATCCCCATTACCACACAAGAAAGATTTCTCTGTGACCATATTTTGTTTCAGTACTTTGTGTATGTTGTCTCACTCACTGTCTCTGGGCCTCCATTGTTTCTGACGGGGTTTGGCTGTTAATTTTCTAGGTGCTTCTTTGTAAGTGATAAATTATCTTGCTGCTTTCAAGTTTTTCGTCTTTGCCTTTCAATATTTTGACTGTTACGTATCAAATGTATTGTTATTGATCTTCTTGGATGCATAGCTTAGTGTTTTTGATCAAATCTGGGAAGCTTTCAGCCATTATATCTTGAATATATTTATTGTTTTACTTATTTTTCCACAGAGCTACCAGACTCCTCTTAGTTGCTCAACACCAGTGTCTGTTGTTTTTGATAGTACCTTTAACTTGATCTTCCCCAAATACCTACTTCTGCTCCAGGCAGAACCTCTCGATTACCATGTGGGAACTGCGGGTGGGAAAGCAGCTCACTTCTCTGAGTGATTATACAAGTAGGACTCTAGGCAGGGATAATGTACTCTTTTCTTGGCTTGCCTTTCTCACCTAAAATCTACATCTTATGATTAGATGGGTTGGAGTGATCAGCTCTCAGTATTTCTGGTTTTCTGCAGTGGGGTAGAACACGGTGAATAGAAGACCTCTTGTCTTGTCCTGCTTAACGTAGAGCTTTAGCAACACAGAGCTACAGGGGATAAAAAATAGTAGAGGCCTGTTCCTACTGGCAAGAAACTATAGCAGTAGAACAGAAGCTGAGGGACAGAAGAAAGGGGAAGGAAATGATCATACCTCAGATGCCATGAATTCTTTTAGCTCTTAGATTTAATACATTTTCTTGAATAAATGGTCATGCCTCAAATGCCGTGGATTCTTGCTGTTCTGACATTTAGCATATTTTCTTAAATCAGTGTTTCTTTATTTGCTGTTTCCTCTTGGGAAAGTTTCCAGACTTCTTTTTATGGTTATTTTAATAAATTTTACCAGTTCTGGTTGTTAACCCACCCTATTACAGTCTGTTCAATTGTAGAATCTTCCCTAAATCAAGGGTTCTATCAGTGAACTTTCTAAGAACACTGTTATTACTCTAATTTAGCCCTTACAATCTTTCTGGATCATGCAAGATCTTCTCCAGTCTCTTAATACTTCAGCTCATTCTACACAAGTCATATCAAACCCAGGGCCCATTGGCCACACATGACTCAGGACAGCATTGAGTGTCACTCAACAAAAAATTGTAAACTTTCTTAAAACATTATGAGATTTTGGTAGCTCAATTATACAGTTCTTGAGTATAAAATTTGTAGACCATCAATGTTCAATCTGAGGCCTGTGAGCTGCAAGTAATGTGGCTCTACAAGATAGTAAATGTTTAACACTATTACATGATTTTTAGCGAAATTTTCATGACTTGACTGCAAAGTACTTGAGTAGGGACAGTTTAGTGAGCAGAACACTGTGTAAGAAAGGGTACAGTGTTTTGGCAACTGCTTCTCAGTCAGTGGAGTCAAGATCCACATGCATCAGATCATGTGCTTATATAACTTGGTAAGATGCAGCAACTACGAATAATAGTATTTCAGCCTACCTACATGTGTATATGCCTGTGAAGGCATTTATCATTATTAAGCAGACATAAGTTTTTTACTTAATAGGTTAAAAAGGTTTTAGCAGCTATGATATAGAAAGTATATTTTATATATTATATGTAGCCCAAGACAAGTCACACTAAATATGGCCCACCAAACATACCCCAGGTAAGTCAAAAGGTTGGACCCTGTATTAGTTATTTTCTCATCGCTGTGACTGAATACCTGACATCCACAACGTAGGTTGTGGCTGTGGAAAGATTTATTGTAGCTTACAGTTTCAGAAGGTCACAGTCCATTCATGGGTGGGCAGCTGAAAACTGGTAGAATCATATGGTGGGGCCACAGCTACAGCTGGAACCAGAGTTCCTGGGGCAGAGATCCTTATAGTATGGTGGAAGAGAGGGACGGTGTGTGGGGATGGGCAGAACCTGCACGTGTCCCTCCAGACCAAACCCCCAAGCACCCGTCTCTTCTAGCTAGGCCCCACCTCCCTACATAATATTTAAATTAACATGAAGATTTTGGGGGGCACTCCAGATCCAAACCACTGCAGACCCTTATGCTCTACACATTACTCTCAGACATGTTTTTAGATATTTTGCTGATCTCACTTTGTTCTCAAAAATCCTAAACATCTTTACATTACTAACAAAATAAACTTCATGGATTGTTAAAATCTACCTTTAAATTGTCTTTCTAATGGAATATTCTACTACCATCCTCATTCTATGTGAACTACTCACCATTCCTTGAAGATACCTATAAAATTGTTATCAGCCTTTGCTCCTGCTGTTTTGTCTAAACAGAATGAAATGCCTGTCCTTATCCATCAATATCCTTTCTATGGGGCCATAGCTTAGTGGTAAAGCACTTGCCTGGAGTTCAATCCCCCAGTACCACATAAAAATTAGCCAGGTATGGATGTCTGTAATCCTGGCACTCAGGAGGCTGAGACAAGAGGATTGCCGTGAGCTTAAGTCTACTGTGGCTACATAATGAGTTTAGGACCAGCCTACAATATACAGCAAAACCCTGTATCAAAAATTTTTTTTCCCTTTCTTTTGTTCTGGACATGTTAAACCATTTCTTTAACCTCATTTGGAGGCATATTTTCCCCTTAGTTACTATAACCTTTTATACCATTAGTGAAGCTCAGATTTCTTTTTTTCTTGTATTTAAGAAACCTGTGCTTATGTTTTACCTTCTTTTTATTGAAATTCTGCTTTATTATTTGAAAGTTGCAATTTGAACAATGTTGAACATGAAGAAGGCAGCAATGACTTAAAAGCATGCAAATAAAAAATTATGCAATAATCAAAAAATTCAAATGAATCTTTAACTTCAATACTTCGAGGGATACATGATTCAGGAATTTAAAAATTGTACCTTCTCTAGACAAAGTGTTCTTCAAGAGTAGGAAGCTCAAATGGCCAGTAAATACATGAAAAAAATGTTCAACATCATTAGTCATCAGAGAAATGCAAATCAAAACATCACTATGATATCATGTAACCCCAGAGAGAATGGTGTATATCAAGAACATAAACAGCAATCACTGGTGGTATGACTGTGGGGGAAAAGTAACCCTTTTACATTGCTGGCAGGCATGTAAACTGGTACAACCACTATGGAAAAAGTATGGAAGTTTCTCCAAAGATTGGGAATAAATATGTCCTTTGATACAGTGATACCATTTCTGGGAATTTTTCCAAAAGAGTTAAAAACATCATATAACAGAGATATATGTATACCCATGTTCATAACAGCCCAACTGACAATAGGTACAATGTGGAAGACACCCAAATACCCATCAACAGACTAGTGGATACATAAATTGTGGTATTTGTACATGATGGAATACTACTCATCTATAAGGACAGATAGGTTTGAGGCCTTTGTAGGTAAATGGAGGCAACTTGAGACCATTATGCTCAGCTAAGTGAGTCAGTCGCAGAAGGTTCAATATTGAATGGTTTCTCTGATATAAGAAACCCAGATCATAGTCATTTCACAGAACAAAATTGAGGAATAATGGGAAGTAGTAGGGAAGAAGCGGATGTGGGAGGGGCAGAAAGGGAGAGGAGAAGGATTTGTAATTTTGCCAGGATATATATGTTTTATGTGCACAAAATACTCAAGTTCTATGTAAACATTATGTATCTCTCTCTCTCTCTCTCACACATACACACACAATCAATATCAATAAAATGAGAAAAAAGAACAGAGATCATATACTATTCGTCTTTCTATTGCTCATAGTTCCTAGTGGATAGTACCTTGTACACAATAGGTACTTAACACAAAGCTGTTAAATTCATAAAAATGTCACATTTTTGGAGATACCATGTTCTAGACAGCCCAGAGAAGAGTGTACTAGCTGGGCCTCTGACACGTTTTAGGTACTTACTCGTTCTTTTAACTGAATTACTTCTTTGTCTTTTTGTTGCTTCCACTGTCTAAACTTCTCAGCATCCTCTTTCATCTGACGCATTAACTGCACACGTTGGCTTTTCATCGTCTGTAAAAACAAAAATCAGGTAAGTATTAGTTATCTGCAATGTATTGAAGGCTGTTGTGAAAACAGATAGTTATTATCTTACTTTCTCGCTATTGGGACAGAATACCCAACATTCATAATTTAAGGAAGGAAAAAATTATTTTAGCTTAGTTTTAGAAGGTCATAGCCCATATATGGGCGGCTGGCAACGACAGAAGCACATGTCAGGGGGTGGAGCAGAAGACAGGCTGTTCATAGCATGGCACCCATGAAGCCAAGTGAGGGAGGAAGGGCAGAGCTACCCTTTCAGGTTCTGTCCTATCCCAGTGTGTCAGCCCTTCTAGGTCAAGTCCCAGTGCTCTGCTCCCTCCTACTAGGCCCCCACTTCCCAATAGCACACCAGTATTTTACAACATTCAGATACATGAGGTTTTGTGGGAGACACTCCAGATCAAAACCATAACGGTTATCATTAGAAAGAAAGAGGCCCGGTGGCATAGGCCTGTAACCCCTCCACTATGGGAAGCTGAAGCAGGAGGATCACAAGTTTAAATGCAGCCTGAGCAACTTGGTGACTTAGCAAATCCCTGCCTGAAAAATCCAAAATAAAAAATGGGCTAGGTTCCATGAGATAATTGTGATCTGGGATTTTCATATCAGAGAAACCATTCGATATTTCACCTTCTGCTTCTGACTCACTTCACTAAGCATGATGCTCTCAAGTTGCCTCCATTTGCCTGCAAAAGCCTCCAACCTATCTGTCTTTAATGTGAAAAACAGTGGGAACTGAGGTAATGGGGTAGGTAGGGGGAGGGCCAAAAGGAGAGAGGGGAAGGTCTTGTAACCTTGCCCAGATATGTATGTGCACAAAATGCTCAAGATCAATGTAAACTTTAAATTTTGTACTTATACATATTAATAAAATGGGGAAAAAATGGGCTAGGGATGTAGCTAAGATTGAAAGCCCCGGATTTGATTCTCAGTACCACAAAAGGAGAAGGAGGAGCAGCAGCAGCTGGAGGAGCAGCAAGAGGAGGTGGAAGAAGAGAAGGAAGAGAAGGAAGATGAGAAAGAGGAGAAGGAGGGAGAAAAGAAGGGCGGAGGCTGGCAGTAGCCCAGAGCTTAGCTGAGGCCGCTGATGGGTTTTCTGATTAAGCTCTGCCATAATATCATTTCTATGTTTGCATGGGGTTTGCAAGGATAGACTACAAAAATGAACACACTGAAGAAATAAAAGAAAAATGTACCTACAAGCTAAATCCAGTCCTAAATTCATTGTGCATAAATTAAAATTCAAAGAAATATCTTTTAAGCCCCAAGGACAGATCTACCTAATAACCACTGTATTCTAAAGATTTTAGTACAGGTGAGCTGTAATCACCATTTTGATCATTATAAGTTGATTGTACAATAATGAGGATATTTTCTAGGTGTCTGGCATCTTGCTACTACTTTACAAAATTATATCACTTGATCATGGAAGTTGTTCAGGATATCACCACCAAATACTGAAATGTCTTACTGGGCATGGTGGTTCAAGCTTATAATCCTAGCACTCAGGAGCCTGACAGGAAGATGAGAAGTTTGAGACTAGCCTGGGTTACATAGTGAGTTCCAGGCCAGTCTGGACTATACAATGCGATCCTGTGTGTGTGTGTGTGTGTGTGTGTGTGTGTGTGTGTGTGTGTGTGTGTGTGAGAGAGAGAGAGAGAGAGAGAGAGAGATCAAAAAGTATGGGGGGGGCAGGAAAAGAGGAAAAAACGTGGGTGTGCCTTGGTCCTTCCAATTCAGAGAACCTAAAACAATAATTTTAAAAAAGAAATGGATGCTAAAGCAAAGTTTTATTATTCAGATAATAACCAGTACAATGTTTGTGAAAGGAATATTTGCAGAGATTCTTACTTCAAATGATTGTTGTACCTGCTACTTTATTATTTTTTTTTTGCCTGAAATGATATCTGTGGTGTAGTTTGAAATGGAACACCTAAGTTTGTTAAGTGCCAATGCAGTAAACATAAGGACAGGAGTTTATTACCCGTATCTCCTGGTTCAGTTTTGTGACAGTATGCTCTGTGGATTCCTTTAGTTTCAGAAGTTTGGACTGTTCATTTAATTTCTTCTTCAAATCAGCTAATTGACCCTCCAGCTCTTGGAGACGTTTGCGGCGACGTTCGCTCAATCTAAGCACAGATACAGTAAGGGTGAAGACTACCAGAAGCAAAGTCTGACTCTGAAAGTCAATATGAGACTCACATTTGTGACCTCAATATACAAACACACACATACAATACAGTCATCTTTAAAATAATGAATACTGCCTACACAAGTTAAATACCTGGCCCCAAAAAACTCCATCGTTTCTGAGTATGTAACAATGAATTGCTTCAGTATATCCCCTCCCACTAGTCTGAGTCAAAAGAATAGTTCTTCGAAACATTTCACTTCACTTTAGCTGTAAGGAATAATTCTGATGATTATCACACAAGGTTGAGAAAGTAGCCATCAGCATAAGTTTTTTCAGGACGTCAGACTCAATAACAAAATAAAAGTCACTGAATGAAAAGAAAGCAGACTAGTCAATATGGCAGTAGGAATATAGGTGTGGTTATTTGTCTTAGTTTTACTGTAAATTGCTTAAGAAATATTCAGATTGATTTTTTGAGTCAATAAAGCTAGACCATGATTCTATTCACAAGCTAACTTAGTATCAGCAAAAGAGTAAGGAAAGTTGTTGTGTACTGGGCCTGATAATCTGTCAAAAGCCAGCTCCCATGCTAATTTTTAAAAAATAAATCCTTCCTTCATCCTGTCAGCTTGAATTGGTATCTCCTGCCTCTAAACTTTGTGGATGTATAAATCTGAGGATCTAGCCCAGGACCTTCAATCTTAACTATATCTTTAGACCATTTCTATTTCTGATTTTGAGACAAGGTCTCACCAAGTTGTTAAGTTACCCAGGCTTGGCTTGAACTTTAGATCCTTGTGTCTCAGGCTCCCATAGTGCTAAGACTACAGGCCTCTGCCAAAGGGCCTGGCTTCTCTGAACCCTTCATACAATTACTGCATAAGTAACTCATTTTGCTACTAATTGTATGCTGAGGTAGGAGCATCACAAATTTGAGGCATTCTTTTACTGTTATCCTCAGACGATATTTTCCAATCTCAAATTACTTAACTTTTCTCAAGTTTAGATCTTCTTCTCAAACTAGGTTTAAATTCTTCCAGGCAGTAAATCAGTCTTCTAGTTCTCTATTTGTTTTAAGGCAGCTTATACACAGTAAAGACTTAACATTCATAGGCTTGATTCTTACTTGGCTTGGTTGACATCTTTCTTTGCTGTCTGAAGTTCAAGAACCAATTCTTCCTTTTCCTTTTGTAGGACAATAACTTCCAATTCCAGATTTTTTATGTTATCCTGGAAAGGTCATAGGTCAGAGAGAAATAAAGCATTATATAAGAGAGCAAGAAAATAGCTTTGACATCCCATCTCGATTCAAAGAAGATTAAAGTTATATAGAAGGAAAAATATAGACTTGCACAAAGGCCTAAGTTTGAGTACTGACTGTAACACCTACTATCTAAGTATTTTATGGGAAGTCACTTTTTGTCTTAGTTTCTGTCAGAAAATAGTTAATTATAGCATGCCAAAGACTACTGTCCTCAAAAGGGTTGGCTCAAAAAGATAACTCTTAGCATGTCTCTGGGAACTAAGATTTTGGTACCTTTCCTGCAATTCTCTAATTGATAAGAGCTGTTCACTAATGCCTACACTATGCAATGTGATTTACCTTGAAAACCTGCCTTCTGTCTGGGAGTCTAGAATCTTAGTATGTACAAGCAGAGAATGCCTATATGACTAATCCCCAGTAAAAGTCCTGGATTGCTAGCTCAGGGGGGCTTCCTTGGTATAGAAAACTTGACACACGTTCACAACCTATTAGAAAAGAAAAAAGGGCTTTCTGTTTGACTCCATTGGGAGTTGGAAGCTTGTGCTCAGTTTCCTTTAGACTTGGCCCATCACTTTCTCTTTCTGACTTTTCTTTGAATCCGTTCATGGTCATAAACGTTATGAGTATGAATATTTGCTGAGTCTTATGAGTCCTCCTTAGTTATGAAACAATGACCTAGTGGTAGTGTCGGGGCCTCCTAAGAGTTTGTCTAGCTATGTGAATAATTAACAATAACATGAGTCAGGTGTGATGGTACATCTCTAGTTCTAACCACACTTGTTCCATCAATTTGGGAGGCTGAGGCAGGAGCGTCATAAATTTGAGGCCACCCTGGGTAACTTACTGCGACCCTGTCTCTAAATAAAGCAATAAAAAAGGCTCGTGATGTAGCTAAGTCGTAGAGCACTTGCCCAGCTTCTATGAGGCACTGGGTTCAATTCCCAGTACCTCAAACAAACAAAAAACCCTATAACACCGACCTAACAAGGTTTCTGGGAAGATCACTTAAGATTAAAAGGTAAAGATACAAATATTCTTATATTGGAACTTTTAAAATTATTTATTCAATAACAATTGTAGTCTTACATGAATTTAGAAAATAAATTCTAGAAACTGAAAACTGGCAGTCTTCAACACTGGAAATCCAAAGATCAGGTTCCAAATTGTTCTCACAAATAAAAACGATTTAAGGAAACTGGCTGAATGAGTGTTTGGCAGCCAAGAAGATTATATGAAGGCCCCAGGTCAGTACTGGATTTACACAAAGGAGAAGCAGGGTAGGCAGGGCTCCAAGAATATGTATGCATGTGTGTACTTATTTTCACTTATAAAAGTATTCTGCAAATATATTCTTGTGGAAAAATTATCCAGATAATACCTACTGCCTCACACCTGCCAAAATTCCACTCTCCTCTCTAGAAGCAACCACTTTATTAGTGTGATATAGAGCTTCCAGGCATTTTTGTAGACATTTACATACGTACACATTACATATTTAAACCACAAGTTACATAACAGTATATTATATAATGTATTGTTAAATATAAAATATGTATTATATTATACATTTGTATATCTTTTTAAATAAGAGAAAAAAACATACTAAAATGTGGAGAAACAGAGCAAGTTAATAGAAAAAACAGTGATAAACTTTAATTTCTATTTTTAGATATAGGCAGAGAAGCTACAAAAACAGAAGAGAAAGGTATAAAAACAAACTATCAGAGAATCAAAAAGAGATCTTAGAGATCAGTAGACAAAAAACATCACCAGAAAGAATAAAAGAAAATCTCTGAGAGTGGAATACAATGATAAATAAACAGAAAACAGGAGGGAGGGGGTAGACAAAACAAAACAAAGTATAAGAGGTCTGGCATCTGACTGAGAAGAAGGCAAGAAAGAGAAAAAGAACATGTACAAAAGTGGCATCATTTAAGAAATGATCCAAAAAAATCTTTCGGAGGACAAAAAGACTATACATTGTTACATCAAAAGGACCCACTAAGCACCAAAGACCATAAATAAAAAAGGACTGACACCAAGACACACTGTTATAAAATTAAATAAGACTTGAGGACAAAGAAAAGATCCTGAAAGCTTTCCAAGGGGGGCGGGGAATACAGGTCGAATAAAGAGTCAAGAATCAAAATTGACATTTTTTATTCTTCTTTCAAAAAAACCTTTCCCCCATTTTATTGATATGTGCAAGTACAAAATTTAAGGTTTAAAATGGAGTTGGGCATTTTGTACACATACATATCATGTCAAGGTGACAAGGGCTTTCCCGCTCTCCTTCTGTCCCTCCCTCTGCCCTCCTTTCGCTCCCTCCACCCCCACCCTGTCCCCCTCTTTCACTTTGTCTTTTGTCTTAAGTTCCATGAGATAGTTGTGGTCTGAGTCTCTCATATTAGATAGACCATTCGATATTTCACTTTCTGTTTCTGACTCACTTCACTAAGCATGATGTTCTCAAGTTTCTTCCATTTGCCTGTAAAAGCCTCCACGCTGTTGGACTTTATAGATGCGTAGTATTCCATCGTGTATAAATACCACAGTTTGTGTATCCACTGGTCTGTGGATGGGTATTTTGGTGCCTTCCATATTTTTGCTATTGTTAGTTGTGCTGCTATGAACATGGGTATACATATATCTCTGTTGTGTGTTGTTTTGGCCTCTGTTGGATATATTCCCAGGAGGGGTGTTGCCTGATCAAAGGGGATATTTATTTCTAGTCTTTTGAGAGCTCTCCATACTGCTTTCCAGAGTGGTTGTACAAATTTACGTTCCCACCAGCAGTGCAGGAGGGTTCCTTTCTCCCCACAGCCTCACCAGCAGTGATTACTATATGACTTGTTGATATAAGCCATTCTCTCTGGAGTGAGATGGTATCTTAGCGTTTTTTTGGTTTGCATTTCTCTTATGGCTAGAGATGTTGAGCATCTTTTCATGTAGCTATTGGCCCTTTGTACTTCTTCGTGAGTGAATTGCCTCTTCATTTCATTTGCTCACTTTTCAATAGGATCCTTTATTTTGGTAGGCTTAATTTCCTTCAGCTCCCCGTGTATTCTAGTTATGGGTTTCTTATCTGAGGTCTTGGTGGTGAATATATTTTACCAGTCTGTTGATTCTCTATTTACAATGTTGACAGTTTCCTTTGCTGTTCAGAAACTTTTTAATTTGACAAGATCCCATTTGTTGATAATGGGGATAATTTCTTTTGCTCTTGGTGTCTTGTCAAGGAAGTCTTTGCCTACCCCAATGTCTTTCAGATATTTGCCTATTTTGTCTTCTAGAAGGTTTAGTGTTTCATTTTTCATGTCTAGGTCTTTAATCTACTTAGATTTGATTTTGGTGCATGGTTAGAGGTGTGTGGCTAGATTCATTCTTCTGCATGTGGATGTCCAGTTTTCCCAGCACCATTTGTTAAACAGGCTGTCCTTTCTCCATTGTGTAAAGAAAACTACACTACACTGAAGAAAGAAGTTATAGGAGACATTAGAAAATGTAAAGGCATCCCCTGCTCTTGGATAGGCAAAATAAATATAGTCAAAATGACTATACTACCTAAACTGATATATAGATTCAATGCAATTCCTATCAAAATACCTACAAGCTTCTTCAAAGAACTTGAAACAACAATCCTTAAATTCATATGGAGCCAAAAGAGACCAAGAATAGCCAAAGCAATTCTGAGCAAGAAATCCAAAGCAGGAAGCATTACAGTTCCAGACCTCAGGCTATACTATAAAGCCATAGTTGTAAAAACAATTTGGTACTGGCATAAAAATAGACAGGTAGACCAGTGGAACAGAATTGAGGATGCAGAAACAAACCCAAATACCCTCAGTTTCCTAATTTTCGACAAAGGGGCCAAATGCATACAATAATTGGCTTTTTAATAGCAACCTTGGAAATAGAATCCAGTCTTTAAAATTCTAAAGAAAGGGACCGCGGATGTATCTCAGTGCTTGCAGTGCTTGCTAGCACGCTCAAGACCCTTGGTTTGACCTCCCAGCATCACATAAAAATTAGCCAGGCATGGTGGTGGCACATGCCTGTAATCCTAGAACACAGTATGCTGAGGCAGGAGAACTGCCATTAAGGTCAAGGCCAGCCTGGGCTACGTAATGAGTGCAAGACCAGCCTGGACTACAGAGTGTGATCTTGTCTCAAAACAAAAAATTCTATAGAAAAACAATTTCCATAAAATTATAACCCCAGTCAAACTAACAAGTATGAGAATGGAGCCAGGCCTGATGGTGCAGGCCTACAATCCTAGCACTCTGAGAGGTTGACATAGGACGACTGCAAGTTCAAGAACCTTAGTGACTTAGTAAGATCCTGTCTCAATGTCAAAAAGAAAAATGGGTTGGGGTGGGTTGGGGCATAGTTCAGGGATAAGAAGGCTTTCCTAGTAAGTGCAAGGCCCTAGGTTCAATTCCCTAGTACCACATAAAAATAAACTGGGCAAAATTATGTATACCTGCAAGCCCAGCACTCAGGAGGCTGAGATAGCAGTATTGCCATGTGTCAAAGGCCAGCATGGACTACATAGTGAGTTCAGAGCCAGCCTGGACCACAGAGTGAGACCCTGTCTTAAAAAAAAAAAAAAAAACTGGGTGAGGAATGTAGTTCAGTGTTAAGGCCCTTCATTCCATTCTCCAACACTATAAGAAAGAAAGAAAGAAAGAAAGGAAAAGAAAAACAAGAAAAAGAAAGAAAGAAAGAAAGAAAAGAGAGAAAAAAATTTATCTGTTATTTTCAGGTATGCAAAGCATTTTAAAAACAATTTCATTTCATGTATACATGCTCAAAAAGATATGATGGGTTATATTCTACCAAAACAAAGAGGTATACCATGAAAGAGAAAGACATAGAATGTACTTCCACAAAGAGATGAGAAGAGAAGGCTGGATAGGAGGTCTAGGGAAAGTGAACCGGGGCAAAGAAAATGAAGACTTCATTATTAATGATCAAGGGCCATTTAGAACTACAACTAAGGAAAAGTTAAGTCACTTTCAACTCATGCGATATTTACTACTAATCTTTTCATAATTCAAATTGTAACCCAGATTATCTCCTAAGATATGATCCTTTCTTGGTAACTAAGCATCATATTAGAATACAATTCCACTATATGTAGGAACCACATTCATTGTAACATTACCAAACTATTTTTAAAGACTTGTGATATATGTTAGTGTTAAACAGAGCAAAATTATAGGTACCCTATCCTGAATACATACATACCTTATGAAAATCTAAAAGTACAATTCTAGTTATACCATGCACATCATGTTGTCTCTCATTGCTAAAAATGTTGTGTTTGTTTTCTTACCATTTAAGTAAAGATAGTAGACATGAACAAATGCTGTTCTAGAAATAGTTTACCTGGTACTGAAACTGAATGGGCTGTAGTTGGCTGTCATTCTGAGTCATTTTCCTAGCTAGGGCCTCTTTTAGTGCAAGGGCTTTATTCAGCTCAATCAGCTCCTTTGACATCTGAGCTTGCCGTAGAGCGTGCTGAGTGGTGAAAGCATCAGAAGATCTGCTAGTCTCTTGATTGGTTTCTACTTGCTGGAAAAGATAATAATTAGGATAATGAAGGGCACTGCTTCAGAAAAGAAACTAGAAACTGCAGTTCTTTAGGCACTATTTCATTAAGTCCCACAGCCATTTCTCCATTAACAATACCTCTGTTCCTCACTGCTTTGGCTTCTCATATAATATTTGCTCTAACATCTGAAACAGATTAAGCTAGCCTATTTTCCTGCTTACATAAGTTCTCTCATATACTTTAATGTTTTTAGAGCCAGCTAAGTGTTTCTGCACTTCCATTGATTTAGCCAACACATTCCTTACGTTTACCGCCTTCCAAGGGGCCCTTAGAGGACAGAGGCATTGGAAATAGCACTTTAGGAATGGTGAAAATGGAGAAGAGAATTCATTTATTCTCATACAGCTGACCATTAGTATAGCATTTATCTCTTATTTTCTTTCCTTCAAATATACAGATGTATATTCAAATATAATAATATATATTCATTTTAGGGGTAAAAAGCCTGTCTGAAGCAAAACATTGTCGGACCTATCATTTTGACATTAGTACCACACTTACCTCCTATTTTCTTTCCTTCAGATATATACATATATATTCATATATGTATGTATTCAGATATAACGATACATATTCACTTTAAGGGTAAAAAGCCTGTCTCAAAACATTGTCTGACCTATCATTTTGACTTTACTCTGTAACATCTAATAAATTCTATTTATCCTGAGCTCTGAACACTCAAAACAATTTTCTCAGTTATCTTCACTCCTAACCATTTCATTCACAGAATTAATATGCTGAGGAAAAAAATGTCTTCCATTTCTCCTTTGTGCTATTTTGACTTTGCCATAGTTCTTCACTTGTTCACTCATTTTAACTTGCTGGACAGTTAGCATCTAACATGGAAAGTCAGCATCTAACAAAAAAATCCATAAGCCACATCCCTGCCATTCATTACCAGACATATTATTAGAGATAGAGCTTAATCACATCAAGAATTTCATGATACGAAGACACGAAAGATTTCTGGCTTTCAAAGGCATTCTGAGGAAAAAGGGAGTAAAATCATTGATTATCTTCTTTAGTCAGGTGATAAATTATAGGAAATACCACATTTAGAATTCCCAGTTTCAGGAAAGGGGCCAATTACTTACAGCGTCCGGTTCTACCACAGTATCAATGGCTGCAGCGAGGCAAGCAGCAGATTCATCCTGAAATAAAAAAAATATTTCAATTTAGGGCAAGATTTTGAAGTGAAGTTCACAAGTTGGTTTTATATTGGTTCCTTAATTTTTTAAGTACACACAGAGATCATTTAAGGTCACAGAACCATTTTGAAGACACAGATACCCTCACAGCTACATAGTTGTATTTTCTACCTCTCGAGAGTTCTTATTCATAAAAGGCAATTGTGTAGTCTTTGTAAGAAAAAAAAGTCATGTGGCAACTAATATACTTATCACACCTTTTCTGTTCTTCCAGATATCACTGAATGAGAGAAAAACAGCCATTTCAACAAGGCAATGTTTATTCTCATTATAGAAATCTATCCTTTCTTTTATGCTCTGAGCATTAAGTCTATCTCTATTATATAAAAACCTAGCCACTTCTTGTGGACATGGCATCCTGAAAGATGTAAGTGTCCTAGGTTGTACCCCAGAAAAAATGTGCTCATCAAGTCAAAATGTTTTGTAGCCTCTATCCTCCATATACATAAGAGCTGATCACACAAAGCTATTCTGGATTTACTAGGAGGAAATGCTGAACACTAATTCCCTCCCACGAGAACGACAAATTCCTTTTGTGGGCATTGGAAGAACAAATACTTAGAAGGGAAACCTAAAACCACTTACTTACCTGGACTAATTTGATTATAGACTGCCATACGAGCAAGCTCTGTTCTCATTAGTAGATTTTAGGCTTTACTTAGCACTCTAGTATATGGATTACTGGTTCTGTTTAAGAGATTCTGCAAAACTCTGGGAAGAAAGTATTATTTCCAGGAAGTCATGTGATTAAGGAGGTCACAGGTGAAAGAGCCAATGCTTAAGAGTAAAGAAAAAATGTAGGGTTAGCACAGGGAGCCTCTCTATCTCAGCCCTGTGAAACATTACGTAGTTACTGAAATTTGTATCTCAATACCTTTAAGGTGAGGAGTGATGAGACCCTTAATAAATGCTGTTTGTAAAGCATTTCCCTCATTCTGCTCAGAAATTTCCAACTGGTGAGGCTCAAACAGTACTCAAAGAAAGCTCCAGTTTTTTTCACATTCTTTCTTGTCATGAATTATAGTAGTAGTACTTCTCTAAGTATAGGACAAACTAAATTCTTGAGTGACTCGGGGCTGGGAAAAAAAAAAAAAACAGAGCACAGAAATCTATCACAGGTTAATGGTTACCCTTTCCTCTCTCCCATGTTTCCATTTTCAGAATAAGGAATACAGTCGCATCCTAGACTATTAGGGCTTATAATACTGGCTTTTAGACTTTTTCTAGTAACTTCCTGTGGAATAGGATAAAAGTGGATAGACTCATCTTTGGAGAAGAGATGCTGCTATTAGGTGTTTATCTTTGGCTTTTGCCCTAGTGAAACTTCAAAATGTAAAGAGTTTAAGCTTAGGCTGTGATAACATGTTTTGCATGACCATGGTAGTAATCTGCTTTTACAACCTTAAATGTAAATGTGAACATACCAGATTTACTTTAATCTAATGGACCTCTTCTCTCCCTCTACCCCATTCTAAGGCTACAATTTAAAGTATATAAAAGATGTTATTTGTTATTGGTGATGGCCAGTGGATTAAGACTTGGCACACTGTGCTACAGCAACTATCAAAACTTTTCCAAAGTGAACTTTGTACTTGTAGGCCACAGGCAACGCCATTACCAGGCCTACAAAATTTTTTTTTATAGAATTGGTTTTAAATGAGGGGGTATAAACAAAAAATTATTTGATTTTATGGAAACTAAAAGGACAGCATGAATTTCCTCACAGGTTACTGCAACAAGGAGGTCTGCTTGAATTATACTTTAAGGGAAGAAATGGTACAGTTTGGTACTTAAAGCTCCAGGAAGAATATCCAGGAACAATAGTTGAATTCATAACTGAAAAGGGGGTGTTCACCTGTCACTTAAAATAAAAATAGTTTTAATACAGAATAAAGGGCACAAGCACTTACATTTGAAACATTTTGCTTTCACTGTAGTGAGTCTTAATAAAAGCCACAGGATACAATGTCATGTATTTCCAAAAAAAAAAAAAAAAAATGCAGCTTGGAGGGTTTCCAAACAATAGATGCGGAGAACTCTGATTCAGTGAGTCCAGAAAGGGCTTTGGATAAAAAGGTTTTACTCTGCTGAACTGTGACAGTGGATGGAAGCCAGAAACTTTATCAGCTTGTGGCAACCTTTTAGCACCTTAGGCTGAGTGTGCCATGTGTATTTTAGTGGCAGGCAGCAATTCTACACAGTTCCTCGGAGCCAGTCCCCCCTACTAAATTCATCTACGGGCACACCAGGCACCAGTTGTGTTGCCAGATCCTCCGTGAGTATGCTCTCTTACTACATTAACTTGGATCCATAGGTTTCTTTCATAGGTTTCTTTCCCATTTGACTCACAGCCTCAGAAAGTAGGTATTAAGAAGTCCTCTAAGATTGGTGCAGTGGACAGGAACAATTGTATCCTGGGTCATTATTTTCTGAGTTTGTAAATTTGGGCTGCAGTTGGTTTTTGGACCCTAGATTATCTTAATGCAGAGGTAGCACACACAAAAACTTCATGTCAGTTTATGACTTAGATTTAAATCTTAAAAAAAAAATCTCACATTCAGAGACCCAGATCACAACTCATACGGAACTTAAAACAAAAAACAAAGTGAAACAGGGGGTAGGGTGGGGAGAGAGAAAGGGGTGGGTAGGGGGAGGGACAAAAGGAGAGTGGGAAAGTCCTTGTCACCTTGACAAGATACGTAGGAGCACAAAATGCTCAACTTCATTGTAAACCTTAAATTTTGCACTTATACATATCAATAAAATGGGGGAAAAAAGGTGAGGCCTGGTTAGATGAGGCGGGTCACTGGGGGAAAGACTTAAAGAGTGCATTCTCACGCCCTGCTCTTCTCTTCTGTCTCTGCTTCCTGACCATCATATAGTGAACAGCTTTCCTCACTATGCTATTCTGCCATGCCTTTTCTGTTTTGGAGCCTAATGACCACGGGCTGAAACCATTGAAACTATGAGCCAAAATAAACTTCTCTGCTTTTAACTTGTAAGTGTTCGGGACTGTGTCCCATTGATGGGAAAGCTAACTAAAACAGAAAATAGGAAATGGTTTTCAGAAAGAATTCAGAAAGGCTTGAAGATGCTGTCTAGAGAAGCCCTAAAATGTGATCAGGTCAGATCTCAGAAGACCAGAATGCTGACAGGAATGTGAACAAGAAAAGCCAGGTTCAGGTTTCAGTTGGGAAAAGAGTCCACTAGCAGTTCGACTACAGGTCATGTGTGTTACACAGTGGCAGAATATTTGTCTACATTTTGCCTATGTCCTGTTACTTTGTGGGAGACTGAGATTAAGGGTGATGGAATTATTAATCTGGCAGAAGAAATTTCAAGGTAGCCCAACATTCAGGCTGTGACATGGGTACTCCTCGCTGTTTCTAGGCTGATCTAAAGTGAAAAATCAGGAGCAAATGGCAAAGCTGAATGATTTTAAAAGTTTGCAATTCCACTAGAAAGTTAGGGCAAAGGAGAGCACGGCTACTGAAAAGGTTAGCATTAAAAAGCAGCAAAGTACTTTGTACAGGGACAAGAATGATGCCTTGAGGGCACCTCAGAACCTAGTCATCAAGGGTGTAAAACTGCAAATCTTTCACTTGAGAAAAAAAGTCTCTGAGATGGCTGCTCAGTCAGGGACACCTAGGCAAGTGTATCCCTAAATTCAGCCATCCAAGCCATGGTCAAAGGGGTCAGGACACTATTTAGGTAGTGGCCAACCATGGTGCCATTCACGCGGTACTGATTTTTCAGGCATGCAAAGTGCAGGTGTTATGAGGCCAAAGAGGCTTCTATCCAGATTTTTGAAGAAGACCCGGGAGGCCAGGCAAGAATGGGTGACAGGGTCACATTTCCTGCCAGGAGTCTACGAGACGGCAGTGTGTTAAGGTGTGAGAATGAAGCTGAAGGTGCAATGGAAACTCCAGAAAGTTAGCAATGCCAGGAACACGGAGTATTTGCTGAAGAAAGCTGTGGGCAGTGAGCAGATCCAGTCCAAGAGACAGGCTGTTGGGGCCCTCGTGGCCAGAGAGCCTCAGCATTGCATACCTCGGCAGGGTTCCTTTCTACAAAGAATTACTTACTACCTGTACTTTAAGCCTAAGCCTGATGTTCTTCCTCACACCTTGGTCTGCTCTTAACAAGCACTGATAGGGAAATGTAGAAGCATACCTTGGTCTGCTCTTTGTTCTTGAGGAGCACTGATAAGGAAATGTAGAAGCTGGTAAACAACTGGTGTATAAAGGGAAAAACTGTAAAAAAATAAAGTGTCTTTTGCAGCATCCCTTGCAAGAGTCCATGTATTTCTTCAATCCGCACTCTCCCACTCGAGTACCCGTTGAATCACTGAGCAGGCTCGGTCACAGGCCCTGTGGGCTGCAACCAGAAATGGAAGGGCCACCCAAGCTCCTTGAAGCCAACATCTCACTCCGGCATGCTCTAGGTGCCGTACCCGCAGCTACAGGAGTTAATATTTGCCCTATGGGTTGTTACTCTCGCTTTGTACAATTTCCTTTGATCTCTCTATTTATCCCTTTGGGAATGAGAATGTTTACCCTGTGTCATTATATGTTGGAAATATTTAAGTTTCTTTTTGATTTTTACAGGGGATAACAGCTACAAGTTTGCCTTGAGTCTCAGAGGAAACTTTGTACTTGGGACTTTTCAGCACTGCTTGAAGAGTTAAGACTTTGGCAATTCTTTTTTTTTTCTTTTTTCCCCACTATTTTTATTAATATACAAATGTAATACATAGTATTCACAATGAATTTGGGTGTTTTGTACATCTATGTATCACATCGACTTCACAATCCCTTCCCATCTTCTACCCTCCCACCCCCTCCCTGTCCCTTCCACCGGCTCCAGCTATCACTTCATATGGTTCCAAAGAATGTCTGTGTTCTGGGTTTTCCGAGTCAGAGAAACCATACGGTGTTTAACACATTAATCTTCCACGCCTAAGTCATTTCACTCAAGTCACCACTCTACCCCAGCTTCCTATTCCTCTAATGGGTTCGCAGTAGTCAAATTTTGATAACTCCTCTCTGAATCCAACCAATCCCTTCATTGGGATATTCACCAAAAGTTTTTTTCCCCATATTTTCCTACATCTTTGTTGTTATTGTTAAACCTGGCCTTACCCACCAGTTCACACTAGAAAATAATTATAAGCATGTAGTTCAAAAGGATAGTTAATTTGGGAAAGAAGAGAAAAATAAATAAATAAAAAAATTCAGTTGCCTTAGCTGAATACTGGAGGGTGCATATTTGTACATTCACAAGGTTTTCTTTACATCAATCAGTTTCCTTAGGATAAACTTTCATTAGTGACCTAATAAGTGAATTGCTACAACAAAACAAAGTTAAAACTATGTCACATTGCTACATTAAATGAACTTAAATCTATACCACATAAATATGCTTAAAGCAACCGACATGAAGGCAAATCTAGTTATTTCTTAATTTCCTAACTTTCATATCTTATTTACTCATAAGTCTTTGGCAATTCTTAATAGATAGACTAACTGCATTTTTCATAATGAGATGGACATAAATCTTTTGGAGGTCAGGGATGGAATGTTATGGTTTAGATCTAATATGTCCCCCAAAAATCTGTTTGGAGGTAGGGCCTAGGTGGTATGGGCAGGTCACTAGGGGTGTGTGATTTTAAGGGTATATGTGAATATACCTCCCTTCTTTGTTGTCATGGGTTGAACAGCTTTCTTCCACCATGCCTTTCCACTATGCAGTTTCTGCTAGAGGAACATGGACTGAAACCATGAGCTAAAATAAACTTCTCCTCTTTTAAGTTGTGAGTGTTGTGTAGTGAACCCAGTAATGGGAAAGTGGTCAATACAATGGATTTCTTTCATCTTTCCCATGTGACTCAAAGCCCCTGAGATTAGGCAGTATGAAGTCCTATAGGATTGGTATGGTGACCATGAATAATGGTACCCTGGGTCATTATTTTCTGAGCTGATAAACTGGGGCTCCAGTAGGCCTCTGCATTCTTGATCATCTTAATTTAGAGGAATTTCACACAATATCTTCATATATCAGATGTTCTAGTTATATTTCAGTAATTTATAAATGGTGACATTTATCTTTCTGATAGCATTCTCTAGGATGCATTATATACTTCAACCACATCTAAGATCTTAACCATTTTCCAAACTTTCCTAACTCCATGTCTTTACACACATACCTTTTCCTCTACATAAATTATCTTTTCCCCTTGTTTACATAACACATTACTATCCATTTTAGGACTCAGTTTCTTCTGTGATGCCTTCTTGAATTTTCTAGACTAACAGGTAATTACCCCTTCCTTGGTACCGCACTATACTTTGCCCATATCACTATTGTAAAAAGATTTAAAGAGACATGAGATAGGGTCCCCCATTTTCCTTTTTTAAATTTTTATCTCCTCCCTATTCTTTTTTTTTTTTTTGCTATGTTATTATCTGTGAACTTTAACCAATGTACAAGTTACAAGGCTCATGAAAACAACTCTCAAAAATAATGTGATAGCTATCACAATGAGAGTGTGCCAATATGTTCCTGAGGAAAAGGCATGAACACTGGAATGACCTCCACCCAAGTTGCACAGCAATAAACAGCAAAAGCAGCCATCTGAGCCACACTACAACACATTCCATTTTCTTCCCTTTATCCTACAGAACTCCATTTTGTCTCAAACTGGGGACTTACCTGGACTCTTGGTGTTCCCCAAGCATGCTGACTGAATAATGCCTTTAATTTCAAAATTAGTTATTTCCTTTTAACAATACTACAACATTTAGCAAGACTGCATAGCTAGTAAGTAGCAGAATTAGCTTTACATCAGAGAGTTTCTGTCTCAGGAACCCAGTTTCTCAATTACTGTGTCCTATTTTTTTTTTTTTTTTTGGATAAATAAACTATAATTTTGGACCAATTGTGACCATTTAATACAACAATACTTACTCTAAAACACTGCCTACTAGTTTCTTGGGGACGTTTATTCATTTAATTCTTAGAACTGGCCATCATAGCCTTTTTCCCCTGGTAATATTACATGATTTTTTTTTTTTTGCATTTACTCTTTAAAAAGAGTAAATCTAAGCTGGAGAGGTAGCTCAGCGGTATACACATAAAAGAATTTAGGTTCACTCTCCAGTATTGGGAAAAAAAAAGAGTGGCTGATTTTGTGATAAACTATTGACAATTCTAGAAAATGATAGGCAAATGCAGGGATGGAAGACTTTTCTGGTGAAATAAAAACCTCTTCCAAGGGCTGGGAAGGATTGCCAAGCACATACATATAAGTTGTTGTTTCCCAATAATTAATAGGAAAACACAGATGGAAAGAATTAATTATAACCTCTTAACATAGTATGTTATACTATGATTTTAATGTTCTTAAAAGTATATATACCTAGCATAAAAATAGTTTTCCTTTTAGTGTGGCAAAATTGTGAGAGCTTTTCTTCTGGGAAAAATATAATCATCCCATCCCCAAAACACACACACAACTACTATAAGAGTTCTCAAAATAAATAAAAATAGAAATTTACAGCAGAATGCTATTCAAATTTATTTATTGGTTGTAAGAGAACTATGGTATTGCCTGGCTCCTTTAAGCTATTGGTTAGAACCAGCTTATTTAAAACTGGGGCATGGTATAAGCCTCCTTATTAAGTTAGCCAATAATAATAGTTCAGTAAATCAATGGTATTTACTCTTGCTACCTAGATAATTTTAGCCTATGATGCCACTGTACACAAGACCTATGAGGTTCTATTTTTTTTTTTTTTTTTTTTTTGGTGGTAAAGAGATTGAACCCAGGGTGCTCTACCATTGAACTATATCCATAGTCTTTTTATTTATTTATTTTGACTTTCAGGGAAGGTCTCACAAAGTTGCCTGAGCTGACCTCAAACTGTGATCCTGTTGTTTCTGTCTCCTCAACTGCTAGGATTATCGGTATGTGCCACTGCATCCAGTTTATGAGTGTTTTAATTTAACAAATTCAATGTTCAGACTACATTCAGTGATCCATGATATCTGTCCCTAGGCAACTCATAATCCAACTGTTTTGGCAAAATGCCAGAAAGTTAGAAATGTTAATATGCTTCAAGAGAAATAAATAAAATCCAATGATCCTACTTGGCTTAGCGATAGCTGGGTAATTACTTGTTGCAGGTTACGAATTATCTCTACATTTTCTTTTAATTCTTGGTCTTCCAAAGTCTCCACTAGCTTTTGGAGATCCAATTTACACCTAAAAATTCAAGCAAGAAACAAAAAGAACCCAAAGATTAATCACATTGCCAAATCCAGAAGATCCATGTGGTACAGGTTAGTAACAAACATCTGGTAGAAAACTTACGCTGCGTGCTCTCTGAGCTCTTCTAGCTTGGCATTCATTTTTTCATTGGCTTGTTCTGTCTGTAAAAAGATCCAGGAGATCATCAGTGACAGTGCCTGACAGGCTCATCTAATTATGTTCTCTCCTCTACTACTACGAATAAAAACCTCAGTAGAGAAGCTGCCTCCTTTGTTGTAACTGAGCACTTAGTGGGCTTTGGCTATATATTGAGGATATGTTTTTGAACAAAGTCACAGAGATTTAGCCATAGAGTCAACATAAGGCACTAAAAATAGTAGCTGGGTTCTATGCTTGCCATGAAGCTTGGACTATAGGGTGGAGTGTGAAGCCTTAACTCCATACAGAATCTTGCAACTATAAGAAAAAGCAACACTTCCCAGCTTGTTACTCCCTGCTGTTTGAAAAAAACCTCACTTTAAACTGCCTCCTACACAACACTGTTCCCTATCCCCAGCATCAAGGCATTTAAAACATAAAAGGGCCTTAAACTAAATAAGAGCTGAGATTCTTTTAAAGTTATACTATTTGATATGGTGAGCCAGTTTTAGTAAAAAAAAAAAAAGCAAGAAAAAGGGTAAGGCACAAGAGTAATGACAGCAAAAAAAGAAATAGCAGAAGGATGATTGATATTTTCAGTTTTATTTTAGTCACAGAATCTGTGATATGCTAGATGCTACATGATTTGGTAAAGAATTTATACAGGACAAAAATGTTGAGCTTGTTATAAAGTTCTGACAGGATATTAAACAATAAACCTATCAGGCAGCTATTTAATAACCTTACAAAGGTCAGATGAATATATGGCTATGATAATAAGTACTGTTGATTACATTAGCCACACATACATGTGAAACATGGTTTCTAGAGCTAATTCAAAGGCATAAAATGCAACACTACAGAGAAAAATGTATTTAAAAATTCCTTAGATCTCACTTTCATTCTTCCTTTTCTTCTATTAGGGTATTTTTTGTTTTTATTTTGACTGTTGGTATATGTCACCAAATGTGGCTTCTCTCTCACTTTTTTTTTTGAGATAAGGTCTGCTCGGTAGTCCATTTGGTCTTGAACTCACTATGTAGCCCAGGCTGGCTTTCAATTCATGGCAATCTTCCTGCCTTAGCCTCCTGAGAGCTGGGATTAGAGAAATGCCCTACCATGTCTGACTTCTCACTCTTGTTATAGCAATGAATAATACAAAGAATATAGGATCTGGCATCCTTTAAAGAAAACTTCAGTCTTCTGCATGTGAATATCCAATTTTCCCAGCACCATTTGTTCAAGAAATTATCCTTCTTTCCAGTGTATGCTTTTGGCTTTTTCTAAGAGTTAAAAGCTTCATATAAAAAAGATATATGTACACCCATGTTCACAGAAGCACAACAATAGCTAAAATGTGAAAGACACTTAAATACCCATCAACAGACCAATGGACACAAAAATTGCGGTCTATGTACACAGTGGAGTCCTTCCTGTCTATAAAGACAGGTTGGGTGCTTTTGTAGGTAAATAGATACAACTTGAGGACATCATGCTCAGTGAAATGAATCAGATACATAAGGTTAAATATTAAATGGTTTTTGTAATATGGGAAACCCAGAAAACAGTCGCTTCATAAAACTAATGGGGGGATAGTGGGAGTTGGGGGGGATGGTGTGGGAGGGTTAAAAATGGGGAAGGGAAGGGATTATAATTTTGACATGATATATATGTGCACAAAATACTCAGGTTCAATGTAACCATTATATATTGCATACATACATATTATTAAAATGAGGGAAAAAGAAAACTTCAAGATGGGCCTGGGTGGCGTGACCTTGAATTCACAACACTTTGTGAGGCTTAGGCAGGAGCATCACAAAGTTAGAGCCTAGCCTGGGCAATTTAGCAACTTAATTGAGACCCTATCTTAAAATAAAAATCAAAAAGGGCTGGGAATATAGTTCAATGCAAAGGTCCTGTGTTTAATCCCCATCCCTACAAAAAGAAAATTTTAAGGAGCTTACCTTTCTTTGACTAGAGCACACACTGGTGTGTCAAAGGTATGTAACTCAGAGTTCAGTTACCTTCTGGTGGAAACTCATTTTTGCTTTTGGCAACAGTTTTGAGATAAAAGACTGAGTTGTATTTAGACTAGTAAAAGAATGTTTAGTGACAGAGCCAGCACACACTAATCCAGGAGGTTACTACGACAGACAGGTAGGATTCAGAAGTGGTAGTAATCCACTATTTGGAAAGCAACCAACATGGAAAATGAATTAAAATTAATTTCCCAGCTGTTGTATTTTACCATGGCAGCTGTTAGGATGGAATATGAAATATGATAATATTAGGGAAAGGATTAGATAAAGAAGGACTAAAATCTTAGTGAGGGAATAGTTAGCTCAGGCTGAGTATCACTTATCCAAAATGCTTGGGACCCGGATTTCAAATTCTTTTTCTTAGATTCTGGGATTTTTGTATATATGATGAAATATATTAGGGATGAAATTCAAGTCTAAACACAAAATCCATTTATGTTTCATATACATCTTATATACATTGTCTGAAGGTAATTTCATACAATATTTTTAGTATGCCTGCATTTTTTACTATGATACATCACATGAATTCAGGTGTGGAATTTTCCAATGTGGTGCCATGTCAGTGCTCAAATAATTTTGGATTTCGGAAACACTTATGATTTCCGATTTTCAGATTAGAAATGTTTCACCTGTATCATGAATAAAGATTAGGCAGGAGTTAACATAACAAAAGGGCTTGGATCTTTCCTTTCTGATATTTTAAGACAAATCTTTCCTGATGGGATTTGGAGATTATTTGTAGTAGATATAGAGGTAGCCACTATAATTCTTTTTTGTGTGTGGTACTGAGGATCAATCCCAGGTCATTTGCACTGAACTATATCCCCAGCCCATTTTTATTCTTGGTTTTAAGACAGGGTCTTGCTAAGTTGCCCAGGAGAGTCTGGAACTTGTGATCCTCCAACCTCAGCCTCCCAGACTGCTAGGATTACAGACCTATGCCCCGGGCCTGGCCTTATAATTTTTTTTTTAACTACTCTGTATGTTTAACTACATGTTGATGCATTTCCTTATAAGGCTCCCTACAGAATTGGTAAATACAAATATACTTCTTTCCACATACCTTGTCTCTCCAAATGAGAAACATGTTAAATATTTTGGAAACTGAAGACAATAAATGGCCAGATTTCTGGCATTTTAGTTTCGAAGCCTCACCAAAATGATCCTCTCCAACATCTGGGCTGTCTGACCAGCAGCCTCACTCAGACCACGACTTAATTTTTCATTCTCCTCTACCAGGGACTTATTCTTCTCCATCAGGGATTGTAGATTTTCTGATGGTTCCACACTAAAATAAATAAAGTAACATTTTAGAAAAATACCTGACTGATAACACCTAAATCAAAGTTGGATAAAAGACATATACAAAAGGTCTTTTAGAGGGGGTTGAGTTAAAATTACCTCACAAGTCTGAGAAATCCTATCTATTTTCCCATTCAGTGTGTTACATGAACAAGAAACACACTCCTGAAGTACTTTAAAGGTTTTCAGAAGGTACTAATTTAGAGCCAGATGTGGATGAAACAGGAACGAATAACCTGTAGGTCATGACTAACCTTGGTTTGGCCCTTTCTATTTGTGCTGGATAGGGAAGAAATGAAAGCTAAATAGCTAAAATACATGTTCTCTCCCTCTTCTTTCCTCTCTCAGTCCCTCATTAGAAGTTTAAAAGATCAGGGAAGCAGAGGCTGAGGATATATCTGAGTGGAAGACCACCTGCTCACCTAGCATGCTCAAAGCCCTGGGTTCAATCCCTAATACTGCATTAAAAAAAAAAAGATTTAAGAAAGTAGGAAAGGAAGAAGTATGGAAGAGATTGAAGTGACATTGTCAGGGCTGAAATTTGACTTCCCCAAAACAAGCTGATTACTCATTTACTGTAAAGTTTAGGGACACAGCATTTAAGAAATCAGAAAGTCGAAATGATGACCAGTGGCCAATGAGAGAAAATTTCACAATTCCTTTAAAGTAATTGTTCTCTTTCAAATGTTCATGCTGCTTGAAACCTATGACCCACGCCCTCCTGCTCGTCTGCCCATGGATTTTAAACTGCTTAGAGCCCGTGCTGACAACAAATGTGGGCGGAAGGGGCAGAAGTAGCTGGGAGGGACATATGCACATAGATACGGGCCTTTGGAATGCATGCAATTCCAGACTAATGAACACACCGGCAAGGACCATAAATGTGTTTGTAAGAATCCATTGGGATGAAATGTCTACAGGACAGACAAATAGAACTGATAATAAAAGAACAGAAGAAAATGAAGATTTGATCTGAATAAGGCTGAGGGGAAAAAGGAATAGTTGTGAAGGCTATGATAAAAAGAAAACAGGACAGAGAATAGTTGTTATCAGGCTCAATAAAAGACAAAAGTGATTTTAAGAGTACATGCCCTCTCACCCAGCTTAAGATTTCTATTAATTTTTGTAGAGAATCTTTAGCCATCTATCAAAAAATTAACAGCAAGACTACAAAATAAGGTCTCATATTATACTGCTAAGAATTTATTGAAGTTTTTATGAAGAAATGTTCAATTAAAACATTATAAAACAGTCAATTTAGCGCTGATGTAGATCACCATTTATTTCCTAATAAACTAAAAGTTTCCTTGCTACTCACATAAGTTGATAAGCTTCATAGGAATACTTTTAATTCATCCGTTTTCCCCCTAAAAACATTTCTCTAAGTAGAAGAATCATATTTAAGTCAACTGCTGATTTTTTCAAGGAAAATTTAGTACCTAGGAGTAAGCTTTTCACTACAATTTGAGATTACTGCTTGCATATTTAAATACCAATATGAGGCCGATTCTGTTGCCATCCTCATTTGCACTTGAGGAAACTAAGGCACAAAGAAGTAAGCCAAAGCCACACAGTAAGTGAGTTCTAGTGAAGCTAGGATTTGAGCTCCAGTCTAGATTGAGAGTCCATATTTTTGGCTACTATGCTAATTTTAGAAATAAGTCAGAGAAAAATGAGTAGAAAAGTTCAGAGTAGCAGGAAAAAGAGTTCTTAATAAGATTACAAAGCAGCACAAGACCACAACATGAAATAGGACACTCACATGGTAAGAGAAATCTTTAACAGTGAGGCAGAATACAGGACTAGGATCAGGTACAGCTCAGACAAAAAAGAAAACTCAATATAAATCCAGTGTTTCTTATTTCACATACTATTTAGTTGTTGATGCTAGAAATTGAAGTTAGTGGAACAGGGCAAACTGACACTCACACAAAAAAATAATTACAAAAGCTCTAAAGACACACATCCAAATCCAAAAGAAAAACATAATCAAGGACATAAAGAAAAACATTCATATGTATAAAATGTAGTTTTGCAAACAGCCTTATTAGATGTCTATAAAAATATAACTGTACAGTTTTGATTGCTCTGCAAAATAATGAACAAGAGTTTCAATGACCCATCAACTGTTTCTTAAAGCATGTAACATTAGCAGGTAAAATTATTTCTTGTATTCTAGACAGAAATTTGGAATGATTTTCTTTAGCCTGGGTCTATTAATCTGATCACACATGATGGGATGATTTCAAACATTCTACTTTTGAACGCTCTGTTAAGCTGGCCATTAGAGTTTCCATTGCACTGTCAGTTGAGTTATCGTACTCTTTATCTCTAGAACTGCTATTTGGTTTGTTTCTGTTTCCTTGCCAAATTCATACTGTTAATACATTGTTTGTACTAAATTGAAAGGACAAAAGATCAATTGCTTTTAAAATGAGTATGGTGGGCTAGGGGCATAGCTCAGTGGTTAAAGCACTTACTTGGCAGTGCAAGGCTGTGGCTTCAATTTCCCAGAACCACATAAGCTTGGTGTGGTGGCATAGGCCTATGATCCCAGCACTTGAGAGGCTTAGATAAGGAGGATTACTGTGAGTTGGAGACCAGCTCAGGCTACAGAGCAAGATCCTGTCCCAAAAATTTAAGAAATAAAATAAAATGAAATAAAATAAGATAAAATGAGTGTGGTGAGGTCAGGTCTTTAAAGGAGCTCTGTAAGGGACACTAGCTTTCCTCATTTTAAGCAACATTCTTAAAATATGAAGCTAGACTAAGTGGCCTGTAATCCCAGCACCTGGGAAGCCGAGTCAGGAAGATCATAAATTTGAGCCTAGCCTGGGCAATTTAGAAATTTAGTAAGATTCTTTTTCAAAAATCATCATAAAAAACAGACTGGAGATGTAGTGCAGTGTGAAGACCCTGGGTTCCATTTCTAGTACTGCAAGAAAAAGAAGTAGTAGTAGGAAGCTAACCAAAGATGCAAAACTAGAAAGAAAAGGATAGTTGTCTCCAGGTGATAAACTTATTGAAGAAGATCTTCTTTGCTTCAGCCTCCCAGAGCACTGGGATTACAGATACATGTCTAAGTACCATTTTTCCCATCAAAGAAAGGAGGGTTCCTTGGAGATTTGGTTAATTCCAGACCTGGGGCAGAGAAAATATATTTTGGAACATCTTGTGGAAATGTTTAAGAATTCTGAAGATCTGATAAACTGTTTAAGAACACAAGAGAGAAAAAAACAAAACAGAGCCAACCACAGAAGCTCTGAATGGAGAAAGAAGGAACAATCTGATCAGTAAAACAAATGGTAGCACTGTAAGTTAATATATAGGATAAAACAAATAACTAGGCGTCTGTGAAGATATAATTAAACTGTGAAACAAATAAAGGCAGAGGAGATAGTTCTTCCTCACAGCAGTATTCCAATAAGTAATTGTCAGTGGCTCTATTACATGTTGTTTCTATCACATCAGCCTGCCTCAAAGTCTTTTTTTTTTTTTTTTGAGACAGGGTCTCACTGTGTAGTCCAGGCTGGTTCTAACCTCACCATGTAACCCAGACTGTCCTCAAACTCCTGAGTCCTAGGATTACAGGTGCGAGCCATCACGCCCGGCTTACTGCCACAAAGTCTTAAGTACTCAGCAAAGTTGAGTAAGATTCCTTCCTTGACACTGTTACAAGAAACTTTAGGAACAACTACCAGAAAAAATTAGCCTGTGTTAGCATACATGTTTAAAATGAATCTATGACTCTTACTTTATAGATCCAGGCAAGGTACCTCCACGCGCTTGCAGCAACAATACCTGCAGGTGTTGCACCTAAAAGAAGCAAAGAAAAATAACCAGCTAGCCATCATTCAAAAGCTATTTATCCCTTAACAGTTAAACTACTACATTTAGCAGTAGGGCAATTTTTTTCACCTCCTGTGAGATTGATCTAAGGTAGATCTTAGGTAATACAGAAGGCATCTGGGTCGATGACTCAATGATAAAAAGACAATCAGTATTTTTCATAAACAACTATTACTTAGAAAAGCTGTCCTATTTATTTATTATTTATTGTGGTGCTGGTGATTGAACCCAGAGTCTTTGTCTTTAGCTACGTCTTCAGTATTATTATTTTTTTAGCTTTTTATTTTGAGACAAGGTCTTACTAAGTCACTAAGTTGCCTAGATTGGGCTCAAACTTGTGATTTGCCTGCCTCAGCCACCTAGAGTGCTGGAATTAAAACATACATCAACATGTCCAATGAGTTGTCTTTTTTAAATCTAAGTATCCTTAGGTGTTTTTGTTGAACACTGAGCTCTTCTTCTTCTTCTTCTTCTTTTTTTTTTTTTTTTTTTTTTTTTTGAGACAGGGTCCCACTCTATAGTCCAGGCTGGTCCTGAACTCACTATGTAATCCAGGGAACCTTGGACTCACAGCAATCCTCCTACCTCAGCGTCCTGACTGCTGGGATTACAGGCATGTTCCACCATACCCGGCTTTATGTGGTGCTGGGGAATTGAACTCAGGGCCTTGTGCTCGCTATACAAGTGCTTTAGCTGCTGTGCCATTCCTCCAGCCTTGAACGTCTATATTGAAAAATCTAACACAGATGGGATAGGTAACACAGGGCCTTGCAAAATAAAATATGGTCCTCCACTCCTAAGGTTTTATCTTGTTGAAGATGACAAGCATAAAGGCTGAAATGGTAGGAAGTAATATAAGACAGACAATATTGTCACATAAGATTAAGTGCTTTAGAGTTCAGCAAAGAAGTTTATCAATGAAATTTCAAAACAATCAAAGAGAGGTGCCATGGATTTTAAACCAGAGTGTATGTGCAAGCATCCCCTCGCAGTCCTCCCTAAGATCAACAAGGAGCCATTCTGCTTCCTTCAACCAGCACTGTTATTTTTGCTTTCTTATGAATCTTACTCCATTTGTTATCCCTTTTCTCTTTTATATCTTCAGCTTCTCTTCTCTGACATCCTTCTTATTAAGACTGAAATGTGCTCAAGTCTCTATCCATCCTCCCCAGTCATACTTTCTACCTCTATTGCCTTGTTTCTTTCCTGTTCCCATAGTTCGAGAGAAAACCCCACATTAATTGCCTCCATTTCCTTTTGTTCATCTCTCACTCCTCAATTTATTTCAATCTGATTACTGCCCACATTCAATGAAGTAATTTAGTAAGTCGCCAATGACCTCCTTATTACTAAAGCCAATGAGCACTTTAGTGTTCATTTTACTTCCCTGACTAGTAGCATTTGGCTTACCAGACATCATACTTCCCAAGCTTTCCTTCTACTCTTCCAGCTGAACATCTGTCTCTATTTAGATCCATCTTTTCTCCATTTATCCTTTAAAATGGCCAAGTACGTCAAAGCTTAGTATTGGTCTTCTCACTTTACTGTCTCATTAGTGCCTACTGCTTCAATTATAACATATATACTGAATTTATATCATACTCAGATCTTTTTGAGCTTTGTACCTTTCTATTCAACTACCACCTACCTGATAATTCCATTTAATTGTCTCTATCCTCAAACATCGACCTTTTCTAAGAAACCTCAGGCCAGCAAAAATCTTGATCACTACATAAATTAGTATCTATTTTATTGTTAGAATAAACAAGAAATCTAGGAGTCATACTCTCGTTTCCTTATTTAATTCACTGATTCCTTCTATCAGCCACCACAATCCAAATCCAAGCCACCAATATCTCTCAGATGGACTACTGCAGTACCTGCTTAAATGGTCTCCACAAATCCACTATAATCCATCTCTATACAACAGTGAGGCCACCATTTAAAAATGTAAATTCTAAGCAAGTATGGTGGTTCAACCCTATAATCCCAGCACTCTAGGGATGAGGAGGCATGAGGATCACAAGTTCAAGCCCAGCCTTGGCTAGTTAGCAAGACCCTGTCCCAAAAATCAAGAAACAAAAAAATTTGCTGGGAACGTATCCTGGTATGGATCCCTAGCACCACACACAAAAAGCAAAATTTTGGTGCTACCACCCAGCTTAAAATCCTATTTCACATGGGTTCTGAGTCCCTGATTAGGCCTCTGCTTGTCCCCTGGCCCCATACTGGAGTACTCTTTCCTTGCTGTCTACAAGCTAGCCAGTCTGAGTTCTTCAAATGCACTATATATACTCCTTTCTAATTCAGATTCTTTCAACAAGTGCTATATACCAGACCCTTTTCTAAGTACTTAAAATGTACTAACTACTTTGGCTCTCATGAAATAAATAATATTATGTCCATTGCGCAGATAGGGAAACTAAGGTAAAGAGTACTTGCCCAAGGTACATAACAAGTAAGCTACAGACCCTGGATTTGAAGTTGGACACTTTAGTTACAGTGGCAATACTTCTCAGCATATTTTGCAACTCATTCTGATTCTTCTCTTTAGAATTCTCTGCCCTTTTTTTGCAGTTTATTCTACTTTGTTCCTCAGATCTTAGGTCAAATATTGCTGCCTCAGAGAAGTCTTCCTGTACTGTATATATATAATAGAAGTTCTATACTCTTATAGTACACTATCCTGGTTTATAAGTATATAATATTGTATTGATTATGCATTTAATGTTTGTGTCTCATGCTAGGTAATAAGCTCGCTGGAAGCAGAAATGGTGGCTTTGTTCAATAATGTATCCAAATATAGCGATTGCCACATAATATTGTTCAATTTATTGCTGGGATAAATGACCAAATAAGTGAGTAGTAAAAGGGGCACTTTTGGCAACAGGAATAAACACAACAGGATAGAACTGAGTGTGATATTTCATAATTCCAATGACACCGTGGAGGTAAATTACTTAAATTCTCTATGGTGACCCATAGGAAAAAAAGATGAAGAAGAAAAGGAAAGAAGAGAGAATAACTGAATAGTACCTGTCACTGAGGAAAAAGGTCAGAGAGGGAGTAAGCAACAGACACTTAAGAAACAATCTGTAGTGAGAAGAATATCATATTCTAGAACAGAAGGAACCATGACTCTTCTAAACTTTTAAACCTGCATCAATGTAATTCATTTTTCACCCATTTTATTGATATATATATACATACATATATATATGTATATATATGTGTGTGTGTGTGTGTGTATATGTATGTGTATATATATATATATATATATATATGTGCAAAATTTAAGGTTTACAATGGAGTTGAGCATTTTGTGCACATACGAATCCTGCCAAGGACTCAAGGGCACTCTCTTTCTATCCCTCCCCCTATCCTCTCCTCCTTCCCTCCTCCCCCACCCTACCCCCGTTTCGCTCTGCTTTTCCTTTTAAGTTCCATAAGAGTTGTGATCTGGGACTCATATCAGAGAGACCACTTGATGTTTCACATTCTGCTTCTGACTCACTTCACTAAGCATGATGTTCTCAAGCTTCTTCCATTTGCCCACAAAGGCCTCCACACTGTTGGTCTTTATTGATGCATAGTATTCCATTGTGTACAAATACCAGTTTGTGTAGCCACTGTTCTGTTGGTGGGTATTTTGATCAATGTAATTCTTACCATCCCACTTTCTTTACGAGGGTGAAAGAGCTGTTGCACAATCAGTCATATTAATATCACCACAAATTCATGCTTCTAGTCAGCTTCCTCTTTCATATCTGTTGAGAGTGATTTTATGCTCTCTACCCTATTTTCTGACTATTCACTCTTAGATGAACTTGCCTAAATCCCTATTGTTTCAGTCTCTCCCAAATAGTTCTTACTTGTTCAAGTCTCTTCCATATTTAAAAAAAAACAGCTACATCCCTTGACTTTTGATTATATGGTTATTATTTTTTGTTACCTTGTATTCTTAAAAGGTGAGCCTGTGGGCTTCTTCCATTTCCTTTTTAAAAATTTTTTCAGACTATTTTTATTAATATACAAATGTAATACATAGTATTTACAATGAATTTGGGTGTTTCGTATATCTATGTATCACATCGACTTCACAATCCCTTCCCATCTTCTACCCTCCCACCCCCTCCCTGTCCCTTCCCCAGCTCCGGCTATCACTTCATATGGTTCCAAAGAATGTCTGTGTTCTGGATTTTCCAAGTCCGAGAAACCATACGGTGTTTAACATATTAATCTTCCGCGCCTAAGTCATTTCACTCAAGTCACCACTCTACCCCAGCTTCCTATTCCTCTAATGGATTTGCAGTAGTCAAATCTTGATATCTCCTCTCTGAATCCAACCAGTCCCTTTATTGGGATATTCACCAAAAGTTTTTTTCCCCATATTTTCCTACATCTTTGTTGTTATTGTTAAACCTGGCCTTACCCACCAGTTCACACTAGAAATTAATTATAAGCACGTAGTTCAAAAGGATAGTTAATTTGGGAAAGAAGAGAAAAATAAATAAATAAAAAAATTCAATTGCCTTAGCTGAATACTGGAGGGTGCATATTTGTACATTCACAAGGTTTTCTTTACATCAATCAGTTTCCTTAGGATAAACTTTCATCAGTGACCTAATAAGTGAATTGCTACAACAAAACAAAGTTAAAACTATGTCACATTGCTACATTAAATGAACTTAAATCCATACCATATAAATATATTTAAAGTGACAGAGATGAAGGCAAATCTAGTTATTTCAGAATTTCCTAACTTTCATATCTTATTTGCTCATATTTAAGTGATTACTAAGCTACTTTTTTCTCAGCTCCTTTTACTCATGCTGTTGTGACTTTTTCTCTCCGGTCATTGGTGTGGCTGGTCTCCCTTTCACTGTCTAAGTTTCCTTTAAGTATTCTCTGCAATACTGGCTCAGTGGCTGCAAATTCCTTTCAGCTGTCTCTGTCATGGAAAGTTTTAAGTTCTCTCTTTAAGTCAAAAGATAATTTTGCTGGCTATAT
>PVKB01002359.1:190635-274411 GCA_004027205.1 Ctenodactylus gundi
TTTTTTTTTTTTTTTTTTTTTTTTTTTTTGCTTATCTATGCATTGGTGTAGCTATTCTGCTGTCTGTTTAATATCCTGCTTTAATTCCTGCTTTAATTCACTGAATTTCTGGGCCCAGAAGTTGCCTCATTTTTGCCATATTCATCTTTATTTACCCTGACTTCGTCTCCTGGGGTTACAGGTCTTTTTGTAGATTTGTGACTGTGCTTCCCCAGTTCTTTTTTGGTCTCCTCTAATTTCTTTTCGAGGCTTGCTTTTTGTTTAGATAAGTGTTCTTGAAGCTCTTGCGTTGTCTGTTTTATTTCCTGCTTTGCTTCCTGGGTCAATTCCTGGTTTAATTCTTGCTTTAATTCACTGACTATCTGGGCCCATATGTCACCATCCTTCTTGCCCATCTCTTCCTTGGGTTCTTTGGGTTCTGCAATTTCAGCTCCCCTTGCACCCTCCCCTGGGAGTCAGATCTTTTTGTATAAGATTTGTTACCACGTTTCCCCATGATTCTGCTACCTCTGACTGTCTCTGGTGTGCAGGGAAGAAAATGGCTCCTGCTGATGTCACTGCCTGCGATGGCTGTTGAGCCCCGTTTCTGATCTGGGATCCCGGGGCCTTTTCCAGGGGGAGTGCATGCTGCGTTTGTAGTACACACACCTGTGGGTTGGTGCTTCTGAGGCTGGGGCCGCCCGCTGCCAATAATTCCCACTTATCCAGATCCACGCTTACCTCAGGCTGAGGTTCTGGCCTCCGGACCTTGTTTGTGATCTGTGGGTGCTGGCAGCTCGGGGCCACGCCGAGTGAGTTGGCTGCTTCTTTCCTCTTCCGATGTGACTTCAGGATTTCTGGCCCGCCCACAGCCTCCTCTCCCGTTGTTGTGTGCTCTATCCTCTCCCAACTCCGGTCCGTCAGATGTTCAGGTCCCTGTGAGCTTTCCTCCAGGAGCCATTTGCAGCCGGTTGTGGTGGCTTTCTGGACCGCAGGGATTTTTTTTCCCCTCTGGTTTCGATGATCCTTCGGAGTTTCTGGTCTCCCGCTGGTCACCTTTCAGTTTTGGGGGATGCTCCTCTCTTTTCTAGTTACACCAAACATGCTTTTTCTAACTATCTTCTTGACTTTTTAAGTGAGTTGATGAGGAGACATTGTGCAGTGCTGTTACTCAGCCACCATCTTGACCAGAAGTCCCCTTCCATTTCCTTATTCACCATTCTATCTATCTAGTTTTTCCTACAGTAAACTGCTCCTTTAATTCCCCTGACCTTCTTATAAAGGTGACCAATAATAGCCATCTTGCTGTTAAAAAGTCAATGGACACTTTTCAATCCTTATACTTCCTTGTAAACATATACTTTTGGTGATCCTTGAAATGCTCTTTTCACGGCTGCATGTCACCACTGGTTTCTTCCTACATGCTTATTCCTTACAAGTCTTTCCTTTTCCTATTCAGGAGAATGAAAAGAGCAGCGATTAGATAGAATGGTGAATAAGGCAATGTTAGTATTCCAGAATTCTGGTTTTGGCTTTCTGTTCTTCATTTGCTCATTCAGCAAATATTTAGTGAGTGCTTGTCGTGGCTTGGATCTGGAGTGTTCCCCAAAAGCCTCATGTACCTATGGATACTATGTGCTGTTGGGAGGTTGGACTTGGCTAGAATGGGGCATATTTTTTTCTGGCTTGACCTGGAGGGGTGTGTGCTGGTTCCACCCTTCCTCCTGGACTTGGATCTGTTCTGTCATGTTTTGAGAAGCTCTTTGACTCCTGCCTCACTATGTGTTTCTACTACAGCCACACACCCATGAATGAGCTGAAACCTTCCAATACTGTGAGCTAAAATAAATTTTTCCTTCCTAAAGTTGTGGATGTTGGGTAGTGAGTAACAGTGATAAAAAAATAACTAAGACAGAAACTGGTATCCGAAGTGGGGTCTCTTCTGTGATTTTACCTGACAATGTGGTTTGGAAGCCTTTGGAACAGGTTTGCGGGAGTTTGCAAAGGTATGAGGATGCCAGCTGGAGAAGCTCTGGAGTGCTCTGAGTCAAGCTTGATGTGAGCTCTGGTTGGACCTCAGAATATCAGAATGCTGACTGAAGTGCGAATTGGAAAGGCCAGGCTCAAGAAGTTTCAGGTAGAGAGGAAAGTTGTATTGACAAGTAGTCTAAAAGTCATGTGTGCTATGCTCTGTCAAAGGTTTGTTGGCATTTTGTCTTTGTCCAGAGACTTTGCCTGAAAATGAGATTATGGGTGGTAGACTGCTTAATCTGGTGGGCGAAATCTTAAGGCAACCCAATGTGTAGTCTGTTGCAAGGCTGCTGTTTGCAGCTTTTAGCCAACTCTATAGTGAAAGACAGGAAAAAAATGGCAGAGAAAAATGGTATAAAAAGTTTACAGTGACAGACCAAAATGACCTGCAGTGGTAATGCCAAAGAGTGCAAGGAAGTGAAAGAGGTTAGCATTGAAAAGAAGCCAGGTACTTACATTTAGGACTATAAGAAAGATGCCTTGGAAGCATCTCAAAAGTCAACAACTCAAAGGTGGAGAGGCAAAAGGCTTTGAGAAGTGCACCCCATGGCCAAAGGAAAAAATATTTTCCAAAGATCAGCTGACTAGAGTTCAACCATCTGAAAATTGGGAGATCTCATCAGCGATTGTCCAAGGGATTCAGGCTACTGGTCAAGTCAGTGGCAGACCTTGTTGCTATCCATGTGGTCCTGCTTCACAAGCTTGTAGAGTACAAGAGTTGCATGTTGATGGAGGCTTTCACGCAAATTTCAGACGAAGACCTTGAAAGCCAAACAGTGTGCCCCTGGGAGGGCAGTGAGTGATGCTGTAAAGGAGAAGCTTAAGGTACAATGAAGGGCTCCAAAATTTGGAGAAGCCAGGAGTATAGATTGTTCCCCAAAGAAGGCTATAGGCTGTGGTCAGTGCCAGCCCAACAGAGAGAGGATGGAAGCTGCAGCCGGCAGTGATGCTGTAGGGGCTGAGCCACCCAAGCCCTTTGGAGTTCCCATATCACCACAGTTTACCCTGGGTTCTGGACCAGGAGCTATAGGATTTAACCATGGCCCTGTTGTGTTTAGAACTTGTTTTGATCCGATTGCCTTTTATCCTTGCATTCCTCCCTTTTAGATTAGGAATGTTTACTCTGTGCCATTGTATGTTGGAAGTACTTAAATCTGGTTTTCACAGGCGCTCACAGCTGAGTTTGCTTTGCATCTCAGAGGAGACTTTAAACTTGGACTTTTTAACAGTACTGAAACTGTTAAAGACTTTGGCAACTCTTAGAGAAGGACTAAAAGCATTTCGCATAAGGAAATGGGCATGAGTCTTTTGGGGGTCAGGGACAGAATATTGTGTTTGGATCTAGGGTGTCCCCCCCAAAGCCTCATGTACCTATAAATATTGTGTACTTTGGGAGGTGGGACCTGGCTGGAAGGGACACATATTTGAGACTTGACCTGGAGGGGTGTGTGTTGGTTCCACCCTTCCTCCCAGACTTGGCTCTGTTCTGTCATGCATTGAGGAGCTTTCTTCAACTCCAGCCCTGCCATGTGGTTCTACCACTGCCAGCTGCCCATTAATAAACTGATACCAGAAACTATGAGCTAACATAAATCTTTCCTTCCTAAAGTGAGTGTCAGGTACGGAGTAACAGTAACGAAAAAGTAAGAAAGTACCTTTAATGTACCAGGCACTCTACATCTACTCCGTAACTTCAGATATCATCTAAACATTGATGATTCTCAAACCTGTCCCTAGCTCACATCTTTTGACATCAAACCCACATAACCAGTTATGTTTCAACATTTCTTCTGACATCCCTGCCCTCCTTCAAATTCAAAATGACCCAAACCCAAATCATTTCCATTTTTCCTACACAACTTGTTTTACCTCCTGTACTCCCTGACTCAATGATTAATACTCCATTTATTTATTTGTTCAAGCCAAAAGTTTGGGAACCAACCTAGATTCTCCCTGCTCAGCTTTCTTTTCTCACATTAAATATACTACTAAGTAAGTCCTACACATTCTATTTCCTTCTTGATTTTTTTCTCCAAATTTTCCCTTTCTCTTCATCTCTATTATTACTGTCTCTAATTCAGGTCATTGTTCTCACCTAAGCTATTACAATAGCTTGACTTAATTTCCTACTTTTAACTAAACACATCTAGAATCTACTTTCTCTACTGCTAGAGTAATCTACCTAAAACACACATTTAATACTTTCCATTTGGTTTCCAAAAATTTTAACAGGTCCTACAAGGAAATTTAGGATCTGGCCTCCACCTACCTCTCTTGCATTATATCTTACTGCTCAGTTTTTCTTTACCAATGAAATACTAATTGTCACCCCAGTCTTAAATGGACAGTAAACATGCTAATAGGATTGACTTTAGAAATAAACAAACTAACATAATATTTAATATGTATAAACTTCTGATAAAAGAGAAGCTGAGAAACATAAGCTCAATCATTCCACTCACATTCTTATAGCTTTTCTCATAAAAAATTAAGTCGTTTATACCTGCTGCTTAAGATGATTAAGTTCAGCTGTCTGGGGATCAATATTAATAATAGGCTTATTCTTGATTTTTCGTGCTCTGTCAGCATAACGGAGGGTATTTAATGTTTCCTCAAGATTAGAATCAGCAGGACTCACACAGGCAATCATAAGAGTGTGGCTATTACCTCCTAGAGAATCTGAAAAAGAACAATACAGAACAATGGGAAGAGGTGAAATCAAACAAGTAAGATATCAACACAATCTATCCATTTGAGTTGGTGACTTTAAACTCAAGAACTATAAAAAAAATCTTAGATACCTACCAATTTCCTATTTGTATCAACATAAAACTACTAAGATACCTGATACATAAAATGGCTTTATTTTTAGAATCTTAGTGTCTCTTTTCTCAAGAGAAGCTATGCTTCTAGTAGTTAATCTGGTTAAAACAATGAGGCCTGGCCTAGGTAAATTAAGAGCCACTACTGGGATTAAACATTCTTAGGATGCCCCCTCCAGGTGGATTATTAACTCTCCAGAGAATTCTATTTAGAAGTATTGTTAATTAAAGAAACAGTGACCAAGTTCATTTTCAGGTGCAATGTACTAGATATAGCTGGCACTCTACATATTTCTTGGCTCTCAAAGCCATAAATGAGAAATCTGACTACCAACAGCTCTTGATTTATCAGTTAGGTGGCTGTCTGTATGAGAGCACAATAGATAAGATGTTTCACCTCTAAGTTCTCATAACTATCATTTTGAGTTACACTTTTCATTTTTTAAGGCAAATTGCACTTACCTTGCAGCAGTCGAGTCAACTTTGAATCTCTGTAAGGAACAAAGCCACCTTTTTTGTCATCTCCAAGAGCACTGATTACATTTCCCAGGCATAGGAGGCCTCGGTTAATATTAATACCTAACAGCAGAACACAAAATTGCTTGGTAAATGGTTTGGTAAAGCATCTAATGTACACCCACCTTTTCTCTGAGAAAGGAAAGAAAAGTCCCACAGATATACTGTCATCAATCCTAAGGGAACTTCTTAATTCTCTTCTGACAGTACCTCTTTATGTAAGTTCAAAGGACAAAGGTTCAAATGTTGGATGTGCTCAATTGAGTGCAAATCATTTCTTGCCCTTTACCATGGAAACAAGGCAGACAGGCAGCTATCACCATGACAACAACCATCTGTATAGTTATTTATTTTCATATCAATTATTCTAATCCTTAAATGCTATGAAATCTAGCAAATACCTATTTTATAATCATCATTATCTTTACTATCATTCTCATCTTATAGATAAGGAAATAAGGTCAGGGTTGAAATGGCTCGCCTGAGGGTCAAACAGCTAGTAAGTGATTCACTTGAGATTTCTTCTAAGGATTCCAGTCAAGTTCCATGTTCTTTTTTTATGCCACATCGGAGTGCCTTTTCTTTTGCTTTGAAAAAGATAAAGATTCATTTCCACTTTATTTAATTCTGGACTTTGCTTTTCAAACATTGTGATAATCTCTGATATCACTCTAAAGCACCCGACTTCACGTTTTTAGGTTTACTGTGGAAAGGCTATATTGTACAATAGTTAAGTGCATGGGCTTTGGTGTCAGAGAGCCCTAGGTTCCATTTCTGGCTATGTCACTGACTAGCTATATGGTTTTGCATAATTCCACCAGAGAATGAGACAAATCTATCTATCTTATTGGGTCATAGTTGGAATGAAATAAGATACTGTATATGAAATAAAGTTATATGACAAATGGTACTATACTTTGAATGTTTGTGTCTTCTCCAAAATTCATGTTGAAATTTGATCTCTGACACAATACAATACTATTAGGAGGTATGGCATTTAGGAGGTGATTAGGCCATGAGATCTCTGTCCTCATAGATGGAATTAATCACTTAAAAGGGGAAGAGAAAATTAGATACTTTTTTTGCCCTACTGTCCCTTCTGCTATATAAAGATGGAGTAGTCACCTCTTATTTGGCCCTTTACTTTTCTGCCACATAAGGATACAGTGACAATATGCCTTTACCTGACACTATTTCTGTTGGTGCTGTGATTATGAACATCCCAGCTTCCAGAACTGTGAAAAATAAATTTCTGGTGCAGGCCTGTAATCCCAGCCTTCTGGGAGGCTGAGACTGGAGGATTGAAAGTTTGAGCCCAGCTTGGCAACTTAGCAATTTAATAAGACCCTGTCTCAAAATAAAATTGAAAATGGGTTGGGGGTGTAGTTCAGTATGAAGGCTTTGGGTTAAATCCCTAGTAAGGCAAAAAAAAAAAAAAAAAAAAAAAACCCCAAAGATAAAGAAAAAATTATCCAGCTATATATTAAAGCAGTACAAATGGAATAAGACAAATGGCATCTGTATTGTTAATTTGACTTTTGCTTATTCAGTCATACTTTAGATTCCATTATAAAATGAAGCTAATTTATTTATATGACTGTAAATTCCAAGATCCTCTCTAACTTCATCTTTCATAGATTCAGTTATTCACTCTTACTTGTGACTACCAATTTACTGATATTTCCTAACATTCTCAGTAGATCCACTTCTTTTGGGCTTCAACCTGCCTCTTCCAAACCCTGTGTCCAATCATTTCAGTTCTGCTTTCTCAGGCACTCATTGGACTCATGACCTTCTGCCATTCTCACTATAGGTCAAACCAACTCTATGGGAGTCTGTGTGCACAGTAGGCTGGCAGTGTTGAGGGAATAATATAAGTAAATGGACAGATCCCATTACATAGACACTTCAGCTCTTAGCTGAACTCTCAATCAAATGGCAATATCTTCTTCCTCATTCTTAGCCAAATGAATTAGTTTTACCATGTCAGCTATTCTAAACACTCATTATTTTCAGACTGACTACCTTTAAGTAGATGATTTCAGTAAATTATGGATACTAGAGTTATCTACAAATGCTTCCTAGCTTTCCTTTCACTCTACATTCTTTCATTTGCGGTCACTCATTATTTTGCCCTTTCTCATGTTTCAGAGCTAATAGCTGCCATTATCCCAAGGCCCTGCCTTTGGCCTCTGCTCATATTTCTATTACTTTTACTTACTCTGGAATACTGGATCCTTTGATTCTAGTCCTCTCTCTCTTAGATCTTCAATTTTTCCTTCACTAATTCCTTTTTAGTCTACACATGATTAAATCTCCCTAATCTAACACAAAAACAATTTTCTTAAGCAATCATTTCTGTCTTTCCCTTTTTTTACTAATGGGAAGATATACCATTTATCAGAGCTATTTATTCCACCCGGGGAAGTAAAACCTGCTAAGTGAGAAAATCTGCTTGCCAACACCTACACTAAAATTCATATTAGTCCTTTCTGTTTTTTCCCTTTTTAGGCAAACAGCACATTATGCCATTCTATTGGCCTAAACCCTACCTGGATATAAAGGAGAGACTGCTGGGGTTTTCAAAGCTATTGAATAAAACTTCTATTGATAGTTTTATACAGAAACAAAACAAATTTCCACATGAAGGTTGAGAAGATCTATGGCTACCATAATCTAAGTGAAGAACTAGAAACTTCAGGATAAAGTAGGCTTAGTTAAAGTTATTTTTTTTCTTCTTCACAAGAGAATTGGAGCTTTGGAATAGAAAGAAACCAAAGAACATGAATATCTTTCAAGAAAGAAGTCATCACAAAATAGGATTTATTTTCTGTTGTAAAGACATTACAAGGATAAACTCTTGACAAGGACAGAGTAAAGAACATATTTCCAGGGGCTTAAAATTTCTGATCAAGGATGGCTAATAGACAAAAATGTCCACAAAAATCTCCTTTCCACTGAAAATAGTAAACAGATCAAGCCAGGAGAGTCAGAAATATTATTCAGTACCACTGGGTATTTGTTCACTATGGCAACAAATAAATAAGGAAGATGTTTTTACATTAAAAGGAAAATACGATTTCAAAGCTCCCATGTACACAAATTACAATGAGTTTCACAAATGGAATAGAAAGGTTTTTGGTAACAAGAGAGAAATACCACGTGGGAGAAAAATTAAGCTCTACATGTAGTGGACCTCGACTGAGAGCAATTTTGCTTCCTAGGCAACATTTAGCATTATCTAGAAGCATGTGGTTGTTGGTGAGGAAGCATGTGTGCCACTTGCATCTAGATGGCAGAGGCCAAGGATGCTGCTAAAAGTCCTACAAGCACAGATACCCTACCCTCTGTTACTTGACCCAAATGTCAAAAGTTTGGCAGCTTCAGAAATCCCGCTGTATATGTAAAGAAAATATGGATGTGTCCAAAGCAGGCAGAATGGTTGAGCAATTAAAGTGAAAAACTGGAGGAATACAACAGTATAGATGTAGTATGCCTTCTTAGAAAGGACATGATGTATTATTGAGGTAGATCATGCAAATTCCAGAGACAATAACTTAGAAAGAATATAGTTGGGAAGGGCACTTGACTAGGAGACAGACAATCTTAGTTCAAATGATGCTTCTGATTCTTAGCAATATGTCTGACATTAGACAAGCCACTGAAATCACAATTCATAAAACAGGGGTAAGAACTATCTTATCTCATGGAACTGTATTAAAAGATCAAATGTGAGGTTTTTTTTTTTTTTAACCATCATGACATATTAGAGCTAGAACCACTCACAAGATGCTGGAAGGACACATATCAGGATCTGCAGGTACTCAGAAATGGGAGTGAATGAAAAAATCTAGGCATTGGAAGGCAATTTGAAAAAGCCCACAAGGGACTCGGGTTGTAGGTCAGCAGTTACTCAGCAGTTAGAGTGCTTGCCTAGAAAGTGCAAGGCCCTAGGTTCACTTTCCAAGCACCACAAAAGCCGGGTGTGGTGGTGTATGACTGTAATCCCAGCACTCAGGAGGCTGAGGCAGGAGGATTGCCTTGAGTTTGAGGCCAGCCTGGGCTACAGAGTGAGTTCAGGACCAGCCTGGAATAAAGAGCAAAGCCCTGTCTCAAAAAAGAAAGAAAGAAAGAAAGAAAGAAAGAAAGAAAGAAAGAAAGAAAGAAAGAAAGAAAGAGAAAAAGAAAACTATATAAGCTGATAGCCAGTATGTGAGATAGTTATAGCAAAAAGCAGACTTGTTAGTCCTGGTACTGTTTACAGTTTCACAGTTGTAGCAGATATGCCATACTGTGAGAACCTCTGAGAAAGGAAGCTGAAGAAAAAAGCCAATAAAACACAGATGACCTGGGGGCTGTGATTTGTGCCTAGTAGTCATCACCCAGGAACTAGAACCCAGCTCTCTTTCCATCAGGAGATGGAACCCAGTGACCATATTCAGAGAGACCCCCCTTACCCTCAGATTAGGTCACTAAGAAAAGCCTGGGCTAGAGAATCAGTCAAAAGACAGTGACTGAAAGAGAATTGCGTTTTGGGGGCAGAAACAAAGACTCTGTTCTGGATAGGGACTCAGAAACGGGCAGGGACATGCAGCAGTTGTGACTAATCTGATCCAAGAGTACAGAAGAGACACTAGAAAAGTGCGAGAGTAGGCACACTCCCACTGCCACCCCAAATACTGCCAAGCTTTGTGCCCACTGACCCACCCTCTGCAAGCAACAGAGCTCAGCACTCATGGCAGGATCCATCCCACTGCCTACTAAATACTACTGAGCTAGGAGCCTGCTATGGTTTGGATCTGGAATGTCCCCCCCAACCCTCATGTATTTGGATGTAGTGAATAACTGTGCAAGTGTGTGTTATTGGGAGGCAGTGCCTCGCTGAAAGGGGACAGATGCTTGGGGTTTGACCTGGAAAGAGTATGTCAAATTGTAGAGACTGGGGAGGTTCCTAGGGAAGAGCTTTCAAGTGTTTGTTATTGACTTGTGGTCCAGGAAGTAAGGGTGGGAGACCCACCCTGGGCATGGGGCTGGGGGTGGGGGGGTCCAACTGAGGAAAAAAGAAAAAACATTGTTACAGCTTCTTCCTAGAAAAGCTGTAGCCTGGCCTGAGTCTTTAGACTCACTTGGCTCTGATCTCACTTTGCTTCTGTCTGCAATGGGGTGAGCAGCTCACTAACCTCTGCCATGTGCTTCCACCATTGCGGCTATTTAGGAATCGACTATGTGAGACATTCTGACACTGAGCTAAATAAATCTTTCCTCCCTTAAATTGTGGATGTTGGGTATTCTGTCCCAGCAATGAATCACTAACTAAGACAGAGCTCATAAGAGTTCCCTCCCATTAGCTACTAGAGGCTGCTGAGATCCATGCAGAAGGCCCTCTCCTACCAAGCTCAAGGTGCTACTAAATTCTCAGGCAAAATGGAAAATTTACTTGAAGCATGGGCAGAGTTTTTGGAGCAGGAAGAGTGACAGGAGTGGAGGAATCAGTGGGAGTTGCATAGCACACTTTCACTTGCGTGTTTTATTTTCTTTCTCTCATCTTTTTTTCTTTTCTCTTTGCCTTTTATCTGGTAAATGTATGTGAGGTGTTTTTATATGTGTAGTGGACAGTAAGAATTTAATTAGTGCTTTAGTTTAAATAGTATCTTTCACAGCCAAATTAGGTTAATTCCCATCAAACGTTATACTAGAATCAAAACACAAGCTATGTATTGGCGTATTAAGTGGTTTCAATTTTCTTACATCTCCTCCAACTTCCAATTATACTTCTACTATTCTTTTTCTTTGTACCTGCAGATGATCTCTCAAGTGACTTCTTCTTCCTCCATTCCAGATACAAAAATGTCACTGAAAGGTGAGGATATAGCTTAATAGTACAGCACTTGCCCAGCATGTGTGAGGCCCTACATTCAATTCATACTACTATAAGGAAAAAAAGAACTTAAAAAAAAGAAAAAGAAAAAAATAGGAACTAAAATAATATCTCACCAAAGTTCTCTTTCTTACTTCCATCTGCTGTGATCTCTATTTTTTCTTCCCTTCTCTCTGAACATTTTCTTCTTTATTTTCTTTACTCCTTCTCTCATCCTCTACATCACCGTCTAATTTTCATCAGTGCTAACCCACTGTCTTCCAGAGTTATTGAAAAAAAGAGGTATAAATTGCTAAAAGTTTTAGATTATACACTTGGCATATGGTTGGCTCTATAGATACTGATATTATCAGTAGCTATTCTCTCCTTGTAACAGCAACAAAAAGTATTAACCTAATTACAATTAAAATACACATTTGATAAAGGACAGTCTCTTCAATAAATGGTGCTGGGATAATTAACCGGTTATCCACATGTAGAAGACTGGACCTAGACCCACACTGATCACGACGTACTAAAATCAAATCAAAGTGGATCAAAAATCTAGATATTAAAATGAAAACACTTAACTTCCTGGAGTATAAAATGGGTAACATTCTTGAAGATATAGGCATGGGCAAAGACTTTCTTAATAGAACACCAGATGCAAAATAAAAAAAACCCCAGAATTAACAAACGGTATTATATCAAATCAAAACGTATCTGCATGGCAAAGGAAACAACGGAGTGAAGAAAGAACTGATGGAATGGGAAGAAAAAGGTTTACGGTGCTAACAACTAGACTATAATAAGAACTGAAGAAAAATCCCTCAAAATCAAAGACACAGTTAAAAAAGAGCAGAAAAATTTCAGAAGAAGTACAAATGGTCAGCACATACATGAAAACATGTTGAACATCCTTAGCCACTAGAAAAATGCAAGTCAAAACAACATTGAGATACCATCTTATCCCAGTGAAAATGGCTTCTATCAAAACCTCAAACAGCAATAAATGCTGGTGAAGGTGCAGAAAAAAAATAAACCCTGTCAGACTGCTCGTGGACTGTAAGGTGGTACAACCATTCTAGAAAGCAGTATGGAGATTCATTAGAATATTAAAGATAGATATCCCATTTGACCTAGTAATATCTCTTCTGAGTATCTTTCCAAACAAGTTAAAAGTATAACCATATAACAGGTGTATGCACATCCATGTTTACAGCAGCACAACTAATAATAGCAAAATCATGGAAAATGTTAAAACATCCATCAATAGGCCAACTTATAATGCAAATGTACATATATACAATGGGGTACTACTCGGCCATAAAGACAGATAGATTTGAGTCATTTGCACGTAAATGGACACAATCTGAGGCCATTATATTTAGTGCAGTGAATGAGACTCAGACGATCAAATATCACATGGTCTAATATGAGAAACCCAGAGTATAACTAAGTAATAGAGCCAAAGGGGTGATGTGCTGTGAGTCAAGGGAGATGAAGGAGAGATGGGAGGGCAAGAAATGGGGAGGGAAAAGGACTGTGAAGCTGGTATAATATGTGTATTCTCAAGTTTAATATAACCATTGTATATCACAAATACATACTGATTTTTACATTCTACCTTAATTGATTTTTAAATATTCAGCACAAAAACAATAGAAACATGAGAAAATAAGGCAACAGGCACCTCCCAAACACTCTTACCTCTCCAAATGTTGATTTCAAAGGCACTTAAATAGAGGAAGTCATAAGCAAAGAATTTTTAAAAAATCAAATGGTAAAAAAAGTTTGAAGACCTCAATTAAGAAATAAAAGAATTCAAGATAAGGTTAATATATAGATCATGTACTCAGCGATAACTTCAAGACAATATGGAAGCTGGACCCATGAACTACTTGAAGAATCAAAAAAAAAAAAACCCTAGAATGATATAAGTAAATAAAAGATTAGAGAACAAGTCAAACAGTATTAAAAATTTATTCACCAAAATCATAGTAGAAAAAGCTCTAAATCTAGGCAAAGAATTTAATTTTGAGTTAAGTGACATATACAGAACTTCAAATAGCTATGACATGACCTAAAGAGAACTTTTCCATGACATAGTCAAACTTCCAAAAATTCAGCACAAGGAGACAGTACTAAAACCTGTTAGAGAAAAACCGTAAGTAACCTATAAGGACAAGCTTATCAGACCACCTCATTCACAAAGAAATACACAGATGGAAGCAGAAGGATGGAAAATATCTCCATACAACTCGAGTCTGAAAGCAAACAGGAGTTGCTGTATCATTTTCAGATATAACAGTTTCAAGTCAAAATCAATCAGGGAGATAAAGATGGCCACTGCACTCTGGTAAAGGGAATAATTCAACAGGAACAATTAAGTATAAATAATTATGCACCCAAAGTTGGCATAACAACTTCATAAAAGAAAAACTACTCTAAAAGGGCAAGATAGACTCCAAGCCAATCGTAAGAGGGGGACCTTAAGAGACAACTCTCACAAATAGACAGGTCAACCAGACAAAAAAATGTCAACAAAGAAACCAGCATTAAACATACTGTTGAACAAATGGAATTAACATATCTACAGAGTGTTGCATCCAACAACAGAATACACTTTATTTTTCAGTAGCACAGATAACTTTTTCCAAAACAGGCCATGTTGTAGGCTACACAGCGTGCTTAAATAAATATAAAAGAACTGAAATAATTCCCTGCACATAGCCGGATCATAGGAGAAAAAAACTAGAAATCAATAAATAAAAGAAACTACACACATGCATGGAAATTAAGGAATATATTATTAAATAAGGAATGGTTGACAGAAGAAATCTGGGGAGAAATTAAAAAAGTTCCTAGACTTAAATGACACTACAAGCATAACATACCCAAACCTATGTGATATAATGAAAGCAATTCTAACAGGGAAATTTATCTTGGGGTTGTTTGTTTGTTTGTTTTTTGAGACAAGGTCTTGCTCTACAGTCAAGGCTGGTCCTCAACTTACTATGTAACCTAGGCTGGCTTCAAACTCAAAGTAGTTTTCCTGCCTCAGGCTCCTGAGTGCTGAGATTACAAGCGTGCACTACCACATCTGGTTTCTGCAATGCCAGAGAGTTGAACTCAGGGCCTTAGGCTTGCTAGGCAAACACTTCAACCACTAAGATACCTCCTCCAGCAATGCTCATATTATGCCAATAGAATAATTGGAAATAAATAATGATATACCGTCTCGATTCTAGAAAAAGCAAGGATAATCAAAATCCAAAATTAGTACAAGAAAAATATTGTAAAGATTAAAGTGGAAATTAATGAAATTAAGATAAAAATGGCAAAGGATCAATGAATCAAATAGTTGATTCCTTGAAAAGATGAGATTGATAAATCCAGAGGATTATAGCAAGCTTTCCAGAATTTATATACCAACAATCTGCAGAATCTAGCCAAATGGATACAGTGAAAGAAACATCCATTACCAAAATCTAATGAATGCAAATACCCCCAAACGACTAATCACAGGCAATAAAATACAGGCAGAATTAAAGTTCTATCAACTAAAAAAAGCTCAGGACTGAATAGATTCGCCACAGAATTTTACCAGAACTTCAGGGAAGACCTAACACCCAATACTCTTCAAAATTTTATGTGAGCTAAAAGCCAGCCTTATCCTCAAAACAAAACTGAAAAAGGACCCAACAACAACAAAAATCTATAAGCCAATCTCTTTAATAAGCATAGATGTTAAATGCTCAACAAGATACTTGCAAACAGAAGTCAATAAGGCAATAAAAATCATATATTATGACCAAGTTGGCCTCATCCCAGGGATGTAAGAATGGTTCAACATTCACAAATCAATGTAAGTAACACATCATATAAAGGGAAGAGTAAAAATCACACGATCATCTCAATAGATGCAAAAAAGCCTCTGACAAAACCTAATATCCATTCATGATAAAAAACAAAGTACTTGAGGAGGCCTGGCTCTGCAATAACCAGGCCAGGCAGCTTTGGAGGAGGCAGGGAACCGCGGATGAGGCCAGGCTCAGCGAGAACCAGGCCGAGCTGCTTCTGAGGAGGCAGGTAGGCCTCTCTCAGACATCTTCACCCCACTCCTCACCTCAAGGACCATGGCAGAGCCTGGGCTTGGTGAGCACCAGGCAGGGCCGCTCCAGAGGAGCCGGGTAGGTATCCCGGATATCTTCCCCACCGCCCCTTGCCTCGGGGGCCTACAGTGCAACCTGGGCTTGGCTACTGCCAAGCAGGTCTGCTTTGCAGGGGGCTCATAGGACTTCTGGACATCTTCCCCGCTGCCCCTCACAGCAGCTACCTACGGTGGATCCTGGGCTCGGCAGTAGGTCTCCTTGCCATCTTCCCCACTGCCCCTCACAGCAGAGGACAGCGTGGTCACTAGGTTTTGCAAGCACCAGGCAGAGCCTCTCCGGAATAGACCAGTGGGACTCCCCACCACCTTCCCTGCCACCTGTCACAGCGGAGGCCTGAACAGAGACTGGGCTTTGCCAGTACCGGACAGAGCCGCGTAGCACTAGACCTAGGGGGATTTGCTGCCATCTCCCCAGCTCTTTTCAAAGGTGGTCAGTGCACAGACTGTGATCTCCCAGCCTAAGACAGAGTCGTGCCAGGGTGAGTCCATAGGGGAAACCCAGGGACAAACAACCAGAGACAACCAAAGACAGAAGAACCATGAGGAAACGTGGAAATAAATCTCCTTCAGAAAGTCTTGACATACCAGAAGAGCATACTAGAAATCCTCAAAATACAGAATTTAAAGATGAAAATGACAAAAACTATGGTAAATTCTGGACCCAGAAATACATCATATTAAAGCAGGAGTTAAAACAAGAATTAATGCAGGAAATGAAGCAAGAGCTACACCAAGACCTAGCTAAGCTAAAAGCAAGCTTTGAGAAGCAAGTAGAGGAGATCAAAGAAGAAATGAACCAGAAGATAAAGAACGCAATACAAGAAATGAGAGAAGAACACAAGAGAGACATAAGAAAAATAAATGCAGATATGCAGGAAGTGAAAAACACACAGGTCACAATAAGCAACAATATCGAACAATTTCAAAATAGATTATCGGACTTAGAAGACAAAATGATGGAGCAGGAACAGAAAAACCATAAAGAACAGAAAGTAAAAAAAGAAGAAAGTGAATCATTACAACGACTGACAGATGATCCAAAAAGAGAAACAACCTGAGAATTATGAGAGTACAAGAGAAGACTGAGGATGACACAAAAGGCTTAAAAGTCATATTCAAGGAAATTTTGGAAGAAAATTTCCCAAATCTAAGAAGAGAAATGAACATTGAACTACTGCAGGCATATAGAACACCAAACAATATCAATCAAAAGAGATCCTCATAATGACACATCATAATTAAAGTACAAGAAACCCAACACAAAGAGAGAATACTGAGAGCCTTAAGAGAAAAGCAGAAGGTGACCTACAAGGATAAGCCCATCAGGATAACCGCAGACTTCTCAACTCAGACACTAAAACCAGGAGATCATGGAGCAATGTCGTTCAAACACTAAAAGAAAAAAAATTCCCACCAAGACGACTATATACAGCAAAACTATCTTTTAAACTAGAGGGAGAAATTAAAATTTTCCATGATATAGAAAGCTAAAAAAAACTTGCAGCCACTAAGCCATCACTGCAGAGAATGCTCAAAGGAAACTTGGATAGCAAAAGATAGGCCAATGACACAAGTGATCCCAGAGAAAAAGAAGATAAAAGCTAGAGGAGAATAAGCTGAGAAAAAAAGCCAGTGAACAACATGGAAAAACTAAAACTATGGCAGGACACACAAAACATACCTCAATAATTACCCTAAATGTGAATGGCCTCAACTTGCCTATCAAAAGACTAGCTTACTGGATCAAAAAACAGAAACCCACAATTTGCTGCCTACAAGAGAAACACTTCAACCACAAGGAAACTCATAGACTGAAAATAAAAGGTTGGAATTCAGGATTTCATGCAACAGGTCCCAGAAAACAAGCAGGGGTAGCTATATTAGTCTAATACTCATCAGATTTCAAAAGGAAACAGGTGAAGAGAGACAAAGATGGCCACTACATACTGGTTAAAGGAACATTAGAACAGGAAGAAATCACAATTATCAATATATATGCCCCCAACTTTAGAGCACCCAATTATGTAAACCAAAAATTAGTAGATGTGAAAGGACACATGGGCCCCAGTACAATAATAATAGGGGACTTTAATACCCCACTATCACAAATAGATAGATCAACCAGACAAAAAAGTCACAAAGATATACAACTGCTGAAAGAAACTATAGAAAATTTGGACATAACAGGCGTTTATAGAGTTTTGCATCTAACATCAACTGACGACACGTTCTTCTCAGCAGCCCATGGAACATTTTCTAAAATAGACCACACCCTAGGACTTAAGTCATGCTTAAACAAGTACAAAGGGATAGAAATAATTCCCTGCATACTCTCAGACCATAGTGGAATAAGACTGGAACTTAACAGCAGCAGAAACAGGAGAATATATACAAACACATAGAGACTTAACAACTTAGTACTGACCAAACAATGGATCACAGAAGAAATCAGAGAAGAAATCAAAAACTTCATAGAGCTAAATGACGATGGATGTATATCATATCAAAATCTGTGGGACACAATGAAAGCAGTCCTAAGAGGGAAATTCATAGCCATAAATGCACACATCAAAAGAACAGAACAGTCACAAATAAATTCACTAATGATGCACCTTAAGGACCTAGAGAAACAAGAACAACTTAACCCAAAAGGCAGTAGAAGAAATTATAAAGATCAGATCTGAAATAAATGAGATTGAAATTAAAGACAATAAAAAAGATCAATGAGTCAAAGAGCTGGTTCTCTGAAAGAATTAATAAAATCAACAAACCTCTTGCTAACCTCATCAAGAAAAGGAAAAAAAAAGGCACAGATTAGCACACTTAGAAATGAAAAGGGTGAAATTACAACAGACTCTACAGAAATGCAGATTATTATAAGAAATTACTTTGAACACCTATATTCTAACAAATTTGAGAACTGGGAAGAAATGGATGACTTCCTAGATATATATGAAATAACAAAATTAAATGAGGAAGATATAAAAATCTTGAACAAACCCATTATGCACACAGAAATTGAAGCAGTAATAAAAGCTCTACCTACAAAAAAAAGTCCAGGCCCAGATGGATTCAGAGCAGAATTTTTTCAGCACTTTAGGGAAGAAATTACTCCAGTACTCCTCAAACTATTTCATAAAGTAGAAAGTCAAAGAATACTACCAAACTCATTCCTTGAGGCTAGCATCACACTAGTCCCAAAACCAGACAAAGACTTAACCAGGAAGGAAAATTATAGACCAATATCCTTAACGGATATAAATGCAAAAATCCTCAATAAGATTCTGGCAAACAGAATCCAACAAGTAATCAGAAAGATCATACACCATGATCAAGTGGGCTTCATCCCTGAGATGCAAGGCTGGTTCAACATATGAAAATCAATCAATGTAATACACCATATCAAGAAAAGCAAAAACAAAAACCACATGATTGTCGCTATTGATGCAGAAAAAGCCTTTGACAAAATCCAGCACCTCTACATGATAAAAACACTGAGAGAAATAGATATAGAAGAGGCCTACCTAAAACTCATAGAAGCCATATACGCCAAGCTTACTGCAAATATCATAGTAAATGAGAGAAATTGAAATCGTTCCCTCTCAAATGAGGAACGAGACAAGGTTGCCCACCCTCACCACTCTTATTCAACATAGTCCTTGAAACACTGGCCATAGCAATCAGATGAGAAAATGAAATAAAAGGGAATCTGCATTGGAAAGGAGGAGGTCAAACTTTCCTTATTTGCAGATGATATGACTATCTACATGGAAGACCCTAAAAACCCCACTACGAAACTTCTGGAAATAAAAAAAAAAATTATCCAAGTCATAGGCTACAAAATTAACACTAAAAAATCAATAGCTTTTCTCTACACTAACAATGAACTTACAGAGCAAGAACTCAGAAAAACAATTCCATTCTCAACAGCTCAGCAAAAAATTAAATACCTAGGAGTATACCTAAGCAAGGAAGTAAAGGACTTATATAAAGAAAACTACATTACTTTGAAGAAAGAAGTTAGGAGACATTAGAAAATGGAAAGGCATCCCCTGCTCTTGGATAAGCAAAATAAATATAGTCAAAATGACTATACTACCTAAACTGATATATAGATTCAATGCAATTCCTATCAAAATACCTATAAGTTTCTTCAAAGAATGTGAAACAACAATTCTTAAATTCATATGGAACCAAAAGAGACCAGGAATAGCTAAAGCAATCCTGAGCAACAAGACCAAGGCAGGAGGCATTACAGTTCCAGACATAAGGCTGTACTATAAAGCCATATTTGTAAAAACAATTTGGTACTGGCACAAAAATAGACAGATAGATCAGTGGTACAGGATTGAAGACGCAGAGACAAACCCAAATACCATCAATCACTTAATCTTCAACAAAGGGGCCAAATGCATACAATGGAAAAAGGACAGCCTGTTCAATAAATGGTGCTGGGAAAAATGGACAGCCACATGCAGAAGAATGAATCTAGTCACACACCTATCACCGTGCACCAAAAGCAAATCAAAGTGGATCAAAGACCTAGACATTAAAAGTGAAACATTGAACCTCCTAGAAGACAAATGAGGCAAATATCTAAAAGACATAGGGGTAGGCAAAGACTTCCTTGACAAGACACCAAGAGCAAAAGAAATTATCCCCATTATCAACAAATGGGATCTTGTCAAATTAAAAAGCTTCTGCACAGCAAAGGAAACTATCAACAATGTAAAAAGAGAACCAACAGACTGGGAAAAATATTCACCACCAACATCTCAGATAGGAAGCTCATACCTAGAATACACAGGGAGCTGAAGAAAAGTAAGCCTACTAAAATAAAGGATCCTATTGAAAAGTGAGCAAATGAAATGAAGAGGCAGTTCACACAGGAAGAAGTACAAGGGGCCAAAAGATACATGAAAAGTTGTTGAACACCTCTAGCCATAAGAGAAATGCAAATCAAAACAAGCTAAGATACCATCTCACTCCAGAGAGAATGGCCTATATCAACAAGTCATATAGTAATCACTGCTGGCAAGGCTGTGGGGAGAAAGGAACCCTCCTGCACTGCTGGTGGGAGTGTAAATTCATACAACCACTCTGGGAAGCAGTATGGAGAACTCTCAAAAGACTAGAAATAAATACCCTCTTCGATCCAGCGACACCCCTCCTGGGAATATAACCAAAAGAGGCCAAAACAACACACATGTATACCCATGTTCATAGCAGCACAATTAACAATAGCTAAAATATGGAAGTCACCAAAATACCCATCAACAGACCAGTGGATACACAAACTGTGGTATTTATACACAATGGAATACTGTGCATCAATAAACTCCAACAGCATGGAAGCTTTTATAGGCAAATGGAAGAAACTTGAGAACATCATGCTTAGTGAAGTGAGTCAGAAGCAGAAGGTGAAACAACGAATGGTCTCTCTGATATAAGAGACCCAGATCACAACTCTTATGGAACTTAAAAGGAAAAACAAAGTGAAACAGGAGGGTAGGGCAGAGGAGGGAGGGAGTGGAGGGTGGGGGGAGGGACAAAAGGAGAGTGTGAAAGTCCTTGTCATCTTGACAAGATACGTATGTGCACAAAATCCTCAACTTCATTGTAAACCGTAAATTTTGCACTAATACATATCTATAAAATCAGGAAAAAACCCAAAGTATTTAAAAATAGGTATAGAAGGATATCATTTGAACTTTACAAAAGCCATTTATGATAAACCCTCTGTCAATAAATATCACACTACATTGGGAAAAACTGAAAGCAATTTCTCTAAAATCAGGAGCAATATAAGAGTGTCTATATATTGTCACTATTCCTGTTTAATATAGTATTCAAAACTTTAGCCAGAGCAATTAGGTAAGAAAAAAATAAAGGAGGTTTGTGTAGGAAAAGAAGTCAAACCGGTCTGACTCATAGATGGCATGATACTTTGCATCTGTGTATCCAAGTTGAGGACTGACTTTTTTGGCACATGATTTTTTTTAAGGTTACAAAGAAAAAATTTTTTAAAGTTTTAGTACCTACAAATGTACATTATAGCATATATTTTACACATGTCCTAGGACAGTACATCTCCCTTCAAAAAACAAAAGAACAACAACAACAACAACAACAACAACAACAACAACAAAACAAAAGAAAAAATGGCAGGTTTGGGTTGGAGAAGTGGCACAGCAGTTAAAGTGCTTGCATAGCAACTACACATCCCTGAATTTGATCCTCCAGTTAGGCGTGGTGGTGCATGCGTGTAATGTCAGCATTCAGGAGGCTGAGGCAAGAGGATTGCTTTGAGTCCAGGCCAACCTGGACTACACATTCAGTTCAGGAGCACCCTGGCCCACAAAGCAAGACCCTGTCACAAAAAAAGGCAGGTTGCATATTGGACACATACCTCCCCTACATAGAAGACCCAAAAACCTCCACCGAAAGACTTTTAGAATTAATACATAAATTCAGCAATAGATACAAAATCAACACATAAAAATTAGTAGCATTTCTATATATCAACAATTTACTCACTGAGAGAGAAATCAGGAAAACAATTTCATTAATGGTGGCTCCAGAAAATTAAATAGTTAGGAATTACCCTAACCAAAGAAGTGAAAGACCTCTACAACAGAAACTTAGTTCTGTAGTACTCTGAAAAAACACTGAAGAGGACATTAGAAAACAGAGAGATATTCCCTGTTCCCGGATAGGCAGAACCAATATTTTGAAAATGGCCACACTACCAAACTGATATATAAATTCAATGTAATTGCAATCAAAATACCAATAGCATTCTTCACAGAACTAAAAAAAAAAAAATACTCATCATATTTATACAGAATTAGAAGAGACCCAGAATAGCTCAACTATCCATGAGCAACAAGAGCAAAGTAGAAAGAAACACAATCCCAAATCTTGTTATACTACAAAGCTACAGTGATAAAAAAAAAAAAAAAAACAGCATAAGACCTGCAAAACAACAGATATGTCCATCAGTGGAATGGAACTGAGCATGAAGAAACAACCCCAAGATACCTTCAGCCATGTAATCTTTGATGCCTAATCTTCAACCAAGTACCCAAAAACGTACTCAGGAGAAAAGATAGCCTCTCTAACAAATGGTGCACAGGCTGCACCCAGACTGGCTCCATTGTCACAGGGTGCCTTCGCTGAAAGGCCCTCCATTTCTGGGGGTCTCTGAAGTTCCCAGGAGGCCACACTCAGACCTACTCCATCACTGCCAGATCCACAGCACCTATGCTGAAAGGGTGCCCATCTCTGGGGGTCCTGGAAGTTCCCAGGAGGCCACATTCAGACCTGCTTCATCACTGCTGGCCCGCAGCACCTGAGCTGAAAGAGCACCCATCTCTGGGGGTCCTGGAGGTTCCCAGAAGGCCACATGCAGACCCACTCCATCATCGCTGGCCTGTGGTGCCTGGGCTGAAAGGGCGTCCATCTCTGTGGGCCCTGGAGGTATCCAGAGGCCATGCTCAGACCTGCTCCATCACTGCTGGATCTGCAGCGGCTGCTCAGAAATGGCACCTGTCTCTGGAGGTGCTGGAGATTCCCAGGAGTCTGCACTCGGACCTGTTCATCACTCCCAGACTGGGACCAGCTGGGAACAAAGCATGGCCATTCAGAAATTCTCCAAGAACAGTTAATGGATAAAATGCTATCGGACTAAAAGATCCAGTACCCAGCACATGCTTCACATAAAAAATACAGGGGTGTGACTGACTTCTATTTCTTTTTCCTTTGGTGATCGATTTGTATTTTGGCCTGTCTTTTATTTGTCAGTTTGGTCTTTTTTTCCTTTTCTTCTTTCCATGTTCTTTTTCTTTTAATCTGATACAGTTACTTAATCTACATACAACTGATTAGATTCCCTTAACTTAAGTCTACTTTAGTGTTTGGTTTTCTTCTTTTTCTTTGTTCTTTTCTTCCTGCCCCGTTTACTCCCCTACCCTTCCACTGCTCCCTGTCTTCTTACTAGTTTGCTCCTGAGTCTTTCCCTCTCTTGATCAACTCCCTAAGATCTTTTCCATAAATCTTTAAGCAGTTCTGGAAGCAATAACCTCTAATTTACCCACAACTCTTCCTAACTCATATTAATACTGCTTATAGTGCATTTCTCTTATCTGTTATCCTCTAACTTGGTTAGGAGTACTCCTAGGTCTTTCTATATCACATAAACACTTCTCTACTTTCTATTTCATACCTAAAGCTAATCCCCTAATCTTAGTCCACTCTCTCCCAACAATTTATTTGTTCATAGAACTTCTAAGTATCAATAATTCACAACCATATAGATAGACTAGTAGAGATGTACTATATATATATACTCTTTAGCTAGTAATTAGTTAACAACCTAGCTTTGTGTACATATTTCTACCAATAACAGAGTGGAACCATGAACAAATTCCCTTAATAGGCTACCAAACACTGTGTATATCAACCATCATTTGTAACCTAGATCATAATTAGAGACTAAGTGGAAAGTGGATATATACGAATAGTTGGCTAATAATAGCATATAGCTATAGAAAATAAGCACAAATATAGATATAAACATATGTCACATTGCTTGAAAGGGTATAGTGGGTGGGCCTAGCAAGAGTAGGCAACCTCAAGAGGTCTAGGTTAACCTAGACAAGCAACATAGAGTTCCATTATTTTGAAGTCTGTATTATACTACTGATATTTTTTTCATGGATTTTAAGTGGGTATATTACTGATATTAATAGTATTAACTTCAATCAGTCAATTTTAGTTTAGTTGAATATATAGTGAATGTATATCAAACCTATTAATGTTGTGGGTAGAATATTTATATTGTTAAATTAGCTATTAGGCTCTGCCAATAACTTGTTAATATTAGATAGTATTATAAGTTTAAATCTTTATTCAAATTATAGATGTTGACATTGATAACCATGTTCATTTACAAGTTACACTAACAAATACTCTGTCTCTGGACCATATATAGTTCTGTATTCTGTTCCTCCTTCACCAAAGAGTAGAGGAGATTAAGGTCTCAATGGAAGGCTAGACATTCTGAATACCTTCAAAATTAATAGCTAAATAATTTGAAAGCAGTCATAAACTCTAAAACCAGAACACTCAAGGTAACATTTAAAGCAGAAAGAATCTAATAAGAAAATCTCTAGAATAGGGACAGAGACCATCCATGCTACCTGAACTTAAACTCACTGCAACAGAACCATGGGGAAATGAGGTAATAAATCACCTACAAGAAGGCTTGATATCCCAAAAACCAATACCAGGGATCATGAAACAGAAGAAAACACAGATAGCAAAGGCAATAGAGATGTTAATTTCTGTGCACAGAAACTCACACAGGCATAAAAGAGATAGATGCAAAAGGAGCTCAAAGCAGACATACTCGCAGTAACAACATGAAAACAGGTACAGAAGGATCTTATCCCAAGCTGATAAAAGTAACGTATGACAATTCTACTGCCAACATCATCCTAAATAAGGAAAACTGAAAACATTTCTTTTAAAATCAAGAACAAGTAAAGGATATCCACTCTCACCATTTGTGTTCAAGATAGTGCTTGAAACCTTAGAGCAATCAAAGAAGGGAAGAAAGGCAATATGCACAGAACGGGAAGAAGTCAAATTATCCTTATTTGTACATGGCATGATCCTTTATAAAGAAGAATCTAAAAATTCCATCAGAAGCCTCACAGAACTAATAAACAAATTCAGTCAAGTTGTAGGATATAAAATCAATACACAAAAGCCAATAGCATTCCTCTACAACAATAATGAAAACATACAGTAAGAGATCAGGAAAAAAAATCCCATTCATAGTAGCTTCAAAGGAAGTTAAATACCTAGGAATCAACCTATGAAAGTGAATGACTGCTATACTATAATAGTCTCAAAAAAGGCAATTGTAGAGAATATTAGTAAATCAAGACATTCCCTGTTCCTGAATAGACAGAACCAACATTGACAAAATGGCCATACTACCAAAACTGATATATAGATTCAATGCAATACGCGTCAAAATACCAACAGCATTTTTTACAGAACTAGAAAAAGCAATCCTAAAATTTATAAGGAACTAGAAGAGACCCAGAATAGCTAAAACAATCCTAAGCAACAAAAGCAGGAGGCATCACAAAACCAAACATCAAGCTATATTATAAAACAACAGTGATAAAAGCCACATGGTACTGGCATAAAAACAGAGAAGTAGACCAAGGGAACAGAACTGAAGATGTATTCACAACCCCGAGCACCTTCAGCAATCTGATCTTCAATAAAGGGGCCAGAACCATATGCTAGAGTAAAGGCGCCTGTTTCACAAATGCTGCTGGGAAAACTGGCTAACTGGTTAGCTACATGCAGAAGAATGAAACTAGACTCACATCTTTCACCATGAACAAAAATCAAATCAAAATGGATCAAAGACCTAGATATTAAAATGGAAACACCGAACCTATGGGAAGACAAAGTAGGCAAAACTCTTGAAGACACAGGCAAGGGCAAGGACTTTAACAATACAGCACCCAATGGACATGAGGTAACACCAAGAATCAACAAATGGGATTATATCAAATTAAAAGGCTTAAAGCAAAGGAAACCAACCGAGTGGAGAACTCACAGAACGGGGAAAAAAATTCCAGCTACTCTTCAGACAGAGTAGTATTGTGTAAAACATACAAAAAAAAAATGGAAATAAATTACACTCCCCAAAATAAAAAACCTGATCAAAAAATAGGTAACTAAAACGAATGGACAGTTCTAAGAAGACTAAATTGAGGCCAGCCTGGGCTACCTAGTGGCCCTTAAGCCCCCTTAATGGGTGCTCAGAAATACCTGAAAGCTACACAGTAAGTTCAGGACCAGCTTGGATTACAGAGCGAGATCCTGTCTCAAACAGAATACTGAAAGGCCAATAAATAAATGAAAAAATGTTCAGCATTTTTAGTCATCAAAGAAACAAAAATCAACACAACTTCTGGGTTAGCTCCAGTAAGAATAGCTGGCATCCAGAACTCAAAAAACAGCAAATATTGGTGAGTTTCTGGGGGAAAAAAGGAACACTTCTGCATTTTTGGTGGGACTGTACACTAGTGCAGCTATTATGGAAAGCAGTATGGAGAGTCCTCAAAAAACTGAAAACAGACATTTATTTGACCCAGGTACTCCTCTTCTGGGCATCTTTCCAAGAGTTAAAGTCACCTTACAAGAGTGAGACATGCATACCTAAAACATTTATAGCAGCACAACTTATAAGAGCTAAATCTTAGGAAAGTCAATATATATTAACAGATGAATGGAAGAAGATGTGATATATTTACACAATGGAGTACTACTGTGCCATAAAGAAACATAAATTTGAATTATCTATAGGAAAACAGATGCACCTTGAGACCATCATACTTAGTGAAATGAATCAGAGAGGGAAGGTTACATATTGTATGGTTTCTCTCATATGAGAAACCAAACCATATAAAAAGTAAAAGAGCAAAGTCAAAGAGAGACAGCAGAAAGTAATAAGATAGCCTTTGTGGAGAAAGGGGATGTGGGGTGCTGAGGGGATGGGAATGAGGAAGGAATTAAAAATGACCCAGATGTGACAGGTAAACATATCAATTTCTCAAGTTTATTGTTATTATTATGTGTCACAAATACATACTATTAAGAGTAAAAAGAAAGAAATAAAAAGAACTAGGAGAGTAAAGATTTACAAGCCAACAGAAGAGTTCAAAAAGGACACATTTCAGTGTCAATGCCACAGAAAAGTTGAGTTTAAAGTGGGTGTTGGAAAAAACCTATTAGTTCTGCTAATTAAAATATCCTCTGTGATCATATACATAGTGCTTTAAGCAGGAGAGTAAAGACAGACTACCATATTCAGAATGAATCTAATAACCTTACTAGATCCAAAGTCAATATGAAAAACTAAATTTTAGCCCAGCCAGGTGGTAGACAACTATACCACCCATACTCTCCTGAGGCAAAAGTAGCTCAAGTTTGAGACCAGCCTGGATAACTAAGTAACTTATTGAGACCTGTCTACTCTGGTTTGGAACTGAAACGTCTCCCAAAAGCCGCATATATTTGGATGTAGTGGAATAACCATGGAATCACATGCTGTTGGGACACAGGACAGGAATGAATGCTTGGGCCTTGATCTAGAGGGACTGTGTTAATTTATTGAGACTGGGGGTGCCTAGGACAAAGCTTTCAGGTGTTTTATTGACCTGTGGGACAGAAAGTGAAGGAGAGGCACCCACTCTGGGAGTTGGGTATCCAACGGAGGCTTAAATAGGCAAAGGAAGGGAGAAGAAACATTGTTGCAGCTTTTCCTGAGAAAGCTCTAGCCTTACCTTACTCACTTGGCTTTCTGTCTGCAATGCCATGAGCAGCTCTTCAGCCTCTGACATGTGCCTCCACCATTGCTACCTGCCCATGAATGGACTGTGTGAGACCTTCTGAAACTGTGAGCTAAAATAAGTCTTTCCTTCCTTCAATTTGGATGACAGGTATTTTGTTCCAACAACAAGGTAATAGAGACAGTGTTTCAAAATAAAAATTTTAAAAGGGGCTAGGGATGTAGCTCCATGCAAAGGCTCTGGGTTCAATCCTCAATACCACATAAGTACATACATACATAAATATATTCATTTAATCCTCATATATGAAAAACTAAGAAAGCAAAATTGAAAAGATACAAATAGAAAGGGAGGAAATCAAATTATCTCTGTTTACTGCTTACAAATGATATAATTCTGTATATACAGAAAAACCTAAATGGAAATTAAAAGACTCTGAGAATTGATAAATTCATGAAAGTAGCAAGATACAAAGTCAACATACCAAAATCAATGGCTTATACACACACTAATAATTAACTCACTGACAGAGGAAATGAGAGAAAAAGTTTCATTAAAAATAGCCTAAAGAATTAAAATACCTAGGAATAAAACTAACCAAAGAGATGAAAAACCTCTACGTGAAACTTATAAAAACTGATGAAAAAATTGAAAAAGATACCATAAGATGGAAATATCTCCTATGTTCATGGACTGAGAGAATGAATATTGTTAACATGGCTGTATCACCCAAAGCAAGCTAAACTCAATGCAATTCCTATCACTATCCTAATGTTGCTCTTCACAGGAGTAAAAACAAAACAATTCAAAAGTTTACATGGAAGCACAAAAGACTCCAAAATCCAAAGCAATCCTGAAAAAAAATAGCAATGTTGGAAGCATAATAAAACCAGATTTCAGAAAGCCATACTAACAAAAAGAGTATGGCATTACCATAAAAACAGACACGTAGACAAGAGAACAGAATAGAGGACCCAGAAATACCTCCATACTGTACATAAATCAATTCAAAATGAGTGAAAGACCTTAACGTAAGACCTGAAACTTCAAACTACTACAGGAAAACATTAGGAAAACTTGTTAATGGTGCAGGCAACAACTTCTTGAACAGGAGTCTAATAGGTCAGAAAACAAAATCAAGAATTGACAGATAGGGGATTGAGTAACAGTTCAGTGGTTAAAGCGCTCGTCTAGCAAGCTCAAGGCCCTGAGTTCAATTCCCCAGCATCATATGAGCTGGTGTGGAGGGGCATGCTTCTAATCCCAGCACTTGGGAGACTTAGACAGAGGATTGCCATGAGGTTGAGGTCAGCTTGAGTTCCATAGTGAGTCCAGGACCAGCCTCAAAAAGAAAAAAGAAAAAGAAAAAAAGGAAAGAAAGAACTGACAGAATTACATCCCATTAAAAACCTTCTGAATAGCAAAGGAAACAAAACAAAAAATGAAGAGACGACATACCAAATGGGAGAAAATCTTTGCCAACTATTCAACTGACAGAGAATATATCCAGTATATCAATAAAAACTCAAAAAATTAACCACATAAGTGATCTAATCAAAAATGGAAAAATGGTCTGCACAGACAATTCCCAAGAGTAAAAGGGCCAATAATTATGTGGAAAAATGTTCAATCTCTACAGCAATCAGGTAGCAAATTAAATTACCTTGAGATTCCATTAGAATGGCTATTAACAAAAAAAGCAAAAAAAAAAAAAATGACAAACTCAGCACAAATATCTTAGTAAGGAAAAACTAAAAGCATTCCATTTAAAATCCAAAATAAGACAAAAGTATCCACTTTCACCATTCTTATTTAATATAATACCTGAAACTTTAGCCAGAGGAATCAGACAAATGCAAGAAATGTAAGGGATACAAATAGTAAAGAGGTTATCTTTATTTGCAGAAAATATAATCCTTTACATACAAGACCCTCAAAAATTCTACCAGGCAACTCTTAGTACTAATACATAAATAAATATAGTAAAAAGACACAATACAAAATCAAGACAAAAAAAATCAACAGAACTCCTGTACACCAACAATGAGCACGCTAAGAAATAAGTCAGAAAAGCAACTGCATTCATGGTAACTTCAAAAAAATTATACACCTAGGAATTAACCTAACCAAGGGAGCAAAAGTCCTCTAAAACAAAATGACAGCACTATAATATTCTGAAAATGAGACTAAAGCTGGGTGTGGTGATGCACACCTCTAATACCAGCAATCCAGCAGGCTGAGGCAGGAAGATAATAAGTTCAAGCCTAGAAAAGATAACTTGGTAGCTTCGCAAAATTTCGTCTGAAAATAAAAATAAAAATAGAAATGCTAGAGATGTCACTTGGTGCGAAGACCCTGGGCTCAAACCCCAGTACCACGTACGCACGCACACACACACACACACACCCTCTTCCTGGAAAGGCTGAATCAATATTGTCAAAATGGTCATACTACCAGAAGTATTTCAAAATGCCATGGGCATTCTTCATAGAACTAGAAAAAAAGTCCTAAAATTTATGTGGAACCCGAAAAAAAAAAAACCTAGAACACCCATAGCAATCCTGAGCAATGAGCAAACCCACAATCTCAGATTTCAAGTTATATTAATACAGCTACAATGACAGCTATATAAAGCTACAGTGATAAAAAAACAACATGGTATTGGCATAAACACAGACAAGTCAATCAATGGGACTGAACTAATGATGGAGAAACAACGCCAGGCCTTCAACCATCTGACTGTTGGCTTCTAAGGAGGTCAAAAATACATGCTAGAGGAAAGATAACCTCTTTAACAAATCGTGCTGGGAAAAATAGTTGTACACATGCAAAAAAAAAAAACAAATCTAGATGGATATCAAATCAAAATCCATCAAAGATTTACACATTAAAACAGAAACACTGGATCTGGTAAAAGATAAAACAGATAAAACGAACCTTTCAAATTAAAAAAAAAAACTTGCATTTTCCCTTTTTTCTTTTTTGAAACAGGGTCTCACTCTGTAGTTCAGGCTCATCCTGAACTCACTCTGGAGTGCAGGATGGCCTTGAACTGAAGGCAATTCTCCTGTCTCAGCCTCCTAAGTGCTGGTATTACAGGCATGCACCTCCATACCTGGCTTATGTGGTGCTGGGGAATCGAACTCACATACTTAGCGCTTGCTAGGCAAGCACTTTAACCCCTGAGCCATTCCTCCAGCCCTTAAAAAACTTTTGTACAGCAACAGAAACCAACAGAGTAGAGACACCCTATAGGATGGAACAAGAATTTTGCCATCTATTCCTCACAGAGAACCAGTACCTAGAATTTATAAAGAATTCAAAAAAAATTTGTACCTCCCTGCCCAAATAAAAGACATAATCAAAAAGAAGGCAGTTGAAATGAATAGACACCTCTCAAAAGAAGAAGCATGAATTGCTAGTAAGTACCATGAAAAAGTATTCAGCATCTTTGGTCACTACAGAAATGCAAACCAAAACAACGCTGAGATTCCACCTTACTCCAAACAAATGGCTATTATCAAGAACATAAAAAACAACAAATGCTGCCAAGGTTGTGAAAAGAAATCCATCTATATTGTTGGTGGGAATGTAAACTAGCACAACAACTGTGGAAATCAGTAGAGAGATTCCTCAAATAACTGAAAATAAAAAATTCTATTTGACACAGCAATACTTCTGGGTATCTTCTCAAAAAAAGTAAAGATATCATATCACAGTAATATATGTACATAATGTTTATAGTAGCACAATTTATAACTAAATTTTTGAGGCTATCTATATGCTAATCAACAGGTCAACTGAGAAAGAAAATGAGTGCTACTCAGCCACAAAGAAGGATAAATTTGAGTCATTTTAGGAAAATGGATGCATCTGGAGGCCATAATCATAAGTGAAATAAATCAAAGGTTAAAAATTGCACATTTTTTATTATAATAGAAACCCAAATTACAAGTTACTTAAAGAGCAAAATTAAAAAAAATGATAGGAAAATGGGAGGTGGACTTTCTGGAGATGGGAAAAAGATCTGAGGATGAAGAAAGGGGGGAAAGTGAAATGATGAAGCTGTGATATGCACATGTTGCATATCACATAATTAATGAACATAATTAATACATACCACAGGCATTTACCAATAAAAATGTGGGAGGAAAAGCAATCCTTCTACGTTATTTTTGGGAATGTAGATTAGTGCAGACACTAGGAAAACAGTTGGGAGGTTTCTCAAAAAGCTAAAAATTGAGACGCCTGGTGGTTCCAGCCTGTCATCTTAGCACTCTGCAAGGCTGAAGCAGGAGGATCACAAGTTCAAGCCCAGCCCCGGCAACTTAGCGACTAGTGTGACTTTGTGTCAAAATCCAAAACCAAAAACATGGGTTGGAGATAAAGCATAATGCAATGGCCCTGGATTCTATTCTCAGCAAAACACATTCTCTCTCTCTCTCTCTCTCTCTCTCTCTCTCTCTCTCTCAAAAACCTAACAAACCAAAACTAAAACTAGATCCACTATATGACTCAGTTACCACACTTCTTGGTATCTTTCCAAAGAAAATGAACTCAGCACACCAAAGACACACATACCCATGTTTATTATAGCACTATTCACAACAAGATATTGAATCAGCCTAGGAGCCCACCAACAGACGAATAAAGAAATATCACACACACATACACACATACTAAAGCATTTTTCAGCCATAAAGAAGAATAAAATCCTGCCATTTGCAATAACAATAATGGCTGGAGGACATTATTTTAGGTGAAATAATCTAGACACAGAAAGACGAGTATCACGTTGTCTCTCATATGTGGAAACTAAAGTCATTCCGAATGTAGAAGAGCAATTAGTAGAGCTCGGGAGAGGCGAGGGAAAGGAAGCAAGGACACATATGAAGAGCTTGGCTTGGATCAGAGCACACTGTATGTACGTATGGAACACCACCTGGAGCCTCATTAATATACAGGGTTAATAAGTTAATCAAAAATCATACAAAAGAGACTGCTTGTGCAGTTTATGAAAATTCAGCAACTAATACACTTATAAAGGACATATTTTTATCTGCCTATTATTATTCAATAAAATGTTTTTAAAATATCACAATATTGTCAAAATACAAATTAACCATAAATAAAAATGTATAAATTCCTATCAGAAATTAATGAAAAGCATTAATGAAAGTATTAAATAGAGGAAGATAGTATGTACACAGATGTGAAAGACTTAATTTTGATTTTTTTTGATGGGTGCCTCGCTATTTTGCCCAGGTTGGCCTGAAACTCCTAAACTTAAGCAATCTCCTTGCTGCAGCATCCCAAGTGTTGGAACTACAGTGTGTGCCACCATGCCAAATTAATTTTAATAGACTAGGATACCCAGTAACAGACCATGGTATTTTGGGGTACCTAACATGTAACAAAAGTGGCACTTATAAGCATGCAAAGGATGAATTGTTAAATAAATAGTGCTAGGGCAAATGGGTACTTATATGGAAAAATAAAACTAGGGCTTTCTATTATGTTATGTACAGAAAGTCAGTTCTAGGTGAACTGAAGAAAGACTATGTATCAAATACATATACAAATAAAAAGGATATACAAAGAAAAAAGACAAATGTGAAAGGAAAAACTGTAAACATTTTATTCAGTAACACAGAAGAACATCTTCAAGACCCTAGGATACTCAAGTATTTATAAAAGAAAAGAGAGTGAAAAGACAAGTCAGATAAGGAAGAAGATATTTACAAAATATACAATAGTGGGGAGATTTATAATAAATCTAATTACCAATGAATATATTATATTAAGAACTACTTTTTAAGAGCAGCTAAAAGATAGATGCACAATAGAAAAATAACAGATAAGACCTGAATAGGAATTTTAGAAAAAAGTAGCTAATAAATATATGAGAAGGTGATGAACCTAATAGCCATCAAGGAAATAAGAAATTAAAAACAGAGTGAAGTATTATTTCAAAAAAATTTGATTAGCAAAAATTTAAAATTTGCATGAAACAGTGACAAGGACTCTCATATACTGTTAAACACCTTGGAAGACAGTTTAGAGCATGTGTACTCAGTGATCTAGTAAAATATATACATTTTCTAGGTTCTACACACACACACATATATATATATATATATATATATATATATACACACACATACATACACACACACCTATGTAGACCCTGGAAAAGTCTTATGTGTATATATTATAAGAGATTAATAAATTCATATGGACATCGTTAATATTAGCCAAAAATGGAAACGAGTATCCATCAGCAGTAGGAAGAATTAACATTGGTATAGTCATACAGAATACTAGACAGAAATGAAAATAAACAAACCACAGCTATATATGCAAGAAGGAAATCTCTCAAAAAATGTGTTGAGTAGAAGGCACAAGCCATAACAGAGTACATACAGTAAGGTTCCATTTACAGAAAGTTTAACAACAGGCAAATACTGTTTAGAGATCTACAGGAGTTCCCAAAGGTTGCTATACATATAAAAATATTAAAAATATAAAATAGGTGTTTCCTCAGAAATAATTTGCAATATTTGAAGTAAAACTAATGCTATGAGAAAAATTCAAGCATTAAATTCAATGCACAAAGAGTCTCAAAAGTTGCCATACACAGGAAAATTTAACTTATGGGACACGCTGCATATATACATAGGCAGCACTGTTATCAAGAAAAGCAACAGAGCCACCATCACTGACATCAGAAGAGTAATCACCTGAAGAGGGAAGAGTAGGGTCATAGCCTGAGAGGGATATGCACAAGTATTACAAGCATCTTCTCAGCCTAAGTGGTAGCTCATGAGTGTTTATAACATAACTTTATTAAACTATATATATATATATATATATTCATATATATATAAAACCTATGCAATTTAATGCATGTATGCTATATCTTGCCACAGATACTAAACTAAGGGTGAATTACAAGTGTTCCTAGGCAGTGTGAACTTTTTGAGGAGCCTGACTATAAGAGTAGCAGCTACAAAAGAATTGAGGATTGAAGAAATCTGATTATATATGGTCAACAAAAATATCTATACAAAATATTCATAGCAGCACTATTCATAAAAGGCCTGAAATGGAAATTATCCATGTGCCCATCCAATGGGAGAGAGTTTTAATAAAGACAAAACAAGAATCAGGCCAAACGCCCAAATTTAAGAAATCATACATCGATCATAATGTAATAAATCAGAAATTAACAAAACAGAAATGTCTTCTATATAACTAAGATATAGAGAGAAAATGATAAAGAAATATCATCCAATTTAGAAAAAAACAACACTATTTCTCAAAAATATAAGATTATAGTTGGTAATAAGGAGAAATGTATAGCTTTAAATATATCTTTTTAGACAAAGACAGAAGAAAAGCAAACTATACAACCAAAAGAAACAAGCAAATAGTATGTGCTAATAAAAGAAAAAAAAAAAAGATCCTGAATGTGATTAAATCTCCAGATATAACTACCAAGAAACGTGAAGAAAATACAGAGAAAAGAGAAACATGTTAAACTACATATGTATATAATCAATGAAATTCAGACTATGGGAAATTCTACAAGGCAACCTGAATTCTTAATTAAATGAATCCCACGAAGTTGAGGGAAAAGGGGGAAGAGGTGATACTTACAGATTGAAAAAGACTTAAAATATTGTCTTTGTTATTTTTTCATTGCTGTGACAAAATACCTGACATGCACAAATTAGGGGAAGAAATGTTTATTTTAGCTCACAGTTTCAGAAGGTCACAGCACATCCATGGTAACAGTGGAAGCACATAATGGAGGTAGAGACAGAGGTACCTCCTCACAGCATCCCAAAAAGAAAGTGAAGCTACCAGAATGAAGGGAGGAAATAGCATATATCCTTCCAGGTCCTGCCCCAGCGATCTACCCCTTCTGGACCTGACCTCAGTGTTCCACTCCTTCCAGGTTTAAGCTCCTAATCCACAACATGCCTATAATCTATACTTCACCACACACGCATAACCCACCTTTCTGGACCAGGCTCCCATTTCCTAGCACATGGTTCCACAGATAATCCATAACATCCAAATATATGAGACTTCTGGGGAACGCTACAGATCCAAACCATGATATTCCACTCCTGGCCCCCAAAAGATTCATGTCCACCTCCTCATGTAAAATGCACTTAGTCCTTCTCAAGAGTTACACTGCTTAAAAAGAAATTCCATGTCCAAAGTCTCCTCTGAGATACAAGGCAAACTCTCAGCTCTAGCTCCTGTGAAAATCAAAGGTTAAATACTTTCACCATACAATAACACAGGGTAACCATTCCCATTCCAAAAGGGAGGGAGGAAGAGAAAGATAGAAAGCAGTTGAATCAAAACAATTCCTAGCCCCAGCAGGGCAAGGGTTAAATCCTGTAGTTCCATGTCCACCATCTGGGGTAAACTGTGGTAAGATGTGAGCTCCAAAGGATTGAGTGGCCTCACTCCTACAGCATCACCACCGGCTGCAACATCCATCTTTTCTCCTTTGGGCTGGCCTTGCCCACAGCCGGTAGCCTTCCTCAGGGGACAAGCCATGCTCCTGGCTTCTCCGAATTTTCAGGGTCTCTACTGCACATTAGGCTTCCCCTTTGCAACTTCACACACTGCCCTCCCAGAGGCACACTGCCTGCCCTCCAAGGCCTTCCTCCAAAATGTGAGTGGAAGCCTCTAATCCCACAACTCTCTCTCTGCAAGCCTGTAAAACCCAAACCATATGGACATTGCCAAGATTCACCACTGGCTTGAGCAGTAGTCTGAACCCCTTGAACAATCACTGATGAGATCTCCCAGTTTTCAGATGGTTGAACTCTAAGCAGCTGAACTTCGGCAAATATTTTTTCCTTGGCCTTGGAGTACACTTCTCAGAGCAAAGTATTTTGCTTCTCCACCCTTGAGCTGCTAAATGGTGGGGTCTCAGTGACTTCTGGACAGTCATATGTGTATATGTTCATACAGTAATATAGTTTTGATATATATACCTTATGAATTTTTGGCATTTTCAAATTATTCCTTTTTAATTATACAAGTACTGTATGGATACATTGTGTAGCACTAAAATACAAGCAATTCAGTTAAAGGTAAAAATCTCCCTTGATTTACTGCCAAATTCTAATTCAGAGGTAAAACCACTTTCATCTGCTTGGTAGCTATAATTCAAGATATTCTTCCATACATATATACTTGTACTGATGTTTTTGTGCTGTCTTTAAGTGTGAATTTAATTGGCTTTTATCTCTTAGTGATACATTACTGATATCTTTTTGAATCAGTATATGTAAGTCTACCTTATTTAAAAAACTGCTATATAGGAATTCATAGTATACAGAATCTACCTTGCTTATTCTTAGTTTTTTTCTCCCATTTTATTGATATGTATAAGTGCAAAATTTAAGGTTTACAATGAAGTTGACCATTTTGTGCACATACATATCTTACCAAGGTGACAAGGACTTTCCCATTCTCCTTTTGTCCTTCCCCGTACCCACCCCTCCATCCCTCCCCACCCTATTCCCCTGGTTCGCTTTGTTTTTCACTTTAAGTTGCATGAGATAGTTGTGATCTGGGTTGCTTTTGAGACAAGTTCTTGCTGCGTTGCCCAGGCTGCCCTCAAACTTGTAGGCTCAAGAAATCTTTCCTAGCCTCCCAAACAGAAAGGAATAGAGACATGTACCACTATACTCAGTTTATTCTTGCTTTGATTGACATTTTATATATCTATTTCTGCCTATTGAAAAATGATGTCTCAGCAGATAGCTTTGTACTTGATGTACACGTGGGAGTGTTCTCTGGGTTATATGCATCTGGAAGAGAAATCGTTGGGTTGAAGAGTATACACAGTTGAGATTTTGAATACTGCTGAATACTGTCCTCTAAAATGTCTGCCTCAATACCCACTCTACTACAATGCAATATACAAGAAAATCTTTCCCTGTACTGCTAAGATTGAATATTGTTGACTTGCTTTTATTTTTGCGTATCTTGAACTGCATAGACCCCTACTTTTTCCTCATTTAGATTGTATTTCTTTTGTTGATTTATAAGAGCTATTTTTATGCTCCAGAAATTATTTTGTTAAATGTAGTGTATATATTTTTCTCAGCCTCTTTTTAAAAAATTATTTATTTTATGGTACTGGAAATTGAGCCCAGAACCTACACACTGAGCTACACTTCCAACCCATTTTTACTTTTGATTTTGAGACAAGGTCTGCATTAAGTTGCTAAGCTTGAACTTGGTGATCCTTCCACCTCAGGCTCCAAATGCTGAAATTAGAGGCCTGGCTTTCAGACTCATTTTTAACTTTGTTAATCTTTTCCATCACCTTGTGTGTATGTATTTCTTACATAGTTTTTCCTTTTTTCAATATACAAACTGGCTAATTTAATAGTAATAGCTTCCCCCCTTCATTTTTAGCTTTATTGCACTATAATTGATAAAAATGTATATATCCAAGGTAGACAATGTAATGGTTATATATATATATATATATATATATATATATATATATATATGGAAATGATTACCACAAACTAATTACCTTACTGCATACCATAGTTATCTTTTAAAATGTCTTTAAAGTAAACTTTAGATACAATTAAATGGACATATTTTATATGCTTCATTTGTAGTTTTCATGGTTGTATTTACCCTCGTAGCTACACCCAAAAAATGTTATTATAACAAATTTCCATCTTTCTCAGAAAGTTCCTTTGTACCTTTTCTCAATCTACCCTTTCACCTTCAGCTCCAAGAGACAATTTCCTAATTTTTGGAACCATAAAATAATTTTGCATGTTTTTACCTGTCATGTAAGTGGGATCATATAATTTTATATGTGTGCAACTGCTTCTTTTGTTCAACAATATTGTTTTGTTTTTATGGTACTGGGGAATAAACCCAGGACTCTGTGCCTGGTAGGCAAATACTATACCACTGAGTACCTCCAATCCAACATAATATTTTTTGACATTTATTCAAGTTTTGTTGATTAGTAATTTATTCCTTTGTGTTGCTGAATAATATTCCATTCTGTGATTGTGCACTGTTTTTCTCTTCTGCTGATGGAAAGTTGGGTTATTTCCAGTGAGTATGAATAAGGTTGCCCTAAACAGTTATGTACAGATCTTTTGTGAATATGGTTTCATTTTGTGGGTACATACTTAGGAATGAATGTTGGTAAATGCATTTTTAGCTTTAGAAGAAAGAGCCTAATGGTTCTCTAGCGTGGTTTGTACCATTTCACATCCTGTTAAGAGTTCTGGTTTTCCACATCTTTATAAGGTACCGTTAGAAATTCTAGTCAGTGCCCTCACCACAGTTTTCATTTGCATTTCCAAGGTGATGAGTGTTCTCATATACTTATTGGCTATTCATATATCTTTTTTTAAAAGTGCTGGATCAAGTCTTTTACCCATTTAAAAGTGATTTATCATCCCTTTATCAATGATTTGTAGGAGCTCTCTATATAGTCCAGATTAGGGAGGAAGGTGTGTGTGTCACAAATATTTTTTCTAGTCTTTTTAGTAGTGCCCTTAGATGAAGAAAAAAATTTTAATTTTAATATTTTCTAATTGATCCAAGCATTTTAATTATTGCTTATTGTTGTTGGTGCCTTGTCCAAGTTATCTCTGTCTACATGGAAGTCATTAAGATATTCTGTTTCCTACTTGAAACTTATTGTGGTTTGTATATGGAATGTCCTCACAGAAGTCTCATGTATTTGAATGCTACAAAATGTCTATGGAACCACCTGCTGTTAGGAGACTGGGGTGGTTTAGATTGCAGGCATGTGGCAGATTACAGACTGCAGGTGTGTGAATACTGAGGCTGGACCCAGAAGGGGTAGATCACTGGGATAGGAGCTGGAAGGATATATGCTGCTTCTTGCCTTCCTTTGGGGACTTGACTGGGCTTCCTGTTTGCAGTGCTGTGAGGAGCTGCCTCTACCTCTGCTATGTGCTTCCAATACTTTGCAGCCACCACACATGAATGGACTTATGACCTTCTCAAACTGTGAGCTAAAATAAACCTTTACTCCCCAAATCTGTGTATGTTGGGTACGAATCACAGCTACAAGAAAAGACAAAGCTTTACAGTTAGCTTGTGTATTAGTTTTATAATCTGACTTGAGTAAGGTTTTGGTTAAAATATGAGACAAGTGGATTAAAAGTCATCCAGCAACATTTATTCAAAAGAAGTTCCTTTACTCAATGAATTGACCTAATGCCTTGGTGTATTGAGCTGACTATATGTGCACAGGATCTATTTCTAGAATCTGTTCTGCCCTTTAGTTGATTTGTTTATCCTTATACCTTCAAATAAATCTAGTTTATGTTTTAATCTAAACATATTTTAAACGTATTCCCCTCACTTTTATCTGTATTCTCTTGACTATTTTCTCTTCTAGATGAATTTTAGGATCAGACTGTCAAATACTATAAAATCTGTTTTAGAATTTTTATTGATCACTGAATTCAATTAATAAAGGAAACTTTAGTCGTTCTATTAAGGAGCAGATCTCTCCATCTATTCAAGACTTTTATGTCATTTTGTAGGATTTCTAGTTTTCTTAAGGTGGTTCTTATAGTACATATCCTGTTAGGCTTATTCCACAATTTTTAGTTTTTGTTATTATTTTGAATATCTCTATTTTCTATTCTTATCTAGAAAAATGTTTTATTTTAAATTTTGATCTTGTATTCAACTTGCTCAATTTCTTTCTTAATTTTCCACTTTTCAGTTGAGTGTCATGAATTTGTGCGGTGAATTTTCATGCTGTTTTAAAATAGACATTTTGATCTCTTTTCTACTTTTACCTCACTTATCAGTATAATGTTGAACAGTACTAGGCATAACAGACATCCTTATCTTTCTTCTTTTTTTTATTTTACGAAGAAAGTTACTATTGTTTCACCTTCCATTATATATTTACTAGCCATATCCAACAAATATCATTAATTAAGTTAAGGAAGTATCCTCTTATTCTGGATTTGCAAAGAATTACCTTTTTGTGGTACTGGGGATTGAATCCAAGGCCTCACACAAAGTAGGCAAGTGCTGTACAACTGAGCTACACCCAAGCACAAGAATTACATATCTTAAATGATTAAGGTGTAAAACGTACATGCACCAAGATAAATGTGATTATTAATTATGAACATATACAAAATAAAAACTATGGAGGGAGAATCAAGTATTGAATTTTATCATTATGAATTAATGATCATGTAGTTTTTTCTTTTTTAACCTATGAATAAGGTGAATTGCAAAAGTAAATTTGGGGGGCTGAGAGCACAGCTCAGTGGTTAAAAAGCTTGCCTAGCAAGCACAGAGCCCTGGGTTCGATTCTCCAGCACCACACAAGACAGGCATGGTGGCTTATGCTTGTGATCCCAGTACTCAGGAGGCTGAGGCAGGAAGACTATTGTGTGTTTGAGACCAGCTTGGGTTACATAGGCAGTTCAGGACTAGCCCAGACTACGGAATGAGATCCTATCTCAAAATACATACATACATTCATACATAAATACGTAAATATTTTTAAAAAGAAAAAAGGTAGGTTTTTTATCATTTTGGAACTGACCATAGAAATTATTCTTTTTGTACACTGCTGGATTTAATGTTACCAATTTAGGACTTATACAAATCTGTTCCTATGAGAAAGTGGTTTATAACATGCATATATGTATATAAAACATATACATATGTATGAGGTATGCACAGAGAACTTTAAAAAGTTCTAGTCATGTTCTGAAACCTAGAAACCCATGCAAATGTGCAGGGTTATGTTTATGGTCAGAAAATAACTAAAAAGCCCTCAATCTTATACCTGTGGCTGACTTAAAGAGAATATTCAGGCAGTAAATGAATACTAAGACAGAGTTGTAAAGAACCTGAATGTTGAGGACACACCCAAACACACACAAAACTCCTAGGCAAACGGTAAGATTTATAGATTAAAGGCATTTTTAAAGAAAATTTGTGATTAATCATTTAATGACTAACCTAACTAAGGTTCTGTGATGGCAAACTACAGGGAATACAGTTTATAGAATTAGTCCAGCAAACTTAGAGTAAAAATGGATGAGGGTTATCCAGGAACATAGAATGATTTAATATCAAAATTTAATTAATGTAATATACCATATCAACAGAATAAAACTAAAATATCATATTTATCCTAGAATAAAGAACCAAATAACACAATAAAATCATCAACAGATGATGAAAAGTCATTTGACCAACAACCATTCATAATAAAAATCATCAGCTAAATATAGGATATTTCCTCGGCCTGATTATAGGCTTTTATGAAAAAATCCATAGCTAACATCATACTTAATAGTAAAACACTAAACACTTCCCTGAAGATGAGGAACAAGACAACAATATTTACTTTCATTATTTGAATCAAAGACTTAATATGACATGAGCAGACATGTTCCAAAGGTATACAAATTGACAATAATCACATGAAAGGATTCTCAGCATCATTAGCCATCAATGAAATAGAAATAAAAACCACCACAAAATACCACTTCATACTCACTAGGATTGCTATAATTAAAAAAAATAACAAGCAAAAATATGGAAAAATTAGAACCCCCATGTACTGCTGGTGAGAATATAAATGGTCTAATTGCCTTAGAAAACAGCCGGGCAGTTCTTCAAAAGTTAAGTATACAACTGCCAAATGAACCAGCAATTTCTTTCTTAAGTATATGCTCAGAACAGTACATGCCTCCTCATACAACAGAATATTATTTGGCAGAAAAAAGGAATGAAATAATGACACATGCTACAACATGGTTGAACCTTCAAGATACATGCTTTGTGAAAGCAGTCACTGACAGATGATCGGAAATTGCAATGGAAAAATCTTTTATATTACTCATAATAGGCAAATTTATACTGATTAATTATGTGTATATAGGAGGGGTAGATTTCAGTGGAAAATAAGGAGTGATTGCTAATAGGTATGAGATTCTTTTAGGAGTGATGAAATTATTCTAAAATTGTATACTTCAAAAACGATGAAATTTATGGTATTTATAGCTTATTAGAAAAAGAAGTAGCTACCATATGACCCAGCAATTCTACTCCTAGATATACTCAAGAGAAATTAAAACATTTTTTTCACGTGAAAACTTATATATGTATATTCACAAGACAGTATTTATATAGTCCCTTCTTTTGATAAAGGGTCTCACTTTGTAGTTTAGGCTGGTCCAGAACTCATTATATAGCCCAGGCTGGCCTTGAATGCGCAGGAATCCTCCTGCCTCAGCCTCCTGAGTGCTGACATTACAGGCATGTGCCACCACACCTAGCTTTTATGGTGCTGGGGAATCAAATTCATGGCCTTGTACTTAATGGGCAAAGCTTTAAACTGCTACTCTATTCCTCCAGCCCCCAGTATCATTTATCAAAATACAATTGAATATCCATACAATTGAATATTATTGTGCAATTGAAAGGAATGACATACTGATACATGCTACAACGTTCATGAGCCAGGCAAACCATATGCTAAGTGAAAGAAGTTAGACACAAAAGACCACATATTACATGCTTATATTTGTATTTAATATAAGTTAGTGGTTGCCTAGGGCTAAGGAAAGGAGTGGGAGTGGGGATTGAGTGCTAATGAGTATGGTACTTTTTTTAGGGTAATAAAATATTCCAAAATTAAAATAGTGTTGCCAGGCCACTGGCACAGGCCTATAATCTCAGCACTCTGGGAGCCTGAGGCAACAAGATCACAAGTCTGAGCCCTGCCTGGGCAATTTAGTAACTTATAGAGACTTTGTCTCAAATACACAATAAATGGGTTGGGGATATAGCTTATAGCAAAGACCCTGAGTTCGGTCCCCAGTACTGCCAAAAAGAAATTAGATTGTGGGGATTCCTGCACAATTTTATGAATATACTAAATCAGACACATAAAAGGTAAGTGGGTAAATTTTATAGTATGTGAATTATATCTCAATGAAGCTATTAAGTAAAAACAATTCAGACTATATACCTAAAAGAAAATAAATGTACAAGCATCTTTAAAAATTGCATGAAGGAGGCTAAGGTCTTGCTTATTGAGGCTACATCAATGATCTTTGAGGAAACAGAGAAAATTGTTCCAGAAGACAGGGAAGATATAATTTTAATTTTCTAAAAAGGAATAAAAGTTAATTCCATAAATTACAGACCAGCAAATTTGCTTAAGTATAGAATGGATTATTGTAAAGAGAGCTTGTAAGATCCCAGGAAGGGAAGAATTAACACCCGAAGCAGGTGAATTCACTAAGAAAACGTCAATCTAGTCTAATCCTTATTTCTTTTCTGTACTGTTAAGCTGGTAGGTATGGGAAATATGGTAGACACAGTGTATTTGGGCTTGGCAAGGCATTTGACAAAATCTTTTCTGAAATCCTTCAGAACAAAATTGGGTAGAAAGGGAATCAGAAGTTAATATTTGTTATACTAGAGAGTAATCACCTAAAGGATCATTCCCAAAGCAGATCACCAGGTCACTGTCATGCTAGATGAAGGTTTCTAATAACATACACTAAGGGCTATTCTAGCCTTAGCAGTGAAGATATGGAAACCGTGCTGACAGATGTATACGTGACAATGCCGGAAGGTATAGTGAATATTTGGAATGACAAAATCAAGATACTGATTTTAATTATAAACCAATGTGGGTAAAACAATCTCATGCCTGAATTAGAAAGTGAGTGCAAGGGAAAGAACTTGTGATCTGAAATATTCCATTTGAAACACCAAGATACCATTAAGAATAGAGGCTAAAGGAATGGCACACTGGTTAAAGCGCTAGCCCTGTAAGCTCAAGGCCTTGAGATCAATTCCCTATCACCACATACAGCTGGGTGTGGTGGCATATGCCTGTAATCTCAGCACTTGGGAGACTGAGGCAGGCAGACTGCTATGAGTCCGAGGCTAGCCAGGGCTACATAGGGACCAGTTTGGGCTACAGAGCGAGAATCTGTCTCAAAACAACATAGAAAGAAGTTTTTAATCTATGAGTGTGACCTTAATCACTCTTACCCTCTTTTAGACGATCTCCTTCAGCTTTGGTTTTCTTTTGTCTTTCTGATCCAGCAAGATCTACAAGATGCAGCTTGGAGCGAAAGCTGCTAGTCCTGTGATAATGACAGGAAGGCATAAATGAGAGTAGTACAGAGCTTGAGAGGAGCTGGGTGTCAAAGCTGATCTGCCAGTAAAAAATAGCTCCATCGGTCACTAATGTTCACAATACTTATGTCTGATGATTTGTCAGATCAACTAAAGCAGCAGCATATTATTCAACATTAATAGAACTAACATAAAAATTTACTCTTTAAACTATAACTTACTTGTCATTTTTCTTTTTTTGCTCTACAGAGATTGTGAAGATGGCATGAGATCGGGACGACTGGGAGTTCATAGCTGTGGAAGCCACTGTCCTAGAATTGTTGCCCTGCTCCAAACAGGAAACAGTATCTGGGGCAACATAAACAGTCTTCTCAGTGAGTCCCACAATCTAATTGCATGAAAGAAAAACAAATTCTCTTATGATTCATATTTCAAATGCTTCCACTTAGGGATTGATTTTTAAAAAAAGAAGACTTGATGTCCACTGGAATCCCAACAAATAGAAGAGCTATCTATGGACACGACTATTTTAACAAGTAACTCCATGAAGATGATTGGAAACCAAGGTCTCTAATCTTCCTTAGGAACTTCAGAAATAAGAATACTGTCAATATTGGATCCAGAGATTGCTAAATTTTAGAGTAGAAATGGCTAGGTGACTTGCAGGGAGCCCTAAGTGAAGGTAAACTTCGGTCCCACAGGAGAACGAGTACAAGCCTATCAGTTACGGTACTTCTCTGATACTTTATCTCCCAAGTGACTGACTACATGTGCCTCCCAGTACTCCTGACTCACATTATACCTCTTTTTTACTGGAGGAAATAACATGGTACAGTTTTCACTGGATTAGGAACCCAAGAGAATAGGTCTCAGGCTTGGTATGTATCTATGTGGGAGAACTTTTACAAGTCAAACTTTCTTACAGCCTCTGGGAGGTTAGGTATGATTATTAAGTACTTTCTAGCCCCAATATGCTATGATTTTATTATTCTCTAGCTCTCAAATCTTTACCTGTGGTTCTAATTTCTAGTCTTTTATTCTGAACTGCCTGCCACTCACACTTGAAATCAATACATTGGAAACCAAACTCACTTCCTGTCTCCAACACTGGTTCCTTCCTCTGCTTCTACAACTCTATTCATATCTTAGAGGTTCTCATACCTCAGGATCACCCTCAATCCCTCCCATTCTCCCATATTCCATCTATCACAAACTACTAGTCATTCTTCATTTGAATCCATCTCTTCCTTTCCCTTTCCAAACTTACTTGCTGAATTCAGGCCCATATTACTTTACATATGAAAAATAAGGCAACAGTTTCCCAGTTGGTCTTTCTCATTTCTTTCTACTTTTCAATCCATTTTCATTTAGTCTTCCTAAAATCGTATTTCCTAATATATTACCTAACTACTGAACCTTGTGCTTGATAATGAGGATACAAAAGGATCTCAAAATATTTTCCTGAACTCCAGAAACTAACATAATTGGAGAGATACACACACAAAATAAAAACTCAGTAAAAGTACTATGGCTACCTCTCATTCAGAAGTATTAAATAGCCTCTAAGCTGTTCACCAAGATGGAAACTAAGCTGTTTTTTGTCTTTCTTTTTTCTGTTTTTCTGCAAGTAAGTTCTTTACCCTGGTTTCATAATCTGGTCCTAATATATCTCCTGTTACTTCCCTGCCCAAATACTCTTATCCAGGCAGACTGGTCTAAACTTTTTATGCTTTTCTAATGTAGCCACTCTTTACTATAAGAATACTCTTTATTCTTTTTTCTGTTTACTTAAATCCCATCCATTCTATCTGAAAACTATTTACAAATTTGTCCTTACCCACTCTAATCTTTGTCAGGAACACATGCTTCTTTGAATTACATCTAACCCCAAACAATGGCTGGGATTTAATATCTGCCTTAGCATGGAATAAAAGATCTTAGGAAGGATCAAGAGCTGGGTCAGTATCAACATTCTCTCTGGTGGTAACACATATTTGCTCAGATTTCTTATCACCACTATGCAAATAATCTCATCATACTCCTAGCTTTCAGGCTCCATCCTTCAAGCTTTGCTTTAGACCTGGGCTAACAAGGACCTTAAAACTAAAAAAAAGAAAAAAAAGAAAAAAAAAGAAAAAAAGAAAAAGAAAAACAGGAGCACAGGCATCTGCCCCTTACCTGTACCCCAAACTGCTGACTTTTTCTTTATGCATAAGAGGGAAGGAAAGGAGAAGATAAGTGAGAAATTATTTCTCCAAATTTTCTCAATTCTGTAGCCACTCGTTTTACTCACTTCCAGCCTCTTACTCTCCCACTTCTAAATACTCAACCCCTGCTTCCTCATCTTGTGACACTATGTGACAGAGGCTCTCAAATAAGTCATCTACTTTCTATGGTATTACAAATTTTAAAATTTTTGTATTTAATCTTGCAATTCTAGTAGTATCTTATTACAATGCTGTACAACAAAATTTTCTATGATCATAGGTATATTCTGTATCGGTACTGTGCAATATGGTAATAAAAACCACAGGCAGCTTAGCTTCTTGACATGTGACTAAAGAATCTGAAGAACTGAATTTTTAATTTTATTCAATTTCAATTAATTTCCATTTAAGTATCCACTAGTAGCTAGTGGTTACCAACTCAACAGTTTAACCTCTGATCTTTGTAAATAATAAATATTTCATTGATATTAGTGTTCCTTTAAGAAGTAACAAGAAGGTGATACAACTGAAGTCCTTATAGGAAGCTCCCATATAGGAATTATAAATCAACAAAGAAAATGAGGACCACACAACACCTCAAGGATTGAGATGTTGGTAGTCTTTTAAAATTACAGAGGCAGGGGCTGGAGGAATGGCTCAGAGGTTAAAGTACTTGCCTAGCAAGCACTGAGTGCCCGAGTTGTATTCCCCAGCACCACATAAGCCGGGCATGGTGGTGTACACATGCAATCCCTGCACTCGGGAGGCTGAGGCAAGAGGATGGTGGCGAGTCCAAGGCCAGCCTAGGCTCCATAGTGAGTTCAGGACCAACCTGGAATAAAAGATCTTAGAAAGAGATGAGCATAGAAGATACAAAATGTCTTCATTGTAAATCTGATATTGTTGAAAATAAAGTGGGAAGAATAAGATGTTAACAGTGGTAATTTCTGAGTAGTGGTATCATAAGTAACTTTTAAAATATACTGCAACTTTCTGTATTTAAATTTTTGTTTACAATAAACATGTATTCTAGAGTTAAGAAGAAAAAGGAAGTGAATTTTAGCAATTATCAACATTTTTTATTTTTATTTTATTTTTTGAGACAGTGTCTCACTCTGTAGTACTAGCTGGTCCTGAACTTAAAACATAGTCCAGGCTCGCCTCAAATTCACAGCAATCCTCCTGCCTCAGCCTCTTGAGTGCTGGGACTACAGTCATATGCCACCATGCCCAGCTCTTGTCAACATTTTTGATAACATCAAATGAAAGACAAACACACCTTTATGCCTTCCTTAGGATCCTCCCGGATATTTATCTGAGATGCTTTCTCTCGAGATGAGCATAGAAGATCCAAAATTTCTTCATTGTAAATCTGATATTGTTGAAAATAAAGTGGAAAGAACAAGATGTTAACAGTGGTAATCTCTGAGTAGTAATATCATAAGTAACTTTTAAAATATTCTGCAACTTTCTGTATTTAAATTTTTGTTTACAATAAACATGTATTTTTTTTTTTTTAGAGTTAAGTAAATACCTTTAAAATGGGAGGGGTATAGTTCAGTGACAGAGTGCCTAGCATGCATGGAACCCTGGGCTAAAGCCCCAGCACACAAAATTTTTAGAAAAGGACTTTTAACTTTTAGGTAATCATTTGAGGTTTTACAAGAATGAATTCACATATTACTTGTAACAGATTTGAGACTGCTCGTTCTTCTTTCTTTCCTGTTTTGGTGATGCTAGTGACTGAACACAGGGCATTGCATATGCCAGGCAAGTGCTCTACTGTAAACTCCATCTCCAACCCTGAGATCCTCTTAAGATAGAGTCGTTTTAGGAATAGTAGACAAACGCACAGTTACATGGATGCTCAAATTCAGTTCTTTGATGGTGTCATAACATCAGCTACACATATTTTGTGAAAGCAAAAGTCCTTGGGAGAGGGGAGGACGGAGGCAGGGAGTAAGAGAAGCAAAGAGGAGAAGTAGCAAATATTATTTCAACAGCAAGCAGAACTTTAAGTACTTAGAACACAGTTTAGCACATCATAATCACTATATTTGTTATTATTGTTGATGCTATTGTTTAACATTCCAGGTACTTGAAATTTTTTATATCCATGTATTTTGCTTATAACAAGATTATTCAAAGGGTAATTTTAGTAATGTCCAACTCCTCTTGTAACTCTACATTTCCTATGCCTATTAACATAGAGATTCAACATAAAGATGAGGTTTTCACATATAATTTTTAACTGCATGGTTAAGCTAAACATGTCTTTTTGATATCTTGAGGTTAGATACAATTGGCCAAACACTTGTACACTTATTTTATTAGAACAAAAGTTCCTATAAAAGCAGGGATTTTATCTGTTTTGTTTAGTGACACCTCCTAAGTGCTTGATATAAGCAAGTGCCTAAAACAGGGTCTGGAACATAGTTGGTGTCGACATGTATTTGTTGAATAAACAGACTCTATACAGCTCAATTATTTCACCTGATTTTTATAACATTTTACCTGAAGCAGTAGTAAAATTTCAGCCTCAAAACAATAGAGGAAAATCAAATATTTTTCTGTATACTCCAGAGAATCAGTAACAGAAGCCAAATTAGAATTAAAGAATTCCTTTTTTATATGGTATTGCCGATTCGCTAATAATCAGATTATATTATTCTAATAAAAAAATTGAGCAGGAACCAGAACTGATCCAGTTTTTTCTATCAACTTATTAAAATGCAATTTACCAAAATTTATTAATATGAGTAATGACAAGAAAAGCTGATTTGGATTATTTTTCTACCCAAAGATAAGTTTGAATTGAGAATAATTATAGATAAATCACTTACCTCCAAGTAAGAGACTTTCAGAGTAAACTCAAAGTCACTCTTTTTATCAATTTCTTTGAAGAGCAGTTGTATTACCCTAGGAATGACCCCAACTGTTGGCTCATTCTCTTGTTCTGCAGTATATGCACCTCCCATTGAATAAGTTTTTCCAGAGCCAGTCTGCCCATAGGCCAGGACAGTTGCATTGTATCCTGACAAAATAAAGGTCACATGCATAGTGGTACTCCATGTTTATCCAATCCATATACTCCATTTCCTTTTACTTATAACAAAATTGAGATTGCTCTCTTAAGACAGAATTTCATAGGAATAACAAACACAAAGACAAGTTCAATGAATGTTATGACTTTGCACTGCTCAAAATAAGCAAAGCACGAAACGGCAGCACATGCCTATAATCCCATCACCACAAATTCAAGCCTAGTCTGGGCAATTTGGCAACTCAGTGAGACCTTGTTTCAAAATAAAAATAATTTTTTCAAAAGGGTTGGGGTTGGGGTTGTAGATCAGTGATAAAGCCCTGGGTTTGAGCCTCAGTAGGAAAAAAAGGCAAAGGGAAAAAAAACCTACTAATCCCAGATTGTACCCCCTCTTGATAGTCCTTCAAAATTAGGAAGTCAAATATCTAAAGATAGGATTAAGATAATGAGAGTGGTGCAGCCACAATCAAAAGCCTGTCAGAGATTTAAAATTCTACCTGCCTACCTTGAATTCTAAGTTATAAGAATTAAATGAAAGTCTTAGAAGCAACATAAATAGAAAAGATTTTTACCTTTATTTCTTTTTTCTCCCCATTTTATTCATATGGATAAGTGCAAAATTTAAGGTTTACAATGTAGTTGAGCATTTTGTGCACATACGTATCCTGTCAAGGTGACAAGGGCTTTCCCACTCTTTTTGTTCCTCCCATTACCCCCTCCCTCCCTCTTACCCCACCCTGTCCCCCTCTTTCACTTTGTTTTTCATCTTAAGTTCCATAGGAATTGTGATCTGGGACTCTTGGAAGTTCCCTGTATTTAAGTGTCTTCATTTGAAAAGGCAGCAACATTGGTTTTCACAACTGATAAAAGCATATACTTCCTGTCTAAATTCTCAAAAATGCACCAAAGCATATTATCCCACTCATAGAAAAATCATCATTTAAGTATGATTCAATGTGATATGTATACTTTGCATTTATATAAATGATTGATAAAGAATTATTCATTCATATTCATGATTTGATTGAAATTAGAGGCAGATATACCCAGCAACAACTTTAGCAAGGTTTAAAAAAGAAACAATTAGACAATAGATGGGCTGTTCTCACTTAATTCAATTGTAATTCACTGATTAATTATAAAGCAATAATTACTAAAATTGTAAATATGGCCCCTATAAGGAAGTATAAATCCAAGTCTACTTCAAGGTGAAAAAATACAACTTTAGGAAGCTGTCCCTTATTAAACTAGTAGACATGTTCTAAAAGAACGGAAGGCAAACCTATGTTAAATGATCATCCTATTTATGTCAAATATTTACTCGGATAACACTGTAGTCTGTAGGAAAAAACAGTTAATTTGTTCGAAGCAATTTATTGGTCTAAATAGCAACTTTGAAATTTTGAAAGAACTTGTTGATCTATACAGGCTCATAAAAAGGATCATAAGAAGATGCTAAATTGAGGTTTTTCACTGTTAATAGATTGCTGGCTTCACCTGCCATGACTGTGGGAACAAGACAGTAACATTCTGCAGTACCATAGGTACTTGTAGATAACAACATCTTTGGAAATCAGGTTTTAGTATTTTTTAAAATAAAACACTCAGGGTGCTATGATACCAGGAGTTCAGAGTACAAGAGGGTACTCTGAGCTATGAATAAAGAATGGCTTTGTTTTTGCAACTGAGGGCAATGTTAACCAAACACATGTATACTGAAATCACTCTCTACATCGTCTTGAAGGGCTATAATTTCATTTTCATAGTTTCCCAAGTTAATATGCAAGTAAAATTAAAACCTGCATGTTACTAAGCTGTGGAAGTACATTCTTAGGAAGATGAGCAGATAGGAAGGGTCTGAAAATCACAACCTTAATATTGACTAAAGGAAAGCAGGGATAGTTAATTTGAAGAGAATTAGTCAGAACTATGTAACAATGTTCTAAATATGTAAAAAGGAAATAAAAAGATTGTAGTAGAGAAGCCTAGCTGATTAACACCTTAAGCAAATGACTAAAATGAACCTCAGCAGTAACAGATCAAAATCATGTCCTGTCTGATAGGATTCAATGAGAATACAGTACCACTTCTGTGATATTTCTGCTAAAAGATAAACAACTTGAATTTAATATCAGAAAAAACAAAATTGAGAAATGTTCAAAAAATAACTGGCCTTTAATTTTCAAAAGTGTCAAGCTTATGAAAGTTAAAAAGAGAAAAAAAGACTAAGAGTCATTTTATAATGGTGACTAAAAGAGGGAACACAACTAAATATATGTAATTTTGAATTAGATTCTTTTGTTATAAAAAGGGTATTATTGGTTCAATTGACGAAATGGAATACAGTTTAAGGATTAGGTGGTAGCAATTTGGCAATGCAAAGTTAATGAGCACAATGGTTATATTATGTCCTCTTAGATGAAAGCCCATCTTTAGAGGAAATATTTACTAAAGTATTTGAGAATCATCAGGTTAAAATATCTTAAATGGCTCAAGAATAAAAAGTGTATGCTGTTGTTACATCTCTCAAGTTTAATACTTTCATTTTTCTTTTTTATCCTTTTTCTAAGATTAGTATTTTTAGATTTTGGAACAGAGTGTTCAATGTACCCTGAGTCATGACATCATTTTTAAAATGGTGAAATTACATGTGACTAGCTGCTATTGCCTGGAAGAAGCCTTCTGCTTGTCTAAAAAGATAAAACTAACATCACTGGGCAAAAATTATGGGGAAGTAAATTTCTTCTCAATATAAATATCTTTCTAACACAATTAGAGTTGTCCATATTTTCAAATATAAAGTGGACTACCTTGTAAGTTAATGAGTTCCCTGTCAAATAAAAAATATTTGACACTGGACATTCACCTAACAGATATTTCTGCAAAGCACTTTTCTTTCAATGGAAAGATAAACTAGATTATGTACAAATGATTTTCAACCTTCAGGTACTACTATGCCTTTGTTCTAATTCTTTTAAATGAATCTATTTTGAATATTGAGTAGCTACTGTTCATTTCTCAGGGGCTACAGTCTTCTTCAGAACCATGCTACGATCGTAAACATTAAAGCCTTGGCTCTGCAATAAGGATTACGAATTAGCTGTAGTATTTAGGGCTTTAAGAAATCCCTTTCTCTACCCATAAGAAATCTACCTATCATTCAAGACCTATCTCGAAGGTTCCCTATTCTTTGAAATTCATCCCAAGTCCTGCAGTTAGTTAATGCCTTCCTTTCACTTTCCATATCACTTTGTATGAAAACAGTAAAACAGTGTTACTTCTATAGCAGGATCAATTCTATTACATATTTTTAATTTTCAAAATATTTTTATTAAAATATTTGCCAGCTAATCCTCAGGCAGAGGATGATTATCATGAATATACAAAGAACTGAAAAAAAATTAGACCCTCCAAAATAAAGGACCCAATCAAAAAATGGGAATCTGAAATGAATAAACAGTTCTCAGAAGTCCAAATGACCAATAACACATGAAAATATATGCAAATCAAAACAACACTGAAATTCCACCTAATGCCAGTAAGAATGGCTGGTATTAAGAACTCAAAAACAGCAAATGCTGGTGAGAATGTGGGAAAAAAGGGACCTTCCTACACTGTGGTGGGACTGCAAACTGGTACAACCACTATGGAGAGAAGTAAGTAGTGTCCTCAAACTGAAAACCAATATTCCATTTGACCCAGCTATACCTCTCTTGGGTACCTTCTCAAAACACCTAAAATCATCACAAAATACTGATACATGCATACTCATGTTTATAGCAGCACAATGTATATTAGCCAAACCTTGGAAGAAGCCCGTATGTCCAACCACAGATGAATGAATAAAGAAGATGCAGCATATATACACAGGGGAGTACTGGTCTGCCATAAAGAACAAGTTTGAGTCATTTGTAGGAAAATGGATGTACCTTGAGACGATCGTACTCAACAAAATGAATCTGGTCCAGAAAGTTAAATGCCATATGGTTTCTCTAATATGAGAAAATCAAACCATAAAAACGTAAGAGATATGTAAGAAGATGGATTTTGTGGAGAGGGAAAAGAGGGAGGAGGGTGGGAGGGTGAGAAAGGAAAAGGGATGCTATATGTAAATAAATATAATATTAAAATTTTCTTAAAGATCAGTACAAGAAGTTTACATTTTTATGTATTCAAATGATTTATGAAGTGATCTACCTCTCCTCACACCCTCTGGACTTTGAATTCCTTTAAGGTCTAGAAGCTATATTACTTATCTCTGGGTAAATAAAAATGAATGAATTCCGAGGCCTGAGACTCAAGAAGGATGGTACACACAAACAGCTTATACTCTAAGGAGGCTCCAAAACAAAAATATGTCCATGTCAAACATAAACAGAACCACAAAAAGTAAATACAGAAGGAAACTAGCTTCAAGCGTACAAAGACTTTCACAAATGTTACTAGGTTTCACAAATGTTATTAGACTGTGAGCTTTTTGAAGGCAGAAGTAATGTTTCATTCATTCCTGCATTTGCAGTACTCACACACTGTGCCTAGCATAGTATATGCTCAAGAAACATTTGGCAAAGTGAACAGCCTCACCTTTAAATATGCCTTTTATGAGTGGTGCTACTGCTGTATTGAAGACCTCTTCCTGTTCGGTGGAGGGGTCAAAAACAAAATCATAGGTAAAAGATTTGTCGTTACCGACCACCACCTACAGGAGGCAAGGGACAAGACGTAAGGGAAAAAGAAAGACGCTAGACCACGCCCCTCACTGCCATTAGGCCCTAGCTGTTCCGAGAGAAAACCCGGACTCTACCACGCACCTGAGGTTCCCCGGGCACGAATGAAAGGCACATCTGGCAGCCCTCGCTAATCTCTTTTGGGACCAGAGGGCGACAACGCAGTGCCACTCTTACAGGAATTCCTTTCACCTCTTCCTTCATGATCCTAGCTCAACACCGTCTCTGCGAAGTACGAAAAAAAGAGGCTTGCTGATGGATCTCCGTAAGCTGGCAGGAGCAGAAGGGCCCTCCTCAGAGAGATCGCTGATGCAGAAGATTACTCTCCCTGACCTGGCTTTTACAGATAGACCTGTCAGCCCGACATTCTGAGCGGCGTCTGCAATAAAGAAAAAAAAAATGCAACGGAGACAGCAACAACAACAACAAAAAAGCACCACGGAACCAGAAAATGCAGAATCTGAACTAAATTGTGCCGCCCTTAACTCACCAAACTAAACGTCCCTTCCCCCGGTTTTCTCCGGTTACACGGCGCCCCAGTCCTAAATGCAACTGTAACCGCCAAGTTTCAAATCGATCCCAGGCGCGCCAGCCAATCGGATCACAGACAGCCTGCGGCGGAACAAGCACGTCGGTACGCACGGAGTGACGCACCGTCCGGCCCCGCCCCCTTTTGACCCTACTGAGCATCCGTTTCCGGTTCCCAGGCTGAATTGGCCGTGAGCCGATCGTGGGGCTGGTGAGGTCGGCCTGCTGGTGAGGTGGTCCGGTGTTAATGCGGTCGTGAGCGCGAAACCGGGAGGAGGCGGGCGGGGAATCTAGAAGGTGGCGAAGCAAGAGCCGCTGTGGGTACTCCATTACTAATCTCTACAGAACATGAAGTGGTGCCTGGCCCAGCGCCCTTTTGAATAGTTTGAGTCAACAGTCCCTAGAACTTAGTACATCTTGTTAGGCACGGCCCTGATTTCCCCTTCTTTGGGATGAGGACGGAAACATGTCTTTTGCGTAATTATCATAGGAAATGCGATCGTGTCTCTAGAGTAGCTAGCAAGTTGCTGGGCGCCCAGGTATTTAACAGAGTTAATAGTTTTTCCCGTCTCTTGTCTTCTCTCCCAAGTCCTCTCCCGTCCCTTGAATTGCATCCAGCAACACTTTACCACTGAGCTTCCAGCCCTTTTGGGGTTATATTTTCAGACAGGGAGTTGCTAAATTGACCAGGCCAGCCAGGAAGTTATGATACTCCGTCCTCAGTCTCCCCGAGTGCTGAGATTACAGGCTGCAAAGCCATGCCCACCACTCCTGTCCCCCAAGTCTAACACCTAGGTTTGAGCTAAGCTCCTAGACTGACAGCCTTAGATGATTTGGAGCTGCTTTCTGAAACTTACTACACTTTTCTTCTTTAGAATCACTTTTGTCTGCTTTGTTTCACCCTTTTTAGGATTTTGTCTGAGATGGACAGCCGGATTCCTTACGATGACTACCCAGTGGTTTTCCTGCCTGCCTATGAGAATCCCCCAGCATGGATTCCTCCTCATGAGGTGGGGCCCATCTATGTTCCTGAATAGGGATTCTCTTCCTGAATGAGATGATGCGTGAAAGATAGAATGGCAGAGTTAGAAAGGTAAATGGAGAATGAATCTTAGCCCTTGTTTTAGCCAAAGGACCTAGAAAATAAATTTTGAGCAAAAATGGTACTTTGGGAACTTCATATGGAAGCCTGCTAGGCTCCATTCTCACCAACGAATTCTGGAAATTCAGAACTCTAATTTCCGTTCTGCCAAGAGGTAAAGAAGTAGAGAGCTACTGCAGTGCTAACATGTCCTTATGCAAAACACCCACTTATTTGAGCTGTGTTACCTCTTCTATATAACTTTTACCTATGGCTTACCTCTTCCTGACTTCAGGACAATGCATTAATATTCGAGAAGAAGGTAAGTAGGTAAGTGTGACATCTGAGACTGGTAGTACAATTTCTGAGGTTGCTGTCTTGCAGAGAATATATCACCCAGATTACAACAATGAGTTGACCCAGTTTCTGCCCCGAATTGTCACACTGAAGAAGCCTCCTGGAGCTCAGGCAAGTTTATTCCAGATTGGAATTGTCCCTACCAGAACTTGACCATGGTTGAGGGGATATTTTGTGCAGCACCACTTCCGCAATTTCTCATTTCCCCTGAGGGACACATAAACCAGGTTCATGTACAGTAATGCTACTTGATGTTCTTGTGTTGGTGGTATGTACTAAGCTCCAATTCTGTGCTCTTATCTTACAGTTGGGATTTAATATCCGAGGAGGAAAGGCCTCCCAGCTAGGCATCTTCATCTCCAAGGTTTGTGTGTCTGGTAGAAAATGCGGATAGCTACCTTGTTAACCTATCACATTGTAGTACCCGAATGTCTTAAGGGCCAAAAGAAGGATGACTTGGTAGACTCAGAATGGGTATAAATAGTGACACTCCTTTTCCCACTCAAAACTTACCATCTGACAAGCTATCTCCCTATCTTGTCACAGAAAAACAGTAGCACCTTACATTTGAATAATACTGAATTTCACTTACAGTCTTCTGAAATTATCCCATTCCTGTCACATTATTGTCTTTATCAACAGGTGATTCCTGACTCAGATGCACATCGAGCAGGACTTCAGGAAGGGGACCAAGTTCTAGCTGTGAATGATGTAGATTTTCAAGATATTGAGCACAGCAAGGTGAGCGCAGCACTTGAGCTGTAGAAGCCATCCCATGTAGGACCAGTTGCACAGGATTAGTGTAATCTGTAACTTGATATGAAACTGTCTCTTCTTGGGAAATGTACCAGAGGTAAACAGCTATTAATGATCAGAGGATTGAGCAGCAAATTCCATTCCTCCTGTTGTGATTCTGCTCTGTGTTATACAAGCTGCTGTGTTCCTTTCAGGCTGTTGAGATCTTGAAGACAGCTCGGGAAATCAGTATGCGTGTACGCTTCTTTCCCTACAGTAAGTGCCACCTTCTTTTGTACTACTTTCCAGGACCTCTGGTTGAAACTCTTTAAGTTACTAATGGTTAGCTGGGCTGACTAGCTCAGGCCTGTAATCCCAGCATTCTGGGAGGGTAAGGCAAGATGATCACAAGTTTGAGTCCAGCCTGGGCAACTTAGCAGTTTAGCAAGACCCTGTCTCAAAATAAAAAATAAATGCTTTGGGAATATAACTCAGTGTGAAGGCTCTGGACTCAATCCCTAAAGCTAAAAAGAAAGAAAAGAAAAAGAAAGAAAAAAGAAAAGAAAAGGAAAAAAAAGGAAAAAAAAGTCAGGAGTTCAGGCCTACAGATAACTTTTTCTGTTTCTCCTTTTTTTTTTTTCCACCTTAGATTATCATCGCCAAAAAGAGAGGACTGTGCACTAGAGAATTGCAACCCACTAGAAAGTTGCAGCATAAGCCAGTTGGCCCCAGGGAAGCCACTTAGGAAATTCTGTTCTTAAGTCCTCCTTGGCCTCCTTGGCACAGTGGGTGGGGAAGATGGGGGAGACAGCCAACTGCATTATCCAAACTGTACTGTACTTTTAGTTCCCTGGTCTTCTAAGTAAGCTTCCTTCCCTGAAAGGAGAAAGATAATGGTGTCTAGGTATGGCCTAGACTTTGGGAAAAACCACTAGAAAGGTCACTGACATTGGTTAGATGTTTACACATCCTGTTTTGATTATAGAAATTAATAGAAGAAAGAATCTTGGGGATCTTCCATCTCATTTGCCTGTCTATGTCATCCCATCTTTATACTACCAGAAGTTTCGATATCTACTTTGGGGCTCCAGTGAGATGCTATTTTTGCCCCATCTTCCTCCATCCTCTTTCCATGAGTTACACAATAAATGTTTAATAAATGTTGTGACTTTTGAATGATACTGATTGGGTGTGAAAGCTCTTGAGGCAAAAAAAAAAAAAAAAGCTTATGCAAAGAGAGGAGCCATTAGAATAAATGGCAACACTTTACCTGTTTTACCTCTTGCCTTACCAAAACATTAAGCCCAAAAAAAGCAAACCCTTTATTCACAGTATAGCAAAGACTGACATAGATTGAAGGATATTAGAAGAAACAATACCTGCTAAGCCTGTAATCCCTGCATTCTGGGAATGTGAGGCAGGAAGAATGCAAATTTGAGCCCAAACTGGGCAATGTAATGGTGAGACAGACCCTGTCTCAAATTGAAAAATAGGCTATACCTAGTTGAGAGCTCATTGGGAAGGCTCTGGCCTTGATCTCCATTACCACACATGCACACACAATGAAGCAAAGCCTCTTCTAAGAGCTTTGAACATCTTTTTGCAGAGCACAGAGTTAAATCTAGTTCTGTGTTCCTGGGTTCTTTGGTGTGGAACTTAAACCAAGGAAGGGGCTCTTGATGCAGTTCTTTTCAGAGGCAGCAATAAGAAATCTGGTCCCAGTTTTCAACTTGTAGGTTGCCTAACTGCCACCTTCTCCCTTTTTTCCACTCTCACTCCAAATGTAGCAGAATTGCCACATTTTTAGATCTCTAGTTATCAGTCCATCATTAAAATATTCTAGGTTGCACTTATGCTATCTCCATTGACATGTTCAAAATACCTATTCAGAATGTCAGGTTTTCTAGTGAAGTAGAGATTGAAGTGTCCTGACAAGGAGAGCCCAAAAGCTGCCTCAAAAGAATCCTGTAGGGCTTAAATAAGTATTTCTAGTTCTTCCCCTAGAGACTGATTCTGTTGGTCTAAGGCAGAATGTGGAAGTCTGAATTTTTAAATAAACAAGGTAAATAAGTCTTTGAGTGTGGGAAGCACTATTCTAAATAGCAGTGGTGCACCACTAGAAGGAAACTGTCTCTTCCCATATATCCCACCTCAGCTCTATTTGTGTACCATCTCTAGAGGCTCAGTATAATGCTGGTGGCACTATCTCTTGTAAGCAGAGCTGGAGGTAGAGTTGATTTCACTGTCTCTGTGCTTCCTGGGAAATCTCTTCTATGCTCCTGTTTTCTCTGCTGACCCCCAGTGGCTGTCTAAGAAAGTTGAGGCTCAGATACTTCCACAAAAATGTCCCAACCAGGCACCATGGGCCTGATAGGCAAAAAAGCTCCTACCCTAAGTTGGGTCTCACTTTAAGGTACGTGGAAGGGTTTGGTGTTAGGACACCAACATGAGGCAATTGAATTGTGGAAGTATAGATATACTGTGAGGAAGATATAAATAGTAACAGGCTAAGGCTAAAACAACAATCATTTAGTGACGGTGCACATAAAAAAGAAATAGTAGAGTTAATTGCGTTGGCCTCGGAGGATATCCAAGCTGCTGTAGAACTGTAACTCCTTTAAATGCCTTTTAGTTGTCAGAGACAGATAGAATTTCCAGGTGCTGGGGCAGGAGGAATGGCACAGTGGTTATAGTGCTTGCCTTCCAAGCACAAGACCTGAGTTCAATTCCCTAGCACCACACAAAGCTGGGTGTGGTGGCATATGCCTTTAATCCCAACACTAGAGAATCTGGAGGCAGGCAGATTGTCCTGAGTCTAAGGCCAGTCTGAGCTACGCCAGTGAGTTCAGGACCAGCCTGGGCTACAGAGTGAGATGCTGTCTCAAAAAAAAAAAAAAAAAAAAAAAAAAAGAATTTCCAGGTGCTGTAAGATGAAGTCTAGTAAAAAGATAGGAGTTTCAGGATGGGTGTTTTGCCCCTATACCTAGGAAATGGAAGAGAAGAGAGGATAGGTGGCCAAGTATGTAAACAATATACCTGGAAGTAGGAGATAAGTCTGGTAAGGAAAGCCCAAATTTTCTAAATCTGTCAAATTAGGCTGCCTAAACTATTGATGGAAACAATGATTTTGATGCCTGACTACTTGAAGGGTTGCAGGTAGATTTTTTTAACCCCTGAAGTTATGTTAAGCATTCATTGGACATTTGCTATATGAAAGATACTACTTTAGTTACTTTCTGACAAAATGCCCAACATCCACAACTTTAGGGAGGAAAGATTTATTTTAGCCACAGTTTTAGGTCACAGTTTGTTCACAGGTGGCTGATGGTGGTAGAAGCATGGCAGTGGCCTAAGCCAAATAAAGAGCTCACAGCATGATAGAACAGAGCCAAGTCTGAGAGGAAAGGCAGAACCACGCACATGCCCCTCGAAGTCAGTCCTCAAGTGTCTGCCCCTTCCAGCCAGGTCCCACCTCCCAACAGTACACAGTATCCATAGGTACATGAGGCTTTTCGGGGACACTAGATCCAAACCACAACATGTACTAAGTTTTTCCCCAATATTAGTATATATATGCAATATACAATGGTTACGTTGAGCTTGAGGATTTTGTACACATATATATTGTGACTATAATCACCACCCCCTTATTGTCCGTCCTGCTCTCTCCCTCATAACTCCCATCCCCTCACACACCCATTTGATTCTACAAAATGCCTGCATTCTGGGTTTCTCATATAAATCTGAAGCCTCACAAAAAACTGTTAAAGAAGGTAATAGAATGAGGTGGTAAGAGTGAAGTCTGAACTCCAAGGGGCAACTTCTAACAAAACATGAGGAATTCTGAGAGTATGAACCTCCTCCATCTAAAAGCAAACCTGGAAGCTACTTTGAGTTAAGTTAGTCTCCTTTCCCTTAAGTACTACTCAGGCAGAAGAATTAGCCTGGTCGTCAACTCAACAGAGGAAGCTTGCCTTCTTTGCTTATACTTTCCCTACCACGCAAAACTGGGAAACTGGATGCTCCTTCCTACAGGGGAGGTGAGGAAAGGGCAGAAGCCATGTAGCAGAAATAGCGATGTGTGTATGAATGGTAATAAGCAAAAGAAGAAAAGTTTGCGGCTGAGATGATTCCTGGCCTTGGGGGAAATGAACCTTGTCCCTACCCTGCAGTAGGGCAAGGCAAGATTATCCAACAGTAAGAGTCATAGGTAGCAGAGACACTGCAATTGAAGTATAAAAAGAAACGGATGTACTTTTCATGCTGTAACCAGTTTTGGTGCTGCCTCAGTAAATATGATACTGACATCGCATTTTTTAAGGGAAGGTTCTTTACATCCTGAAAACACTGTTTCATTGTCTTCGCTGTTAACCACTTACTGAGTGAATCCCCAGTTTGCTTTCTCAACATATCTTTGTCAGCCAACAGAATAAGCATCATTCAAAATCTTGTCCATCATCAAATTAGCAGAGTAATTCTGGAGAAACTTGTCTGGACAAATGAGAAAGAATGGAAGGGCCCAGATAGTGGTACCTAGAATTATGAAGTGATATCATTATGAAGTGATACTTACCTAGGGCCAGGAACTCAAAACCTTAATCCCATGAGCTTTGATAACACTTCCCACCCCAAGTAAACAGCACAGTAGACTCTCCTTATAGAGACTGAATTTGAGGTGTGCCAAAAGCTATAGTTAACATCTTTTGTCCTTATTCAGATCAATCTTGTTACCCATCAACATAGACTCTTTATGTCCACACATCTCTCCACTTACCTGTCTCCTTGAAAAATGATGTCTGCAAGAATCTAAGTTGTAGTGAATTTAAATATTCAGTAGAAGTTTAATAAGAATAATGTATTTGTGCTCTGCTAGTCTTACCAATATTCCTATTGCTTCCCTCATAACCACCTTTTTCAAATAAAACTTCCTATAACGCGCTGGGCATGGTGGCACAGGCCTGTAATCCCAGCAGTGTGCGAGGCTGAGGCAGAAGCATCACAAGTTCACGCCCAGCCTGGGCAACTTAGCAACCTAACAACTCCCTGTCTCAAAATAAAAAATAAAAAAAAAGAGCTAAGGGATGTAGCTCAGTGAAAAATCCGAGGGTTCAATCCCCAGTACTGCAAAAACAAACGTACTACCACTGCTAATAATTACAAAGCAAAAGAGCTAGGGATGTAGCTCTTTGTGCAGACCCTACCTTCAATCCTCAGTGTCAAAAAGAAAAAAAAAAGGAAAGAAAATTCTCCTCTATTTCCAATACCAGGTCATCTTAGAACCAAAAGTGGAAAATGGCCCTTCAGGAGGTTGTCCTGGCTCAACTTCACAGAACTTACAATAGATGACTGGGAAGCAAAGCAGCGTTCCTTCTGAGTCAGCCATGGAAAGGGGCAAAAACTACCCCACGGTCTTCCATGAAGTACAGGATAGGTATTGTCCCTGCTGATAAAGATAAGTCGGGCAACCATCAGCCCTCAGTCTCTGTGAGCCTCTATGTCCAGCATACGCATTCCAAACTTTTCCCAACAAGGAAGAACTTCCTTCCCAGAGAAGCCCCCACTCCTTTCCATAGCATTTGGCCTTCTTATCTGCAAAGCCCAACCCAGACTCATCAACTGCTCTGTTCTCTTAGGAATGTGAATCTAGATTGGCAGAGTCCTGCATTTGTTTTTGTTAGTCTCCAGAGGTAAGGTAGGGGAGGGGACAGCGACTTGTAACAGTAAAGTTTTGTTACCTGAAGAAATGTCTTTACTCTTCCCCATCCTTTTGAACCCTTGTCCTCTTACACAAAATTTCCCTGAAAACTCACACATTCAACCTACTTATTGACATTTCTTCTCCCTCAAAACTACCAGTCTCTAACTCATGAGATTAGAAACACTTGGCACCCAACTCTAACACAACATCTCTGTGAGCCCTATCTGGTCAGTCACCAAGAGATGACTTTGGACGGATCAGGGGCAGCTCCACACCAACATCATTCCAAGGATCCCTAATTGGAATTTCTGACTTCCCTACAAGCCTGAACCTTCCTCCCTGAAGTCCCGTCTCCCCTTCCTCCCCACCACCACTCTCTTCCTAGTTACTGGATTTTTAAAATTATTATTAATATTCGTGGTACAGAGATCTAACTCAGAGCCTTGAAGCATGCTAGGTAAGAGCTGTACTACTGAATTGCACCCTCAGCCCTCTCTTCTCTTTTTGTAGTATTGGAGCTTGAACCCAGGATTTCATACATGCTAGACAAGCAGTCTACCGCAGAACTGATAGGCCTCACACTTGTGATCTTTCTGCTTCAACCTTCCAAGTAGATAGGTCTACACGTGTTCCACCACCAAGGTTGACTAACCACTCTTTTGGTCTCCTTATCCCTCAACCTTTCCTTCCTGCTTGTCTTCTCATCCCACAGCTTCTCATTTAGCTCTGGCCTCCTGGGACACTGCGGGTAGAATAATACCCCAAATTAGCAGCTGAAAATGAGAAAAGGGCAATCTAGTTTTATGGGGAGATGAGGAATTTTAAGGCCAACTCAGTCACAAAATGTGTTTCTGGAAGGAAGGTGACTTGCTCTCTGATCTTACGAGTTTGGGAATTTGAGTGTAGAAGAAGGGGAACAGCTTTTATTGTGTGGGTCCAACTGGAAGAAAACCAGAAGTGAGGGGCTGGAGGAATGGCTCAGCAGTTAAAGTGCTTGCCTAGCAAGCACTAAGTACCCTAGTTCAATTCCCCAGCACCACATAAACTGGGCATGGTGGCTCACACCTGTAATCCCAGCACTCAGGAAGCTGAGACAGGAGGATTGCCATGAGTCCAAGGCCAGCCTGGGCTCCGAGGTGAGTTCAGGACCAGCCTGGACCAGAGTGAGACCCTGTCTCAAAAAAAAAAAAAAAAGAAAAAAGAAAAAAGAAAAGAAAAGAGAAGAAAACCAGAAGTGAGAAAACTCTAGCTCCTCAGACTCTGCCCAGACAGAATCTGCACTCTCACTTACCCCTGGACACCATCAGGTTAACTCTGACTTTGTAGAACACCAAGATCCCCAGCAGGTCCTTGTTCATTCCAGGTTGAAGACTAGAAGTTTTAATATCCATTTTTTGTGTGTTTGAGGTTGAGAGAAGTAATTCCATCAGTCCCCTAGTTTCTTCCTGTACCTTACCATCACCACATCCTATTACTATTTATATTCTGCCAGTAGATCTCCCAGTCTCTAATCTCTCCTACCTTTGGGACCATATTTCTCTTCCTAAAATTTAGTTTTATCATGTTGAAGACCATCTATTGAATAGCCTCCCTTGTTGAATATAGCTATTCTTCTTGACTTTCAAGACCCAAAATTATTTGGCCTCGTCAACTCTCTCTAGCCTTCTTTACCTTAATTCCCAACATCTGGAATACAGCCTAGGGAAATCTATCCGATATGGATCCCCAACTTCTAGCCTTGTCCCATACCATGTTCCCAGTCTGGAATGCTCTTCTCTTCCTCTGTTGATATCCAGATCTTACACATTCTTTGAGATCTAACTCATTCTGCCTATTCTAGGAAGCCTGTATCAGCTATATTAGCTTCTCTTAACTTCTGTTGAACTCATAATCTGAACCACATGTACTGACATTTAACTGTTAGATCACATTTTCATTCTTTGTACTTCATTCAGGCTGTACATTGACTGAGGCAGAGACTGTCGTATACAACTTTGTATCCCCACATTGTTTAGCATAAGAATAGTTAGTTTATAGGTGCTCAATAAAAACCTGCTAATAGAAAAATAAGACATTGAAAACTGAATTGTGGGTAAGTCTCTTCATTGCTCTTGAGTGCTGAACCCCTGTCTATAAAATAATGCTGTTTGATAATGTGCCTCATTTTCCACCTCATGAGGGCTTGCACTCTATTTCATTGAGTACTTTCAAATTTCTCCCTAGTAAATCTTTGCCATGCATTTAAAAAAAAATAATGCTAGTCAGATGATTTCTAAGGGTATTTCTAACAATAATGGTAAGGCTTTACCCATGAGGTGGGGGAAGAGTCTGGCATACATAAAAACTTTCATAGACCAATATGTATACTAATAATGACAATAATATAGATATTTAAATTAATTATTCTAATACTTTAGTACTACTAATAATTTTTAAAAGTGCAGAGAATGTGGATAGGTTCTTTGCAAAAGCACCAAATAGAATGGCCAGTTATGGGCGTGGGAGTGTAGCTCAGTTATAAGAGCATTCACCTAGGAAAAATGAAGATAGGGTTTGATCCCCCATCACCACATAATAACTGGGCATGGTGGAGCTGCTCGGGTGGCTGATGCAGGAGGATTGCTGTGAGTTTGGGGCAGCATGGGCTACATAGTTCAGGACCAGCTTAAACTAGAGAGTGAGATCTTGTCTCAAAAAAAGGATAGCCAATTACATATGAAAACATTAGTTAATTTATTCAAATAAGTTCAAATTAAGATCACAATGAGAGCTGGTCTGGTAGTGCAGGCCTATAATTCCGGCACTCTGGGAGACTAAGACAGGAGCATCACAAATTTAATCCCAGTCCAGGCAATTTAGGGACTTACACCCTGTTTCAAAATTAAAAAAAGAAAAAAAAAAAAAGGGCTTGGGGAGCAACTGGAGTTCTTGTGCACTGCTGGAGGGAGTACACATTAATATGAGCACTTTGGAAAACTATCTGGCACTATCCAGTACAATGGAATCTGTCCATATTGTAAGAATTCTAGGAAGGGAGTGGGAGGGCCGAAAAGAGAGAAGGGAAGAATTTGTAACTTTGCCATGATATATATGTGCACAAAATATTCAAGATCAATGTAAACTTTATGTATTGCACCTATACATATCAATAAAATGGGGGACAAGAATTCTACTATCTTAGAGGAATTTTTCCTCATATTTACATGTAAATATGTAAAAGAATGTCCACTGCTTTAATGTTTCTCCAAAGATAAAAAATGAGAAATAGTCTATCAATAATTTATCAACAGGAGAATAGGTAATAAATTTGTAGAATATTTATACAACAGAATACAAAATAGAGGTTAAGGGACTTTCTGTCAAGATGATAGCTGAATAATAGAGCTGAACAATGTCTCCTCGTGGACTCAAAAAGTAGAGAATATAGTCAAACACCTGTTCAATGTAGCTAGGACAGGGAGGAGCACCCCAGCAATCGAAAGGAGGCCAGGGGAAATCAAAAATTTCGAAGAAACATTAGAAGTGGGGGAAAAAACAGGAGCCCAGAAAGCCACCCAAGGCTGACTGCGAACAGCTGGGAGCCTCAGGCATCCACAGATCGCAGATGGAGGAAAGCCTGCCCAGAGCCTATAACCACTAACCAGGCTAGGAGAGAAAGGAGCACCTTTACAACTGAAAGGAGGCCATGGGAAGGTCAGAAATCCTGAAGACATATCAGAAATGGAGGAAAAAAGAAGTCCAGGAAGCGGTCCCAGGAGGACTGAGTGTGACCCTGAGCTGTTGGCATCCACAGACTGAAGAAAACCCAGAGCCCAGAACCTCAGACCTAGGTAAGTGTGGATCTGGGAGAAGTGGGAATTGATGGCAGTTAGTAGCCCAAGTCTCTAAACAATGAGCCTGCGGGTAGTGCATACTACAAACACAATGCAAACTCTCCCTAGAAAAGGCCTCCTGGAGCCTAGATAAGAAGCAGTGCTTGCCACCATAATAAGGAATAATGTAAGCAAGAGCCATTAAAAAAAAAAAAAAAAAACAGCCCGAGACTGAACTATTTAGAGTAAAAGAAAGCTCAGAAGAGTGCACCAGGGTTTATGAAGTCATTCTTAAACAGTGCCTAGGAAGAAACTGGCACAAGAAGCAGTTGTGGAGAGGAGAGAAAATCCACCAACCGCCTGGGTGGGTCAGGGGTAGTGGCAGCACCTCTGAAGGTGGAGAGCCCCACCCCACCCTCAGATGAGGGAAGCCAGGACAGGTGGGAGAACTTTGCCGAACAGTCTGGGGATGATCATAACATCTCAGAAGCTCCCATAATTATTATTTTTACTAGTATATTAGTTTAAAAAATATAATAATTATATTCAACCTGGAGAATTGGTATAAAGTCTTTAAAAAGATGTATGTATGAATTTATGGATGGATAGGTAGATAAAATGATAAACCAAATCTGGCAAAATGTTTGTAATTAGTGAAATGTGAATAAATAATTTATGAAAGTTAAAAAATTCTGAAATAACTAAGTATGTCATGTTACTTTATGTGTAATATACTTATGTGATATAGATTTAAGTTCATTTAATGTAGCAATTCAATATAGACTTAAGTTTATTTAAAGTAGCAGTTTACTTATTCAGTCTTTGATCTAAGTTTATCCTAAGAAAATCGATTGATGTAATGATACTCTGAATGTCTTTTGAATATACAAACATTTACCTTTCAGTACTCAGCTGAAGAATTTAAAATTTAACTTCTCTCCCTTTCTTTCTCACATTTTCTAGCCTTATGAATTTCATTGTTATAATTTTTTTCTTATGTGGACTGGTGGGTGAGGCCATGTGAAAGAATCTCTAAGAAGATAAAATAAGATATAGAAAAAAGAAAACTTTGGTAAATCATCCCGATAAATGGACCCAAAGAAGAGGCATCAAGATACAGCCACTACAGCCCTATCCGGGTGTGGGATACTGAGCTAAAGTAAGAGAGAGAAATCACAGATAGACTCTTGTTAAAACAGTAATTTGTTCACACCACCACATGTCATGCCCTATCACTGGTCTTTATTATCTAATGGTATAGAGTAAGTACATTTTATATCAACCAATATATCTCAATGGAAAAGCACATTAGATACTATGTACAATTATGAGTATTCATAAAGTAACAAAATATAAAATAACTAGGAATAAATGTGAGAAATATGCACAATTTAAGCGAATAATAACAAAACTCTTCTAAGGGGATATAAAGAGAGATTTTAATGAAGGAAAAATATGCACTTTGTTTCTGAATCAACATACATTCTTAAAGCCAAAGATTTCTTTTACATTTTTTATTACTTAAAACTAAAGATTTCTTTCATTGGGGCATTCTGAAGATTTAGTATAAATCTGAATAAGTGATTTAGTTTTGAGAGATATATAGTACTTGAGAACCTCAATTTAGTTGGTTGATTTATGACTATACCTTAAAGTTCCTCTAATATTTAAAATTTACCAGATTGCTTATTCACTTTTCTTAATCTGAGTAATTAAAGCTACTTTATTCTTCAACATCTAAAGGTTACAACTGAACTAATATTCATCAACTTGTTCTAAACTCTTTTCCAATCAAACCCAATTTTCAGTCTAGCTTACTCTCAGTGGGGTTAATCCATAATTAGAATTAAAAGGAAATGAAACAATATTTCCGTGTAATCTTGGTCGGTACTGCCGCTGCCAGAGGAATGTCTTGCTGTTGCCTCCTGTGGCTGTTATTTTGCTTCTTTGTTGGGCATTTTTCAAAAGAAAAGTTTAGACAGTTTCTCTACACAAAAAGAGATGGAAACACGTGTACCAAATATGAGAAACCCAGAATACAAATAAATAATAGAGCCAGCTGGGCCAGATGTTGGGAGTTGAAAGGGATGAGGCAGGAGGTGGGAGGGTGAAAAGGGGGAGGAGAGGGGAATGTGAAGTTCATTCTGTATACATGTCCACAAAATTCTCAAGTTTAATGTGACCATTGTGTATTTTGTGTGTGTGTGTGTGTGTGTGTGTGTGTGTGTGTGTGTGTGTGTGTATACATATATATTAATAAAAATGGGTGAAAAAGACACATACCTGAGGTTGTTAAAATGGCAGCCTGAGGGTCACATTTAGCCTACAGAAAGAAGTATTTTGTTCTATGAAGACCTTTTAAAATCTTTCAATAAGTTGCCAAAATTTGAAAATCAGGAAATTTACATTAAAATTTGGATCTTGGTGTATTGGATCATTCCATAGGCAGTTAGAGCCCAAATTCAAATCAATAGCCAAGCAGGAGCACCACCAATAATAGAGACAATCAGTATCTTAAAAAGACTCTATTTTCATTTCAGAACATGCCAGGCCCCGTTGGACAGGCCTGTAATCTCAACACCCTGGGAGGCTAAGGCAAGAAGATCACAAATTTGAGCCTAGCCAGAGCAACTTAGTGACTCAGTGAGACCCTGTCTCAAAACTCAAAAGTTAAAAAAGGGGGCTGGGGTGGGGAGGTATCTCAGTGTGAAGACCCTAGGCCCAATCTCTAGACACACACAATTTCCGTATGTATGTAAGTTTTGTGTGACTTTGAAAAACATAAAAATCTTATTTATACTTTAGAAATATATTTAGTTTGAACATTATTTGGAGAAGGGTGCCATAATCTTTCCAGACTTTGAACTTCTGAAAATCTGAGCTTCATTTCCATTCCCCCCCTCCCCCCCCGCCCCAGTACTGCAGCTGAAACTCAGGGACTGGTGAATGGTAGACAAGTGCTCTATCACTGAGCAACATCCCAGCCCTCCAGTTCTTAAACAACCGGAAAATTTGGTCTCACTGAGCTGGAACTGCCGGTTGTCAGTCCCTACCAAAGGCATTCACCATTTCTGCTATTTTCTGTTTGTCTTATGCCCCTATGATACAGTCCATTCATTCAGGTTACTTGTCTGGCATGTGACATTTCAGTTTGGGATCCTTGAAACTTACAAAGACTAACAAAGATCGCCACTTACTTTTTAGATCTTTTAAGTAATCAGAGTCAACCAAAATTACATGACCTGTAGAAAGAGTGAGCAATGGTACCCCAATCAGAAAAAGATTCTCAGACTGTTGAATCTCATTGTCTGCTCCCCAGGCCCTTCCCCTTTTTAGCCTCATTGACCAATGGGCTCCATCATGCCTACATGATCTACCAAGTCCTGTAGGAGAGGCTCCAAGAGCAGAGATGGAGAAAAGATAAAAGAAGTGGGTTGAGTCCAAGGCCACAAGTTCCCACAAGAGAGAAAAGTTGGAAATTCCTCCATCTGAAGGTAAATACTAGATTTGGTGTAGGGAGCAATTCACAGCTTCTGAGCATTAGAGGAAGTTCTTAATTACTTGGAGATATTGACCATGGAGTTGATGTTCAGCCTTTTTGGAGACGAGGAACAAAAGGAGGAAAAATCAGTCATTTGGTCCCTATTTTCCTCACCCTATCACTATAGGTCAGCCACAGTGGTGGACTTTATCCTCCTTAGAAAGATACCTCCCTATTATCAACTGCTTCCCATTCTCCTTCCTGTCCAGGATAGTTTTTCATCCATATTTTTAGCAAGAGATGAAAAGCTCTCTTTTGTACAAATGGTGACCAACCACACTGTCTACTCTCCCAAAAGGTTTGAACTTTATGGAATAATATGAGTACTTTTGAGAGATTTCAGAGAGAAGAAACTTCCTTGGAAACAATTTAGACAAAAGTTTCTCTCCATAAAAGTGTGAAGAAAGTGTGTTTCTTGGACTGGATGAAGGTAGACATCCCCTGGCGTACAGTAGATGCCAAGACGTGTTTGCTAGACACATGAATGAATGAACGAATGAATAAATGAATGGATTTTATTACTTCTTTATGCTTTTGCAGTAGATTGTGACCCTGAGTTCACTTTATGATGACCTTGACCTTTAGCTAAGAAGGAAGAAAGAAAAGAAAATAGAGAGAAAAAGATATAGGAGAGAAGGGGTTGCTACACTTATTTCCTTGGTGTTGGTGGCAGAAACCTCCATAAAGGTGCAGGCCTTTCTTGAATTTACTCATCCCTTTTGCTAACTTCCTTGGGTTTCTGCATCTTTATTCCCATCCATCTCCTCAGGCACTAGGGAAATTTAGAGAGAGGAAGATGTCTTTCTGGTGTTTGCTTTGAAGCATACTAGGCCTGGTCTGAGGGATAAGCTCAGGAGAGTTTCTAGGGGTGTCTTATGGGGTCTCTCAACCTAGAATCCTGGTGCTTGTGTCAAGAAAGATATGCCCCAACTTTCTCAAACACATTAAGAGGCATGCTAAGGTATAGAAGATGCAGGGCTGAGAATGGGTAGAAGTAGGAGGCTTTAGAATGCTAACTGGAGAGAGAGATGAAGTTCACATTAGCCACTGACTCTACTTGCTTTGTTTGCCTTCCCAGCCTCTTAAACGGGAGTGTTTAGATGGTTGGGAATCAGAAAAGAATAGAATTCTTCAGAGAGAGGATAAACCACTGCCACAAATAGCTCAAATGTGAAGAGTATGGAAAGCAGATTAATGACCAAAATATTAGCAGTCTTTTGCCTCCGAGAAAAGGTAGGGGAAGGAGAGTCTAATCATACTAAAGGCAGAAGAGTTTGTGAAGGGAAGCCACAGGATGTTGGCCTGGAGGCCCTGAACTTGAAGAGGGGTATCAATGGGAACTCGGAAGCCTTAAAGGTAAACCAAAGAGGAAGATAGGAATTAGTTTTTTTTTTCTATTTTTTTCTTTAGTACTGAGGATTAAAACCCAGATTCAAACTGAGCTATACCCCCAGCCCATTTTTAAAAATTTTTATTTTGGCACAGGCTGTTGCTAAGTCACTAAGTTGCCGAGGCTAAGCTCAAACATGTGATCCTTCTGCCTCAGCCTTCCCACACACTAGAATTACTGGATGTGGCATGAGGCCCAGTTTGCCTGTGTTTCTGAAAGGACAAGCTTGTGTCACACTCCGTGCTCTCTTTGTGTGTGTGTGTGTTTGTGTGTGTGTGTGTGTGTCTGTCTGTCTGTCTGTCTGTGGTACTGGAAGTGAAGCTCAGGGCCTTCACATTGAGCTACATATTGGCCCATTTAAAAAATCTAGAGTTTCAGACAGTCTCTCTGATGTGCTAAGTTTTCCACAGTGTCTGAACTTGCAATCCTCCTGCTTCAGCCTCCCAAAGTGCTGGGATTACAGGCCTGTGCCATAAGGTCCAGCCACGTTCCAATCTCTGTATGTTTTCATCTGCTGTTAAGGTCTACATAAAAACCAAAGTTAGGGGAAAGAGTACCCCTTCTTTAGCTCCCCTCCACAACTTGAGACTTTGGATTCTCAAAGTGAATGATAAGAAACCTAATTATCCCAGCTTTTGTACACAACAGGAGCCAGTCTCCTGTAGGCAGGAACAGGGGGCTGAGGGATTCAAGCTGTGTGAGACTTGAACCTTATTGTTGGAAGAAAAAAGCATCATAAGATTCTTGGCTGAGGGGTGAGATCTCCTGGTCGAGTATTACAAATGGAAGGAAAAGGCAATTGCTATTTCTTTGGCTTGGATCTGGAATGACCCTCAGAAATCTCATGTATTTGGATGTTGTGGATTATCTATGGACTTGTGTGCCGTTGGGAGATGGAGGCCTGGTCTGGGAGGCTGATTGTGGGTGTGTGGTAGAAAACAAGCATATGGTAGATTATAGATTGCAGGCATGTGGCAGATTTGGGTTTAAACCTGAAGGGGCACAACACTGAGGCTGGACCCAGAAGGGAAGGATCACTGGGACAGGACCTGGAAAGATATGTGCTACTTCCTCCCTTCCTTCTACGGGGCTTGGCTTCCTGTTTGCAAGGCTATGAGAAGCAGCCTCCACCTCTGCCTCCGGCATGTGCTTCCACTGTTGTCAGTCACCTATGATGGAATGTGTCCTTCTGAACCTATGAGCTAAAATTAAACTTTTCCTTCCTTAAATTGTGGATGCCAGGTATTCTGTCACTGCAACAAGAAACAAACTAAGGTGCCATCTGTATATCACTTCTATGGGTAACATCTCCCACCCTACCCTAACTCTTGACTCTCTCCAACCTCTGAAACTAAATCTATGCTCTAAGAAGCTTCCCTTGACTTGTGTTATCTCTCATGGAATTGAGATATTTATATCCCTGCAGCTGCCTGGTCCCCCATAATGGCAAACAAAATTAACCTTCCTTCCTATAGGTAGAGCTCAGGCCCATTCTTTGTGAACATCGGGAATGTAGAAACAGAATTTCCAACCTCTTGGGTTTCAGGACCCTGGCTCCATTCACTGTCCCTTAGAATTGGCGGGGCTTTAGTTCTCAACCCCTGCCATGTGGTGTCTATTCTTCTGACAGTGGCTACAGCTGCAGCTCAGAGGTTGAGAAGGGCCTTCTCTAACTCCCGCTCCTCACTAAGGTCTCCACACAGCAGCTCTGCAATTCCTTTGCTCAGTTAAGTGGGTTAACTCCTGTCATTCCTGGCTATGATTCATCCTAGGGCATTGCTTAGGTGTTGTAGCTCTCTCTCCCTCATGGATTCCCAGGTAAAGCTAGAAGCTTAGAACATTCAGGAACCAGAGAAATTACTTAATGCTACACATATGGGAATGATTCGGAAATTTGTAGAAGTTGCTGACTGACTGACTGTGGGGATGTGAAAAGTTCAAGTGAATCTACTTCTGACTAAGCTTCACCAGACCCACACTTGAGGTGCCTGTGTCCCTTCCATGTAGTTATCTCTCTTTCAGGTCAGACCTATTGCTCTCTCAGTAGGAAGGAAGTAGATGTACTAGGTCTTTCGCTTCTTGGGATTGACCTTAAATCATTATAGTTTTTCCAGGCTTATGTGCACTTTTTAAAATCAGTGCATAGTAGTAATATAGGATGAGATTCATTTTGGTATATCGGTACAAGCATATAACATATGTTGATTATTTTCATTCCACGATTGCACTCTCTCTTTTTCTCCCCTTTTGTGTCTCTAAAAGTCTACCCTTTAAATTTTGTGTAGCACATGCATTTCCTGACTAAAGTATAATTTACAGACAACAAAATGCCCAAATCTTAAGTGTATTTCAATGAATTTTTACCTATCATGGCAAGCCGTCTGACATACCCTAAGGATATCAAGTTCTAATTCTCACAGCCTATACAAATGTTACCTTCCATGACAAAAGAGTGACTTGCAGGTATGACTAGATTAAGGATCTTAAAACAGGGAGATTGTACTGCGTTATCCAATTTGGTTCTAAGTGTAATCACCAGCTCATTATGAGAGACAGGCCAGGAGAGATTTGGCTACAGAGACAGACAATGTGCGGCCTGAAGCAAGATGCTATGCTGCTGGGTTTGAAGATCGAGAAAGGTGCTATAGGCAAGGAATGCAGCTCTAGAAACTGCAAAGGCAGAGAAATGGGTTCTCCTCTATGGTCTGTCTTGTCGCAAAGTGCCTTTTGCAGTTGAGGTACAGGCTTGCTAACACCTGACTTTTGGTCCCTTGATACTGATTTCAAATTTCTGATCACCAGAACTGCAAGATAAAAGTGTATGTTGTTTTAAGCTACCGAGTCTGTGGAAATTTGCTACAGCAGCCATTTGTGTATATCTACATGTAACCATCACCTAGATCAAGAAGTAGAACATTTCCATTATCCCCCAGAATTTCCTTGTCCCCTCCCAATTAATAATCCCCCCAAAAGAACTATTACCATAGTTTCCATTTTAGCCAAAAGTGAATGCAAGGATAGGAAGGCAAAAAATGCATCTCTGATTATGGACTTTATGTTCCTACCATAAATTAGTGGGAGAGATATTTTCATGCCCTTACCCACTCTTGCTCTGCACATCCCAGGGATATCACCAAGACTTCCAGTTAGGAAAACGGGAGTCAGGAAGTTAGGTGACATTTGGCAGGCAGTTAAGTTACCATTGATAGGTAGTTAGGAGACTGTTGGGAACCTGCTCAGAAAAACACCCAGGCATAGCCCAGGAGATGCTTGTCCAAGTTGAGGCTTCCTTGGTAGTTACAGAATCAGCTAACCAAGCAGGCAGTTAGGGACAAATGAGGACAATGGTGAAATACAAGAAACAATGTGTCTTTTTCAACTAAAGAGAGCCAGAAATTTGAAGAAACACTGTGTATTTATCAACCCAGGGCCCACAAACATTTCCTGAAAGGGTAGGGATTCTGAACTTGTTAAGAGCTCATGCAAAGAATTATGGAAACACACATACACAATAAAATGCCCTAAAAAGCATGTGCAGCAAAATCAATATAAATCCCCTAGACATGAGCCTCATACATGTGGACTACATCCCATGCTGCTTATTTGAAAGGGATCATAGCCATTGTAACTGAAATATGGGTTAAAATCACTGGGCAGTTCCTGGACATCAAGCCTCATTGGGCAATGTAGCCTCCACTCCCTGGTAGTGGGAGAAGGGATCATAAAAAGTTATTGTGACTGACGTATGGGTTAACAATCATTGGATAGTTCCTAGACATCAAGCCTCACTGGGCAATCAACTCAGGCCTTCATCCCACGTAGTGGGAGCTTTTACTTCTGTGCGCTTTGTTTCTAAATAATGACCCATTCCTCTCAGGTAGTGGGACATTTTACTCCTGTGTCTTTTGTTTCTAAGTAATGACCAATTCTACTTATTCCATACCTTGCTTCCTACATCTCTGAACATCATGCCACATGAGCCTAGTATGAAGATAGATCAACTGACAAATTGATGGCCATATGGCTGTGTAAGGAAGGTATGGGCTATTCAGTAAGCATTGGACTAAACAGGACTCATTACTAACTGAGTAGCTATGTCCTTGAGTAGCTATGTCCTCCATCCTCCTTGTGGGTAGAATCTCCAGTTTTAAAAGTATTCTACTCTCTTACATTCCCTTGAGCTAGTCATGGTTATTTCATCCTCCCTGGACAGTGACTGGCTTAGTTATAGATATGAAATGATGTGTGTGGGAAGTATGCTAGGGAGACTCTGAAAAAATATGTCCTTTTCTGAATGATAAAAATAAACACAGGAAGCCAGGGCTTCCTTTCTTTCCATTCAAAAGTTTGGATGTAATGCCTGAACCACAACCTTGTGATTGTGAGATCTGCTAAACAACATGCTGAAGGCTGTAGACCAGAAAGATGGAAAGAATTGAGACTTTTATGACGTTGTTGAACTGAAGTAGCCAGTTCCAAAGCCACCCACTCCTTGACATATACAAAAGATAATACACTTCCTGTTTTAAAAGGTCAGCTGAAAAAAATCACCTGAGTTGCAATTTGTGTTATTGTGAGTGAAAGCCAACCAATAGATTCAAGTGGGATGTGAAAAAAAAGGCATTACGAGCTCACGGGGGGGAAGTTGGAAAGGAGACAGACTGTTCAAGTAATAGAAACTGAGATTTCCTGTGCTATCCTAGGTGCTGAGCAAGGTGGTCTAGTCTGCTCTAAGATTGTTAACAGCCTTGATAGACACAAAGAACAAATATTTGGAAAGAATTGAAGGGCATACTGCTGACAAGACACATGGACAAAACTAGCAGACACAACTGTATGGAGCCAGTCACTTTCCTCTAATTTTATTGGGAAGTTTGGACAACCCAACATTTTAGATTACTGATTTTTTAATTGAGGCAGAGTGACTGCCTTGTTCCACTTATTCCTAGCAGGTAAAATCACTTTTCTTTTTTCATAAAGAAAACCCAGGCAATTGGAGCAAACCTCCCACACCCTCCAAATACATCTATGTTTAATTCCTACTACTAACAACGATGGTAACTGTGCTGGGCTTTTAGTCCATTACCTTATTTTCTCCTCACAAGCTAGGTTCTGCTGTGAACATTCCATATATGAGAAAAGACAAGAAGGAAGAGGAAAGGAAGAAATAATGAGTGAGATCCTATCTCAAAATTAAAGAGGGGAGAGTGGAGTCAAGATGGCCACAGCACTCTCCAGTTCCACAACTGAATGACTCAGAGGTCCTGTATGCTGTGATCAAGGCCCCTTTTTGTCTGTTGTATGCACCCACAAGATTGCCTGGCACCTTCTAGGCTGTTGTTCTGGCTTCTTGTGATCCATGGGCTGGCTGAGCATGTCCGCCTGCTGCAGCCCCCGGTCCTGCCTGCCTGGCCTGACCCTTTCCTTATTTGGGAAGTTGTAGTCACCTGGCTGCAATTTTACTGCTTTTCCAAAGGTCCTGTGGTTGTCATTCAAATTCAGTTTCCCTTACTAAATCTGAGTCTTCCATCCAAATTCAAACAGCACAGAGAGGCAGCTTGGAAGCTCATTGTGACCTCTCCCAGGAGATAGGCTATTGACAAGTAACCCAAGGAGGATAAGGGTATTGATTTGTGGGTTTATTTTTTCCTTTTTCTTCTTTCTGTTATGTTATCTGTTAGTTTTTGCATTTCTTTCTTGCTCAAGTACATCTTTATGCCTTTTTCAAAAAAACTTTTCTATAGATTCTAGATGCATATTCTCCCTATTTCACTTATATGTCTCCTCATATCTTCTTACTTCTGTTTTTTCTGTTGCTTAAGTTTATCTGTCTTCTTCTGATCTGGGGTTGGAGCTGTGTCATGGTTTTCTCTCTGTATATGATGGAGATCATATATATTCTTCTATACATACATTCTCCTGTGTTCTATTGCACTTGCAAAGCTAACCCTTAGTCTCAGTCTGCTCTCTCCCTACCTCACCACACTTACTAGCAGTAGTGTTAAGTGTTGATAACTCACAGCCACATAGTTTGGCCTGTAGGGAATCAAGAATTTTATACTACTTAGTTAGATACAGATGATTACAATATATAAGCTCCTAACATTGGGGCACCCAATTTTGTAAGACAAAAAATACTGGACTTGAAAGGCTGAATAAGCCCCAGTACAATTATAGTAGGGGACTTCAATACCCTACTATCAAAGATAGACAGGTGAACTACGTAAAAGTCTACAAAGAAATATTACAGTTAAACCATGCTATGAAAAAATTGGACTTAACAGATATCAATAGGGTTCCATTCACCACCAGTGGAATATACTTTTTTTTTTTCCTCAGCAGCATATGGGACCACATTATAGGCTATAAGGCATGTGTAAATAAGATCAGAAAAGAGTTGATCAGAGCAGAAATTCATGAAATCATAAATAAAAATACAAAAAAATCAATGAATCAGAGTTGGTTCTTCCAAAGAATAAACAAGATCGGTAAACCTCTAGCTGAACTAACCAAAAAAGGAAAGAAAAAAGCCACATCGATGCAATTAGAAATGAAAAGGGTGAAATCACAATGAACACTGCTGAAACTCAGAGAACTGTAAGGAACTATTTCAAAGCCTTACACTCCAACAAATTGGAGAACTTACAATAAATGGATAAATTTCTAGACACATACCACATACCAAAACTGAACCAAGAGGACATAAAAACCTGAATAGACCCATAACAAACATGGAAATTGAGATAGTAATAAAGTCTGTACCCACAAAACGGCATCCAGGACTTGATGGCTTCACAGCAGAATTTTACCAGTACAGCAGAGAAAAACTAGCACCAATGCTTCTCAGCCTGTCCCATGAAATGGAAAGAGAAGGAACATTGCCAAATTTGTTTTTGGAAGCTAGGCTTACCCTAATACCAAAAACAGACAGAGACTTAACCAGGCAACAAAACTATAGACCAATCTCCTTAGTAAACATAGAAACAAAAGTTCTCAATAAGATACTAGCAAATAGAATTCAGCAAATTATTAAAAACACAATGCACCATAATCAAGTTGGCATCACTCCTGGGATGTAAATATGGTTTGACATACATAGATTAATTAGTGTAATATCCCACATTAATAAAAGCAAGAATAAAAATCATATGATCATCTCAATTGATGCATAAAAGGCCTTTGACAAAATTCGGCATCCATTCATGATAAAAACTCTGAGGAAAAAAAGGTATAAAAGAACCTAACCTCAAAGTGATAGAAGCCATATGTGCCAAGCCTACTGTCAATATCATAGTAAATGGGGAGAAACTGAAAGCACGTCACCTTAAATCGGGAAAGTGACAAAAGCTGTCCACTTTCACCACTCCTATTAAACATAAATTTTGAAATCCTAGCTAGAGCAATCAGGCAAGAGAATGAAATAAAGGGAACATGTATTGGAAAGAAAGAAGTCAATCTATCCTTAATACAGATGACATGGTTGTCTACATAAAAGACTCCCAAAACTCCACCATGAAACTCTTAGAACTAATTAACAAATTCAACCAAATTGCAGGCTACAAAGTTAATGCAAAAATTAGTAGCATTCCTCTATACTAACAATGAACTCACTGAGAAAGAGCTGAGAAGAATAATCCCATTCTTGATAGCCCCTCAAAAATTGAATACTTACAAGTTAGCCTAAGGAAGTGAAGAACCTCTATAAAAAAAACTATATTATGCTGAGAAAAGAAATTGAAGAGGATATTAAGAAATGGAAGGACATCTCCTGTTCCTGGATAGTCAGCAGTAGTATTTAAAAATAGCTACACTACCAAAACTGAGATACAGATTCAATGCAATTCCTATCAAAATACCAACAACTTTTTTCACAGAACTTGAAAAATCAATCCTAAAATTTGTATGGAACTAAATGAGACCCAGAATAGCCAAGTCAATCCTGAGTAACAAGACAAAAATGGGTGGTATTATGATTCCAGACATAAAATCACATTACAAAGCAGTAGTGATAAAAACCATATGATACTGACAGAAAAACAGACAGGTTGACCAATGGAACAGAACTGAGGATGCAGAGACGACTTCAAGTACCCTCAGCTGCCTGATCTTTGATAAAGGGGCCAAAAACATACATAAATGGTACTGAAAGAGTTGGTTATCCACATAAAGAAGAATAAATCTAGACCTATCACCATATATCAAGATCAAATCAAAGTGGATCAAAGAGCTAGATATCAAAACTGAAATACTGAATCTTCTGGAGGAAAAAGTTGGTAAAAATCTTGAAGATGTAAGTGTGGGCAAGGACTTTCTTAATGGGACACCTAATGCAAAAAAAAAAAAAAACATAGCCCCAGAATCAATAAATGAGATTATATCGAATTTAAAATTTTCTACAAAGCAAAGGAAATTATTAACAGAGTGAAGAGAGAACCAACAGAATTGGAAAAATTTTCACCACCTTCACCTTGGACCGGAAGCTAATAACTAGATTACATAAAGGAACTGAAGAAAAATAAAACCTTCAAAATCAAAGACCTAATTTTAAAAGGGGCAACTAAAATGAAGTTCTCAGCAGAAGAATTACAAATGGCCAGGAAATACACAAAACAACGTGTAACATCTTTAGTCATCAGAGAAATGCAAACCAAAACATTAGTAAATACCATCCTACCCTACTGAGAATGGCACACATCAAGAGTGCAAACAGCAATAGACGCTGGCAAAGTTGCACAGGGAAAAGAACCCTTTTACATTGCTGGTGGGACTCAAAACTAATTTAATGAATATGGAGATTCCTCAAAAAACTGAAAATAAATATTCCATTTGATCCAGTGATACTTCTACTTCTCTTCCATAAGGACAGATAGATTTGATGTATTTGTATGTAAATGGATGCAACTTGTGACTATCGTGCTTAGTGAAGTGAGTCAGACAGTTAAATATTGTATGGTTTCTCTATTATGAGAAACTCAGCATACATTCAATTTGTAGAAATAATGGGTGAGATATTGGGCGTCAGAGGGGAGGAGGGAGGGAACCAGAGTATCAAAAATGGGAGGGGAAGAGATTGTAATGAGGTTGCAATATATATGTGCATGAAATTCTCAAGTTAATGTAACCATTCTGTGTCACATGTATATACAAATAAAAATGAGGGAAAAATAAATGAAGGGACATTTCAGTAGAGAAGCAGAAAGACTGAAAGGGTTACAAGCTTAATTCAAGGATAAGAAAAATTTGCATGATAACATGGGAGACTGGTTTGAGCATTTTGAGATTATCTGATCTTGAGGAGAAGGATGACAAGCTGGACCATATGACTAGTAATGACCTAAAACACGCAAAAAAAAAAAAAAATAAAGAGGTTGAATGCAACAGCAGATGGAAGACTCAAAGAGAAACAACTTTAGAATTATGGGAATGCAATAGAAAATGTAGGACCACAAAAAAGGTAGAAAGAATACGTTCAACAATATTATGGCAGAACATTTCCCAAATCTAGGAATTGGAATTAATGTTGAGTTATTGCAAACATATTGAACACCAAATAACCTTGACTAGAAAAGAGCCTCACCACAACAATCATGATCAAAATCCTGGAAACTCAACACAAAAAGAGAATACTAAAATCTGCAAGAGAAAACCAGAAAGTAACCTACAAAGACAAACTCATGTCTCTACTGATGGACAGGTAGGTTGTTTCCAGGATATTATGAATAGTGCTGCTATATACATGGATATGCTTGTGCCTTTCTGGTATGTTGACTTTTTTTTTCTTTTGGGAACATGCCCAGTAAAGCAGCAGTGGTACCTATACATAATGGAATACTATGTAACCATAAAAAAAACAGATATGAAGCATTTGAGTGAAAATGGAGCCACCTTGAGCCAATAATGCTCACTGAAATGGACCAACCACAAAAAAAACCTGACCCTAGATAGGTGTCCCTCTTAGGAAATTCACAAAAATAATGGCATAAAAAGGCCCAAACCTGAGTGATAGGGTAGAAAGAGGGGCGATGGTCAGCTAGGAAAGTGGTGAACCTCTGAAAAAGGGTGGCATAAATAGTCACTGATGCCCCAAACCCCATGTCTCTAATGTGTTATAGAATTTGGAATTCATGTATTTATAAATAAAAAAGACAAACTCATCAGAATAACTGCAGATTTCTCTGCAGACCTTGAAGACCAGGAGATCATGCTGTGAGATAATTCAAGTGCTAAAAAAATAAGTACCGACTCAAACGGTTATATTCAGCAAAATACATGAGGAAATTAAGTTTTTTCAAGATAAAAGAAAACTCAAAGAAGTTCATAATGCCCTTTCTTTGGAACAGATATATGAAGGATATTAGTGGGAAAATTGGAGAATTTGGAGGAAATGAACAAATTTCTAGACATGTACAAGATACCAAAACTGAACCAAGAAGGTGCAGAAACCCTGAATAGACCAACAACAAGTACAGAAATTAAGGCTGTAATAAAATCTCTACCCACACAAAAACTGGATGGATTCACTGCAGTATTCTACCAGTACTTCCTACAAGAGCTATCACCAATACTTCTCAAACTGTTCCATGAAATTGCAAGAGAAGGAACATTGCCAAACTCATTTCTGGAAGCTAGCATTACCCTGATACCAAAACCAATGAGGACTTAACAAGAAAGGAAAATTATAGGCCAGTCTCCTGAATGAACATAGATCCAAAAATTCTCAATTAAATTCTGGTTAGAAAAATTCAATGAATTATTAAAAAGATTATACACCATGATCAAGTTGGCTTCATTCCAGGGATGCAAAGATGGTTTAACATACATAAATCAATTAAGGTAATATACTACATAAATAAAAGCCATATAAATTAATGCAATATGCCACATAAAAGCATGAACAAAAGTCACATGATCATCTCAATAGATGGAGAGAAAGCCTTTGAGAAAATTCAACATCCATTCATGATAAAAAAAACCCTGAGAAACATACATATAAAAGGATCATACTTCACATTGATGGAAGCCATTAATGCCAAACTTATTACCAATATTATACTAAGTGGGCAAAATTGAAAGTATCTCCCCTTAAGTCAAAAACAAGACATGGCTGTAAACTTTCACCATGCTGTTTAAATATAGCACTAAAAACCCCAGCCATGACAATCAGGCAAGAGAATGAAGTAAAGGGATACATATTGGAAAGGAAGAAGTTAAATTATCCTCATTTGCAGATGACGTGATTCTCTACATAGAAGACCTCAAACACACCACCATGAGACGCTTGTAACTAATTCACAAATTCAGCCAAGTTACAGGATACAAAATTAATACAAGCAAATCAATAGCATTTCTCTACACTAACAATGAACTCACTGAGAAAAGGTCGAGAAGAATAATCCCATTTTCAATAGCTCCCAAAAAAAACTAAACATCTAGTGATAAACCTAACTAAGGAATTGATGAACTTGTACAATAAAAACTACATTACACTGAAAAAAGAAATTAAAGAGAATTTTAGAAAATGGAAAAGCATTCCCTATTTCTGGGTAGGCAGAAGTAATATTGTCAAAATGTCTATAGAGTCAAAACTGATAAATAGATTCAATGTAATTCCTATCAACATTACCAGCAACTTTTTTCACAGAACTAGAAAAAAATCCTAAAATTTATATGGAACCAAAACAGATCCAGAATGGTCAAAGCAATCCTGA
>PVKB01002359.1:274511-291721 GCA_004027205.1 Ctenodactylus gundi
AAAAAAAAAAAAAAAAAAAAAAAAAAAAAAAAAAAAAAAAAAAAAAAAAAAAAAAAAAAAAAAAAAAAAAAAAAAAAAAAAAAAAAAAAAAAAAAAAAAAAAAAAAAAAAAAAAAAAAAAAAAAAAAAAAAAAAAAAAAAAAAAAAAAAAAAAAAAAAAAAAAAAAAAAAAAAAAAAAAAAAAAAAAAAAAAAAAGCAGGTGACATCGACATCATGATTCCAGACATCAAATTATATTACAAATCAACAGTGATAAAAAAAAAACCATATGGTATTGGCACAAAAACAGAGAACTTGAGCAGTAGAACAGAACTGAGGCTGCAGAGATAAGCAAATGTACCCTCAGTCGTCTTATCTTTGGAAAAGGGTCCGAAAACATACACCAGAGAAAGGATAGCCTCTCAATAAATGGTGCTGGGAGAACTGGTTATCCACATTCAGAGGAATAAATCTAGACCCGCACATATTGCCATGTACTAACATCAAATCATAGTGGATCAAAGACCTAGATGTTAAAATGAAAACACTGAACCTCTTGGAGGACAAAATAGATAAAACTCTTGAAGATTTAAGTGTGGGCAAAGACTTTCTCAGTAGGACACCTGATGCAAAACCCCCCAGAATTAACAAATGGGATTATATCAAACTAAAAAGCTTTAAAAGTCTGCACAGCAAAGAAAACAATCAATGGAGTGAGAAGAGAACCAACAGAATGGAAAATAATTTTTACGACTCACACTTCAAACAGGGAGCTAATAACTAGGATATATAAAGAACTGAAGATAAATAAATCCCTCAAAAATCAAAGACCCAATTAAAAATGGGTAACTGAAATGAATAGGCAGTTCTCAAATGACGAAGTACAAATGGCGAGCAAATAAATTTTTAAAAATGTTCAACATCCTTAGCCATTAGAGAAATGCAAATCAAAACATCACCGAGATATCATCTTGCCCCGTGAGAATGGCTTCTATCAAGAACTCAAAAAGCACTCGATGGTGGCGAGGGTACAGGCAAAAAGGAACCCTTTTATATTGCTGCTTGAACTCTAATAAATTAGTACAACCACTATGGAATACAGTATGGAGATTTCTCAAAAAAAATGAAAGTAGATATTCCGTTTGACCCAGAGATATTTCTCTTGGATAACTTTCCAAAAGAGTTAAAAAGCATAATATTACAGATATACATGTGTACCCGTATTTATAGCAGTGTAGCTAAATCGTGGAAGATGCCAAAATATCCGTAACAGAAAAATGGATAAAAAAATGGTAATTATACACAATGGAGTACTACTCTGCCACAAAGACAGATAGATTTGAGTAATTTGTAGGTAAATGGATATAACCTGTGACCATTATGCTTAGCAAAGTGAATCAGACTCAGAAGGTTAATTATCACATGAATTCTCAAATGTGAGAAGCCCAGAGTGTAAGTAAACAGTAGAGTCAAACAGGCACAATGTATGGAGTCAGGAAGGATGAGGGAGGGGGTGGAGAGCAAAAGAATGTGAAGTTAACTTCATATGTATGTGACAGAATTCTCAAGTTCAACGTCTCCAATGTGTATCACATATGCATTCTAATAAAAATGGAGAAATTTTTTAAAAAAGAAGGTAAAATGCTGGAAATAAAAGTGAAACAAAAGATTTAATACAATTATGTATGACAGTAATAATAATTAACCCAAATGAAAAAATATAACAGGAAGAAAAAGGGCTGGGTATGTAACTTAGTGTGAAGGTCCTGGGTTCGATCTTTAGTGCTGCAAAAAAATTTATAAATATTAGATGTGAGGGACAAGGAGGGGGACAACAGAAAAAAAACTGGAGAAGTAGTGGAATTGGGGGGGGGGTGATCAGCAATAATGATATCCATACATCTTATTCATTTCTGTCAAAGGAAGGAAGATAAACTTTTCCTACATAGTAAATTCCAGATGTCAGTGAATATGCCAAACAGCCAAATGGATGTATTCTACCCAACTGTTATTGTCATTCATTCATTCATTCATTCAGCAAACATTTATTGAACACTTATTACATACAAGAGACCCCTTTTATTTATTTTTATGTTTTGTCTGCTGTAGATGTTACCTAGGACCTCATATATATTAGGCAAATGCTCTAACACTGAGCTACATCCTCAGTTCTAATACCTATTTTCTTAACTCTAAATTGGAAGGCATATTTTAGACAATACATATAATTTTTAAAAATCTAGAACATATAATTCACCTGGAAGGCTATGGGAAAAACAGAGAGCAGACAAGTGTATGGCCACAAGGACCTCTGAGGACACTGTAGGAGTGAGAAGATTGGGAGAATCATAAGTCTAAACCTAGGCAATCTATGTTATAGGACATAATCTCTCTAGCAATTAAATGTAATAAGCATGAGAGAGGAGAAAAGAAGTCTTGATTAGGGAAATATTTATATGTTGGAGTCACTTGGTCATTGGAATTACTAATAATGTCTAAGTGCAGCTGAAATCATGAGAGGGGATGTTCTGAGCGGGGAGGGGAGAAAAGAGAGGGAAGGGAAGGAGAGAAGAGATTAGATGAGGAGTAAAGAGGAGAGGAGGGGAGGGGAGAGGAAACTTCCTGGGAAAGAGCAGCATTTGGGGGAAGGAGGACAGAAATGCTACAAAGGAGGAAGATTATGTCACATATATTATAAGGAGGAGTCAGAAGGAACACCCCAGAGGCTGGGCTCAGCCGGGGCAGGCCTGTAATCTGAGCACTCTGGGAGGCTGCAGAGGAGGATAGCAAGTTCAAACCCAGTATAGGCCAAGTGATGACTTAGTGAGACCTTGTCTCAAAATAAAAATTAAGAAATGGGCTGGGGATATAATTCAGTGTGAAGGCCCTGGGCTCAATTCCAGTACTACATAAAAAAGAAAAATAAGTCCGGAGGAACAGGAGAAGCAGAGCAGTGCAGAGTTCCAGAAAGCACAGTGAAGCAGAGTTTCAGAGAAGAATGGAGCTTGGCCTGCAGCATGTCCTGCCCGTTGGCCTCCAGAGGGCTGTGAACCCTGGGACTTCCAGGTACATGCTGAGAAAGGTCTTTTTCTGAAGTAGCCACTGGGCGGCAGTGGTGGCAGCAGCAGCAGCAGCAGCTATAGCTGTGTCCAAGGAAAATTACAAACCTAGTAGAACATTCAGGTGAACCACAGTAGAGCTAAGTCAGCTTGAAGCAGTAGGAGCAGGAGGCTGGCTCAGGCCAGGCTTCTGTAGTATGGCGCTTATGTTGGGTGGACACCAAGCCTCGAGTCACTTTCTACCCCCTTTGAAGAGGCCAAGTTCTTTCCTGGGAACAAAGTTTTATATATATATATATATATATATAATACGGGCAAGGCATAGCAGCGCACGCCTTTAATCCCAGTACTTGGGAGGCTGAGACAGATGGATTGCAAGTTCCAAATCAGCTTGGGCAAGTTAGTGAAACTTTGTCTCAAAAAAAAAAAAAAAAGCCTGGGAATATAGCTTAGTGCTCCCTGGGTTCCACCCCTAGTAGTACAAATACCAAAACTACCAAAAAAATTATAATTGGAAGCATTTTATGAATTACAAAATGTTTCCTTACCTGTTAACCAATTCACATTCAAGAACTCCTAAAAAGTTGATACTATTAGCCCCATTTCAGTGGTGTGAAAACTAAGATCCAAAAATTTTTACAAGGCTTGTCACACAACTAAAATGCAGAAGCATAAGGTTTTGTCAGCTGCTCAGGACTCAGTTCCTCCAGTCCTACATCTTATCCCATCTACTACCTGGCTGCAGGGCAGGGGCCTCAGGTCTTCCCCATCTAGGATTCTAGGCCTCTCATGAGGGTTATTCTTCATATTCTAGATCCTTTTTTGCAGGCCCGCCTCCTCCTCCTACCTCAGGACTCAGCTGGGAACATTCTCAGGACCTGAGGATCAAGTTCAAAGTCTTTACTGCTTCCCAGATCCATTTATGAAGTATTCTGCTCCAGTTTGCTCAGCCCTCCCCAAGAGCACTGTTCATCTCATGCCCATGGTCCTTCTGACCCAATTTGCATCATGTGTCTTAGACAAACATACTCATGAAGTTTTAGCTCCAGGAGCTGCAGACACACAGCTGCTGAAAGTTTGGTGTTTTCTGGCATTAGGCATTCAAAAATCCAGGTTTGCTCTTGTACCTCCTTCTCTATACACAGACCAGGGTCTCTGGAGCAATCAGGAGAGATGAGGTGCTAGGTGGGAAGGGGTGGCACCTGTGGGTGAAGCTTATTGGCTAGCATCTATAAGGAGGCATGACCTACCCCTTGGCCATCTCTTCTTACATGCGTCATAGACATCCTGGTGTGTGTGTGGGTGTGTGTGGGGGGGCGGTGTACTTAGGATTAAAAGCAGAGTCTTTGACTGAGCAACATCCACTGCTCATGTAAAAAAGTATTTTTAAGACAGGCAGGTCATTCAAAGTTGCTCAGTTTCTCAGGCTGTGCTTGACCTTGCAATCCTCCTGTCTCAGCATCCCAGAGTGCTAGGATTCCAAGTATGCACTGCCATGCCTGGCTAGGCATCTCAAAATGCATAGGGTGAAATGAACTCCTCACCTTTCCCAACGCTGCTCCTCTCACGGCCTTTTCTATATCTGCCAACAGTACCTCCAAGGGTTGGGGCATGTCTGGCCCACAGACTTTACACAGCCTATAATCATAGCCAAGGCCTCACTAGTGAGAAGCAGTTTCAGCCATCACATTAGAAGTAAGTTAATTAAAGGTGTTATTAGGCTGAAGGAATGACTCAGCTGTTAAAGCACTTGCCTGACAAGTGCTAAGACAAGAACTAAGTACTCGAATTCGATTCCCCAGCACCACATAAGATGGGCGTGGTGGCACACGCCTGTAATTCCAGCACTCAGGAAGCTGAGATAGGAGGATTGTTGTGAGCCCAGGGCCAGCCTGGGCTCCATAGTGAGTTCAGGACCAGCCTGGGCTGCAGAGCGAGACCCTGTCTCAAAAAATAATAAATAAATGTGTCACCAAATATAGTAGACCAACTTTTAAGTTAATCATTGTGTATGGTCCATGAATGATGTCATAAATATCCAAATGTTCCTTGGAAGAAGAAAGGTTCCCTAACCCCATAATCTAGTTGCTCAGGCCAGAAATCTCGGAGTCATTCCTGACTTTTCTTTCTCTCTCACATTGCATGGCAGTAAATCTTCTCTCTACTTTCAGAATCTCTTCAGAACCTGACTATTTTTTCACCACTTCTGCCACTCCAGTCTACCTTATCTTCATCACCACTGGCAGCAACCTCTTGTCTGGTCTTCCCTATGCCCTCAGCCCTGCAGTCTGTTTTCAGCATAGCTAGCCAGTGGGCCTCCTACAGTGCAACAGAGGCCAAGTCACTTCCTTCCTTTAAGCCTTCAAAGGCTTTTCATTTACTCAAAATCCACAACTGGACTGGAGGAATAACTCAGAGGTTAAAGGGTTTGCTTAGCTTGCCTACTGGAGTTGGAATCCCAGGATGATGTAAGCTGGGAATGATGGCTCACCCCCTGTACTCATAGTGCTCAGGAGGCTGAAACACATGGATTGCTGTGAGATCAAGGCCACTCTAGAGAGCTACATAGTGAGCTCGTGAGCTCAGAACCAGCCTGGACTATAGAGACAGACCTGCCTCAAAAAAAAAAAAAAAAAAAAAAAAAAAAAAAAAAAAAAAAAAAAAAAAAAAAAAAAAAAAAAAAAAAAAAAAAAAAAAAAAAAAAAAAAAAAAAAAAAAAAAAAAAAAAAAAAGGCAGCACCCTACAATGCCCACAAAGGGCTTTCTTACTGTGGTCCATACCAAACTCTCTCACCTCATCTTGTTTCCTTTTCCTCACAATGCCCTATTCAGGTCATCTCAGTATTTAAAAGAGCAATTCTCACTGGGCCTGATGTTGCAGGTTTATAATCTCAATATTCTGATTGGCTGAGGCAGGAGGATCACATGTTTGAGCCCAGTCTGGACAACTTAGTGACTTAGAGAGACCCTGTCTCAAAATATAAAATAAAAAATGATCTGGGCATGTAGCTCAATGTGAAGGCCCTATGCTCAATCCTCAGTACCACCAAATAAATAAATAAATAATTTTTTTCTTCACCAGTTCCTTCTCTGTTTCTCTTCCTTTATTTTCTCTGTAACAGTGATCACAATCTATATTTTGCTTACTAATTTTGTTAACCCCTACTTGCAAGTAAGCATTATTACATTGGAAATTAATGGGGTTTTTTGGTGGTGTTGTTCACTTTTAATGAACTATCAGCTCTTAGAACTGGACCAGGCGTACCGAGGCCTCTCAGTAAATATTTGCCAATCTTTCCTGGATCATTGCCCGTAGTTTGGAGGAGCACCTAAGCATACCAGTTAGATCATGAATGCTAGAGTCTGGTCCAAAGTCAGGCTTGCCTGGTTTCAAATCTTGATTCTACTACTAATTAACTAATATACTTAAACTTGCTGAGCCTTAGTTTTCTCATCAATAAAGTGGGGACAAGAATAGAACCTTCTTCATAGAGAGCTTATAAGGTCATTAATATGCATAAAGTCCATAGAACAGTAACCAGCACATAGCAGGGGCTATATAAACATTTGCTTTAGCTAGATGGAAATGGAGTTAAGATGTACATCGTTAGCTTAGGTTTACTAAAATCTTTCAAAGTGTTGTCTTACAGTTGGCCATGTTAAGATTAATTTCCCTTGTTTCTGCTCACCTACACAGTTTTATATCATCATCCTACAACTTGATTATCTTCAGGGGGCTGGCTCTTTGTCGTAAACCTGGATGTTTCCTTGTGTACTCCCTCACGCGGACATTACAAAGCTGTTAAGAAGTATCCTTATTGGGCCCCAGTTTCCCAATCTATAGGCTGACTGGGCTGGACTAGATAATCTCCAAGGGACTTTCTAGCTGTAATGTTCTCAAGGGATGTGACAGGAGGAGGGACAGGTTCTACCTTAAGCCCCACCTCATTGGGTACGCTCTCTAGCTGCCAAGAGAAAGAGTGACAGAGTCAGCTGGGCTCAGCTTCAAAGGGACCAGGTAGGAGACCCAATGAAGCTCTTTGGCAAGAGTGGTGATGAGGTTCCTGGGCTGTAGGCAGGTGGGGGAGAGGTATTATAGGCAAAGAAAGTACAAGGATCTGAAGCCAGGCTGAGAGGAGAGGTGAAGGCACCATGGAGAGAGATGGTCTTCTTCACTGGGACACAGTTGTGGTGACAAGTTAGGAGACAATTTGAGTCAGTGCACCTTCCCACTTTGGATAGTTCTTGTCAGCCTTCACCCTCTTTAGCTGTCAGGCTCTGCAGGACAAAGTCAGCTGCAGATTAAGAGCAAACCCAGCCTGCTGGCTGCTCTCTGAGCCTCAGCATAGCCTGCTGCTTACTACTTCCCAGATTGGAGCAAGGGAGATTGGGTAAGTGCCGGCCTGGCCTGGGTGGGACTTGGATGTCTCCCCTCAGCTCTCCCTAGTGCTTCAAGCACTGCTGTCTATGTTCTCTGTTCTATTGCCTTAGGTCAGGACTGGGGACCAGGAAAATCCAGCCACCCTCATTTCTGCCCTTTCTGTCTCTAGGAGGCCATGGCCCGTGGAGAGTCTTTGCTGTTCACATCTCTGGGTCCCAGCCCTGGTCCTGGAGATCACGACGTAGAGTTGAACTGTTGGTTTGATGAGGAGTTCAAGTTCATTCTGCTGCCCGTGAGCTATGCAGTTGTCTTTGTGCTGGGCCTGGGCCTCAATGCCCCAACCCTCTGGCTCTTCCTGTTCCGCCTTAGACCCTGGGATGCAACAGCCACCTACATGTTCCACTTGGCATTGTCAGACACTTTGTATGTGTTGTCACTGCCCACCCTAGTCTACTATTATGCAGCTCGCAACCACTGGCCCTTTGGCACCGGGGTCTGCAAGTTTGTGCGCTTTCTCTTCTATTGGAACCTCTACTGCAGTGTCCTCTTCCTCACCTGCATCAGTGTGCACCGCTACCTGGGCATCTGCCACCCACTGCGGGCACTGCGCTGGGGCCGCCCTCGCTTTGCAGGCCTTCTCTGCCTCGCCGTTTGGTTGATAGTAGCTGGCTGCCTTGTACCCACTCTGTTCTTTGTCACAACCAGTGTGAGAGGAACCACCATCCTGTGCCATGACACCACTCGGCCCGAGGACTTTGACCACTATGTGCACTTCAGCTCCACAGTAATGGGGCTGCTCTTCGGCTTACCCTGCCTGGTCACCCTGGTGTGCTATGGGCTCCTGGCCCGGCGCCTGTACCGGCCCCTGCCAGGGGCTATGCAGCCATCTTCTCGGCTCCGTTCTATTCGCACCATCACTGTGGTATTGACTGTCTTTGCTGTCTGCTTCGTGCCTTTCCACATCACTCGCACCATTTATTACCTGGCAAGGCTGTTGGAGGCTGACTGTCAGGTGCTGAACATCGTCAACGTGGTCTACAAAGTGACTCGGCCCCTGGCCAGTGCGAACAGCTGCCTGGATCCAGTGCTCTACCTGCTCACTGGGGATAAGTACCGACGCCAGTTCCAGCAGCTCTGCAGAGGTGGCAGGCCTCATCCCCCAACAGCTGCCTCCTCCCTGGCGCTGGTATCCCTGCCTGACAATAGCAGCTGCAGGTGGGCAGCCACCTCCCAGTACAGCAGCTGCACCTCCCTTTGAGCAGATCCATTGTAACACTAGAAGTTGGGAATCCAGACAAAAGGGGATGAGTGCAGGGCTGGGGGGGGGGGGGGGGACCCATTGGTGACACCTGGCAAGATACTTCTGTTGCCTTCTCCTTTTAAGCTAAAAGCAGTAGCGGTTACTCCTCTTCCTCTATTTTTCTTTCTCTGTCCCTTCCCTGTAGTCATTGGTCCTGTGTCTGGGTTCTGCAAGGCTTTCCCAGTCCTCTTTCCCAACTCCACTTCTCCATGTCCTCCTATGGCAGGCATTTCTCTAGCCGGACCAGAGTGTTCAATTGAAAGGGTGGAGAGGGTGGGGTAATGGCCTGATTTATCTAATGGTGATAACCAGAATCAGGAAATATGAGCACTGACATATTACACATGCCATATGTGCCATATACGGCATCCACACCCACTTCCTGGTTCCCACTCAAAGACAGGATAGTCCTGCCTACCAAGTTGCTGAAATAGGGCACAGTCCCAGACAGCTTGGTGAGCAACTACAAGGGTAGAAATCCCAAGAAGCCTTAAGGGGCCGGGACTCAAGCTGACAATAGCCTTGGGACAGGAATTGGACTGGGCTTCTTTCCAGTGCTTGCTGAGAACAGGTTTGAGAGCTCTGCTGTAGTCAGGAAAGGAAGTCCGAATGGCTCAGAGTGAGAGAGAGGAGCTCCCAAACCTCTGACTGGAAGGGCAAGCAGCCACGGGTAGAGCAGGTTTGTGCATGGGATGTGGTGGTAGCACGAACTGACACCCAGAGCTGGCTCTCCACTTGTCTCGCCCCCTCTCTAGCTCCTCCCCAGATACATGATAAACATGTCATTGGCTCTTTTACATCAGGATTTAGGACTTTGAGGCCTGGGCAGAAGACCAGGGCTAGGATGATCCCCAAGGGTTTCCCTCCATCACTTATCACCTCCCCCTAGCACTTCCTAGCACTTCCAGGATTATAGAATTGAGTGGATTATGGAATTTGGGAAGCCAACCCTTAAGTCCTGGAAAGTGACGAGTTCTAGAGAGGCATTCATGCAAAGAGTGGACTCATACTTTCAGGCCCCTTCCCCTTCTAGCCTGTTGATCTGCTGAGTCAGACTCTAGCTTGGTTTTCTTTCATCCCACACTTGCTGACCTGTCTTTGATCTTTTATTTATAGAGTGATAACAAATTCTTATTGGCTTGTAAGAGGCCTCACTGAGGAATGGATTGGGGCTGGACAGTGTTCCTGTGCTTTCTTTCCATTCTTGGAAGAGCTCCCTCTTTCTCCCGGGAGTCATCTGGGACTCCCCTGCTACCCAGGACCCCTTTCTGTTAGGTTCAAAGCAAATGGCCTTCTTCACTACTGCTTGCTGATTCCCCAATCTCGTGGCCACTGCCTAGACTGTTTATGATCTGCACTCTCTCCCTTTACCCCTGTGAGGAAGGCTCACACTGTGATCAATTTGTTAATTTTGCTCACCTGATTACTCTTTAAGATTAAACTTTTTCTCTTATGGTTAATATTTGCATCCTTCTCCAGTTGGCTTTAAATGATATTTTTATATCTAAATGTAGTCTTTATTGGGATTAGGGCATAGCTCAGTGATGACAGCACTTGCCTAGAAGGCATGAGGCCCTGGGTTCAATCCTCCAGAACCACAGAATACCTGAGTGTGGAGGTGTATGCCCATAATTGCAATACTCAGGAGGCTGAAGCAGGAGGATTGCTGCGTGTTCAAGGTCAGCCTGGGTTACACAGTGAGTTCAGGATCAACCTGATCTATACAGTGTGGCCCTGTCTGAAAAAAGTGTAGCCTTTATTAATATATATGTTAGTCTTTTGTCATATTTGACATAAAGATTTATCCCTTTTATTGCAACTACCTTTAATTTTAGTTTTTCATTTTATCCCCTCGATTTAGAATCTCTTTCCTCCTGCTCTTCTCCTTCTGATTGCTTCCTCTCTAGCTTCTTTGCCACCATCTCTCTCTCTTTCATTCCTTAAGTGAACAGGGTTCCTAGGATCTGCCATGGAATCACAGTATTTGGAAAGATTTAATATCCTTCCTTTGTCATATTGTTGCTTTCTCTTGGAGAGAACTTATGTGCAGGGGAATATATTCAACTGACTCTTAGTTTCTGAGAAAACCTCAAAGACCACTGAGGGCCTGAGGGCTTCTTCATTGTACAGTTAAAGAAACAGACTCAGAGATGACTTGCCCATGATTTTTAAGTTAGCAGCAGGGCAGAGGCTTGGGTACCAGGTCTTCTGACTGCCAGAGCTTCTTCCATTCCACCACACCAACTCACTTCTAGACTTAACCTTTTGCCCAGCCTCTATGTCTGCAATTGCCCACTAGACAGTTCAATTAGATCTGCCTTTGTGAATTCTAACTCCAGGTACCAAAAACACTCCCTCAACGAGTTCCCATTCCTGTCTGGCTCATTTCCTCTCATGGCGTCTTCTTTCTTTAAGTCATTTAGGGCAGAACACTCTCAGGCCACTTTCACTCTTCCCTCTCCCCCTCTCACTAGGTTCTGACATTAGTTTCTTCCACTTGCTGATTGCATTTGGCCTTTATGTTCCCAGTTCTGCAATTCTAACATAGTGGCTCTTGTCACTTTCTCTTCTCATAGATTCCTGCCTGGTCCTTACCACCAGTCTCTCTTCACAGAAATGCATACTAGGCAACACACATTGCCAGATCAACCTGTCCCAGCACTGCTTTCAGAGTATCACTTCCTGACTCAAAACTCTTTCCTAGTTCTCTGTTACCTAGAAGTTAAAATCTCTTAGTCAAAAATTCAAGAGGGCTTTTCTACTTGTCCTTATTTCCCATTGTCTCTCAATACAAATCTCTCTTCTCTGGCTGAATCAGCTTCTTGTTTCTCTCTACAAAGAATTTGTATAATTTCTTGCCTCTGTCACTTTATTGCTCCTGTCCCCCACACTAAAATGCCCTCCCATCCTGTTCCTACACAGTTTCCAAGGCCAGGCTTAAGTCTCACTTCCTCCTTGAGGCCCTCTCTGCTGTTGATTCTACCTTCCTGGTCACTCCGATGTCTATATCAGACATTTGGCACATTGGCATCTTTTAGCATTAATTATACTGTTATCCTGAATTGTTATTTATGTCTTCACGGGGGTTTGTTTGAGTTCCCACCTGTAAAGCCCTTGGGTTACTGTGATAGAAAGGAAAGAGTATAGGACTGAAGATCAGAAGACCTGATCCTAAAAGTGGGGCTCGTGTGTCACCTTGGATGAGTCACTCAAACTCTTGGAGTCCCAATCTTATTATCTGTAAAACAAAGGTCACAATCTGAGCCTTAAGCATTTCTTCAAATTATAGTGAGGCCCTGAAAACCTAGAGAGCTAAAAATATGTAAGTGGTTGTTACTATATCAGCCTATTTACTTAATGAATGGTATCTAAAAAACGATGCTTGTATATTAGTACTTCAGTTTATGTTTCTTCTCCTCAGTATATTTCCACTTTTAGACACTATAGGACTTTCAGTCAAGATGGCAGCACAGTAGGAGCCCTAGCACAGCTATCCCTAAACAAATAAAAAAGTGCAAGTGGAATTTATAATATAATCAAAGGAATAGAGGTAAAAATAAAGCCAGGCAATCAGCGGCTGGAGAAGCCCATGTGGGGCCCTGTCACCTACCCACACAGCAGGAGCCCCAGGAGGCAACTCTGGATAAGGGCAGTGGGCTCCGGCCCTCTAGCCCGGAGAGGAGAAGGGTCGTGGTCAGAGGTCCGTGGTTTCCACAAAGCAGCAGAGGTGAGCAGACTGCAAATTTCCCAACCCAGTAACCTGAGTAACAGAGTAACAGCAGATCACAAGAGCCCTCCAGGCAGGTAGCAAAAGGGACCAGCACCCACAAGGAGGGACTGGGACCCTGTGAGGGGAGCCCAAAGAGCAGTGCACCCCCAACTGTGCCCTGCTGGGATGCGGGCCCTGAGAGCCCTATGTATTGCACCACAAGGACTGCCAGGGGAGCTCCTGCAGCAGCATACCCCCAACTGTGTCCCGCTGGGACCTCAGCACTGCAAGAAGAGTGTACAGCCCCGCCGGGACCCAATAGGAGTGGGAGAGGAGCACACAGGGGGAGGAGCCGAGTAGCACCGCCCCCAACTGTGCCCCACATAGCCCTCACCGCATAGGAGCCTCGAAAGGGAGAGAAGGAGAGGAGGCCCCCCAAGGAAGAGAACTGTAGGGTGATTCCACCAGGCAGCAGCATCTGAAACGAGCTCCACATAAACTCATAAGGGAGTAACTTATTTTTTTAAATATTAGTCTTTATTTAATTTTTTCTCTTTATTCTGCTCAATTAGTTTGCTTCATAGTTTTATGTTACAAGATTGTGTGCTGCTACTTGATCCATTTCTACTTCGGATTTTCCTTTGTCTTGGATTTCATTTTTATCCTATATTATCTGTTTTCTGCTTCTCTTCTTTCTCCTTCTCTTTCCCCCCTTGCTCTATGCTATAGTCCTACTTTTTTTTCAAGCTCCTGAGGAACTTCCTGGACCTTTACATTAATTTTTTTCTTTTACATTTTTTTCTTCTCTTTGTGTTTCTCTTCTGTCCCTCCTTCTCCCCCACCCTGCCACTCCCCTGAGTGTCAGTGCTGTTACTCACAGGGCTTCCCTCCCTTTGTCAACTCTGGCCTGGGGCAGGAGAATCTCCAGGCTTTTCTCTATCATACAAACACTTATCTACTCTTCAAGTCCCACCTACAATTAACTCATAATCCTAATCTGCCCTCTCCTCACTCGACCTCCTCTAGTATTTGAACTGGTAAGTATCAATAACTCAATAATATAGACAGACCAATAGACACATATTGTCTGTACACTATTTGGCTAGAAATAGATCAGTAACACAGTTCTATGTAGGTATTTCTACCAAAAAGATAGTGGAGCCATGAGCAAATTTCTTTTATAGGTCATCACAATTGTACATACAAATCACCTTGAGTAGTTTGGATGGTGATTAGTACTCCAAGTGGGGATTGAGTACATATGTTAATACTGGCTTAGTATAAATATATAACTAGTAGGTAATTAAAATAAATAAAAGTAGTATAGTGGGTGGATCTAAACATTATTATTTTAAGGTTCTGTCATACTATCGCTAGCAATAGTGCAATTCAATAAGTCATCGCTAAGTTCAGTTAGATGTATAGTGAATGTATACTGCATCCATAGCTCTTGTGAGGAGAATATATACAATGTTACTAGACTCTGCTAATTAGTTGTTAATATTAGATAGTATTGTACTGGTAAATCTTTACTCAAATTATAAATGCTAACATTGTTAATGATCTTCATATTTAAGTCACATTAATCAGTACTCTATTGAGGTAACACTTAAAACAGAGAGTCTAATTCAGGAATCTCAGGAAGAGAAATAGAGCCCACCAACAATACTGGAACCTCAACTCGCTGTAACAGAACCATGAGGAAATGTGGGAATAAATCACCTACAGAAAAAAGACCTAATGCCCCAGAAAATGATACCAGGGAGGGATCTTGAAATAGCAGAACCCAAAGATGAAAAAGGCAAAAAAGATGATAATTTCTGGGCCTAGAAATTCTTAGAATTGAAACAGGAAATGAAAAAGCTACACTGGGACATAGCTATTCTATCAGCAAACATTGACAAGAAATTAGAGGAAAATAAAGAAGATATAAATCAGACAATAATCAAGGAGATACAAGAAATTAGAGAAAAATTCAGCATAAAAATAAAAATATTGAAAACTGACATTCAGAATGTGAAAAACGCATAGGAAAAAATAACTAACCAGTTTAAACATTTTGAGAATATAATATCAGACCTAGAAGATAAAGTGGATAATCTGGAACATACAGGTAATAAAGAACGCAAAACAGAAAAGGGAGAGAGAGAAATACAACAGCTGATGGATGACTCAAAGTGAAACAACCTCAGGATTACGGGAGTGCAGGAGAAAACTGAGGACAAAACAACAAGTTTAAAGGTTGTGTTCAATGAAATTATGGAAGAAAATTTCCCAAATCTAAGAAAAGAAATGACCATGGAACTATTGCAGGCATACAGAACACCAAACAACTTTGATCAGAAGAGATCCTCATCACGACACATCATAATTAAAATTCTAGAAACCCAACACAAAGAGAAAATACTAAAAGCGGTAAGAGAAAAACAGAAGGTGACCTACAAAGATAAGCTCATCAGGAAAGCTGCTGACTTCTCAATCCAGACTCTAAAAGCCAGGAGATTATGGAGCAACGTCATCCAAGCATAAGAGAACGTAAATGCAAATCAAGACTACTATATCCAGTGAAATTATATTTTAAATTAGAGGAAAAACATTAAAACTTTCCATGAGATACAAAGCTTAAAGTAATTTGCAGTCACTGAACCAGCATTGCAGAGAACACTTAAAGGAAACTTACAAAGCAAAAGGGAGGCTAACAACACCAAAGGCTCCAGAGAAAAAGAGAGAACAGATACAAGAGAATGAGCTGACAAAAGAATAAAATAAATAATGCTGAAAAATTACAACTATGGCAGGACATACCAAATATACCTCTATAATTACTCTGAAAGTGAATGGCCTCAATTCACCTACCAAATGACATAGACTGGCTGACTGGATCAAAAAAACAAAAACCCACAATTTGCTGCTTACAAGAGGCACACTTTACCCACAAGGAAACTGTTAGAAAAATAAAAAAAATAAATAAAGGGATGAAAAAATAAAAGGATGGAATTCAGTATTTCATGCAACAGGGCCCAGGAAACAAACAGGGGTAGCTGTATTAGTCTCAGATTCATTATATTTCAAAACAAAGCAGATTAGGAGAGACAAAGATGGCTACTATATACTGGTTAAAGGAACAATAGAACAGGAAAAATTGACAATAATCAGTATATATGCTTCCTTTTCAACAATTTTCACTTTCCTGTGACTATATGAGCAGCCAGAACTTTTGATTTAGAGTTGTTTCTGTTTAGATGTGATAATTCAGATCATGACAAAAAAATTGTGAGAAGCAGAGGAATAAAAATTTACCACTGGGGCTGGCCCAAGTAGTGATGAATTAGGGAGAAACTGCTACAGCATCAAGAAAGAAGAGAGTTTTAAAAAGAGAGACTTACTAACAATCACTTAGAAAGACTAAACATTTGAGTGAAAAAATATTTAGAAAGTGAACAGTGGTGTCAAGTACCTAAGAGATCTTACAGAGAGTAAGATAGTGAAATACTTAATAAAGATCCCGAGGACTTGCCAATCTAGATTTATGCATACAGAAGCCATTAACCATGGACATTGGCTAAAGACCAGTGCCAAACAACTTCTGTGACAGAGATCAGTGTGCATGTTTGTGTTCCTCTTTCACTTGGAGACCCTCAGTGCCTCCATTTCTGTCCAAAGATTTCAAAATAACCACTGACTGGTTACTTGGCATAACCGACAAGACTGGTATTTCCAGTATGAGCTAAGATGTGGCTTGTCACCAGAGAGAAAGTACAGGGGCTGGAGGAATGGCTCAGCGGTTAAAAGTCTAGTGTTACGTACCGGAGTTCGATTCCCCAGCACCACATAAACCAGGCATGGTGTCACACTCCTGTAATCCCAGCACTCGGGAGGCTGAGGCAGGAGGATTGCCATGAGTCCAAGGCCAGCCTGGGCTCCATGGTGAGTTCAGGATCAGTCTGGGCTACAGAGCAAGAACCTGTCTCAAAAAAAAAAAAAGTCCCAAGTGTACAGGTAGGCTTCTGACTTGTTTCTGTGTTTCCTTGAGTGCTTAGTTTAAAAAAAAAAATCTTGCTGAATGAAGTGGATGAATGAGTAAATATCTAAGACTCTAGGTCATACATTTATTTATTTATTTATTTATTTATTTATTTATTTAGAGGCAGGGTCTCGCTCTGTAGCCCAGGCTGGCTGGCCTTGGACTCATGGCAATCCTCCCTCCTCAGCCTCCCAATTGCTGGGATTACAGGTGTATGCCACCATGCCTGGCTTATGTGGTGCTGGGGAATCAAACTCAGGTACTTTGCACTTGACCTAGAGATTACTAAGCAAGTGCTTTAATCATAGAGCCATTTCTCCAGCCTCAGGCTCTAAGTTATAAAAGAAGATCCAGCTACTAAGTAGGCAAGGACCAGCCTACCAGCCTACCACATGGGAAGTCAGCAAAAAAACTCAACTGTCAAGGGTTGATTCAAAAGCAATTTCTCCCCCACCCAATGTTTTATTTATTTATTTATTTATTTATTTATTTATTTATTTATTTTTGAGACAGGATCTCACTCTGTAATCCAGGCTGGTCTCAAACTCACAGAAATCCTCCTGCCTCAGCCTCTTGAGTGCTGGGATTACAGATGTGCACCACCACCCCCAGTTTATATGGTGCTGAGGAATCAAACTGAGGGCTTGCTAGGCAAGCGCTTTAATTGCTGAGCTAGGTCCCCAGCCCCTTCCTTCCTTCTTTCCTTCCTTCCTTCCTCCTTCTTTCCTTCCTTCCTTCCTTCCTTCCCTCCCCCCTCT
>PVKB01002360.1:0-162065 GCA_004027205.1 Ctenodactylus gundi
GCTTTCCCACTCTCCTTTTGTCCCTCCCCCTACCCACCCTTCCCTCCCTCCTCCCCCACCCTACTCCCCTCTTTCACTTTGTCTTTCCTCTTAAGTTCCATAGGAGTTGTGATCTGGGTCTCTCATATCAGAGAGACCATTCGATGTTTCACCTTCTGCTTCTGAGTTACTTCACTAGGACAAGGATGCACTATTGGCTTTCTCAGGCCTCTGGCTTTCCTACTACTGATGTTGAGATGGAATACTCTTTCTCCATAATCATGTGATTTAATTTCTTGTGATAAATCTCTCTTTCTCTCTTTCTCTTTCTCCTCTCTCCTTATATTTTCTCTTTCACTGAAGATCGTTGACTAATAAATCCACTATTTCAAGAAAGTTTTATCTATGAATTTATGCACTTCACTTTTTCTCTATATTTCTATATAGAACATTATTCTATAATTTTCTGTAAGTTTAAGTTGTAAGGAGAAAGGAATAATGCTTTTTTAAATTCTTTATTCTTAACCTTTAGTATGGTGTTGATATGTATAATGTAGTAAATAATAGTTGTTGAATAAATAAAAGAATAAATTAAGTCTAATATTTCCAATTAAGACAGTGTTACTTATTTTTATAATGAAAACTCTTTGCTAATATGTTTTAAGTATAACTGAACCATAGATAATTAAGATTTTTGCAGACATGACTGAATATAACTAGGAAATGGTTAAACCCTGCACCCTATGTGGGAATCTATTTGTGGATTTCTGTTTGACATATCAGATTAGAAGTTTTGAAAGGAAATGAGTTTTTGATACATTTTACTCATAGTGAAGCTAGATATTTCGATAGACTTAAATGTTTCTATTCCCAGTTGGGTGAAAAAGCAATCCAGGCCCAAGAATGGAAAAGTGCTGTCACCATGGAATGAGTAGACTTCTTCTTCTGTTCTGCTCTTCAAAGTTAGCAATTATCTTTTCAAAATAATCAAAAGCAGAGATTGTTATCGGGAGCAATTATCATGGCTGAAAATTCCAGATCTTAAAAGACTTACAATTAGGTACCTTTCAAAACTGCATTTGTTGCTTAAGAGAAAATGGCATGTAAGCTAGCAAATGCTTTGGCATGCAGACGTACATCAATATTGCTCTTTTGTTGAGGAATGTGTATTAGTGAAAAAATTAAAAAAATTAAAGTGGGTGAAAAATGGCTAAAATTGCATTTTGCTCCTTATTCTTCCTGTAAAAAGCATTTTGAAACAACACTGAAAGCCAAATGTCTGGTTTTGTACACATCAATAGGAAATATAAACAAGAAATAGAAAGAACACAGAGATCATTATTGATCCCTGCTTACACAAAAGGACTTCTTTCTTTGGTATTGGATTTAAAAGGAATGTTTTCTCCCCCTCCCCATCTCCTTCAATACTGAAGCCAACAATTCATTGTGTGTGAGCTGGAGCTTCAAGGAATTATTGAAAAAGAGCTAAAGTAGTATTACACCAAGGAGAGAAACCCATTTCAAGTCAGATTTATCTACTTTCTCAGATTTAGGCACATGCATCTTCAGTCGTATGTTGAATAAATAAAGTTGAATGCCCTCCTGCACCGATGGTCGCTTGCACTCAGCCGCATCACATAGAAATTGCCTAGTGTTCTATCCCTTCTATTATCTACATTCTTGTGCCATAAACACCTAGTTTAGACTAATACGCAATTCCATTTTAGAAAGCTTCAGGAGAGCCATCCACTTAAGTACATGCTATAGCAAAGTGACACCCCAGCACAATTCTCCTGGCCTACACCACATACACAGTGGCATTGTACATCTCTCAAAATCTGATACTCAAGACTTTAAAGTTTAGAATACATTTGTAACAAATAAGCTCTCTCTTTTTACACCAAAGACTAGCACAGTAGCTTCAAATGTACAGAAGAAAGCATCATTAATGCATTTAAAATATACTTATGATACATATTTATAAAAATATACCATACTTATATTTAGTTTGAATCGATGTGTCATGCTTTCTCTCATATGAGTAAAATAAATTGAGTCAAACGGGTGAGACATTGGAAATTGGGGGATGGAACGGATGGGAGGTTGAAAAGGAGGAAGGGAAGGGAATGTGACGTTAACACAATTACATATGTGCACAGAATTCTCATGTTCATTGTGATCATTGTATATCACATATACATATTAATAAAAATGGGGAAAAATTTTAAAAAGGAAAAGAATTCAGTTTTAGAAGGTGAAAAATGATCCGCAAGCCAAGGGGGGAAGTTAAAAGGATAATTGGGGACCAACATAGATTTCCACAATGAGAAGAGGTAGAATATTGGAAATTCGCACTATACAGATGACATTTAAATCCAAAGGAATGAGCTGATTTGTGGTAGGGGGACCCAGGTCTGAGCTCGGGAGCTTCCTCATGCTTACCAGTACAGAAATAGATTTGTGTAACATGCTTAGAATAGGCCTGGCATGTTGTGAGTGCTGAAATGCTGCTGGTATCAGTTGGGAAATGTTTATATTTTAAATAGAAAGGATTTTGAGCTTAGTCTTTTTACTTAATATACTATCATAAAGACCTGACAGTTTTGATATGCTTTCTTAATGTCCCATTTCTAGTGTACACATACATTTCATAACCCTTTACATTTGTTCTCTTATAAGCTACATAATAATAAACTATTTTTGTGTACATATTTTTCAAAATTTAATATGCACACTTACATGTAGAATGCTCTTTTAATGGTCTTATTTTGTGAATGCTGGAAGTTTAACAAGCACACCAATTTTGTCATGTTTATCCTGGATTGGATAAATCCAATCCCAAACTTTTGCATCGTTACAAAAGAGATTATCAACTCAGTCTCAAGGTTCACAGGCTCAAGTCTCAATTCTGTCCTGCATAAGGTTGTGACTTTTGTTAAGAAACTTATCTTATCTCCTTGGTTATTCAGATAACTTTTTTTTCATAGTTCTGCTTTTAAGGCTTTTAGATGTTGTGACTCTGTTATAAGGAAAGTAAGAAACTGAACCTACTGGATTAAAAAACAACAACAACAATTCTTTTCATATATATCAGAGAAGTGAAGTTGGAGGGTAACTTCTGGGCCTAAACACAGAGACTCTCTGGCAGACACAGAATATCTCATCACACCATACCAGAAACCCACTAGCAGAAACATCAAAAAGGAGCAGTGGTGAGTTGAAACCCTGCACTTTAATTGGAGAGTTCTGGGCTACTCTAGGTACACAACTTTGACACATGACAACTCTTCATAGATTTAATCAGACCCCAAGCTTTTGTGAGTTTTCTCTCCTGCAGCTCTACCAGATCCTTTAGTGAATGTTGCGTGTACAGTTTTTAAGCTCTTAGTGGGAGAGGAAAAGAAATCATCTTGAAATAACCAACTATTCTGTTCCTCTTAACAAAGTTATTGTTTTGTTCTTGACCTCAGGAGAATTGATTTTATCTGAGAGTCCAAACTACTAGGGTTTTAGTAGAGCTTTACTTACCTACAGGAAGGAAAACCCCAACTCGACTACCCTTCCAGGTGAAGAGAAAACTCTTACACTCTGCTATTAACCTGAATCATTTAAAGGGTGCGGAAGAAGAAATGAAATTCACAGAAAACAGACACAGGCTTACCAAGGAGTGGGACTCAAAACGGAGCTGTAGATTCCCTGGCCCCTTAACTGCTACCTCTGTGTCACTGAAAACTATTTACAGCTCTTCCTCCTACTCAGTACATCATTCTCAGTTTCTGACAAAAATTTATGAGGCACAGTAAAAGGTAAGAAGCAGTTTCAAGAGTCTAAACAAGTGTTGGAACCACAGCCAGATATAGCAGGACTGCGTTTTAGACCAAAAAAAAATTTTTTTTTTAAATTATGATGAATGTGCTACAGGCTTTAATGCAAAAAGCAGATAATAAAAGCAGATGGATGCTAGCAGCCTCATGGAAATTTAATCAAAAGAATTAAAACTGAGTGCCAGAGATAAATACTACACCAAAATCAAGTCATGCTATTAATGAAAAAATTAGTAGATTGAACTAGGTACAGTTTAGAAAGAATATTTGTTCTTGAGGATGCAAAAATAGAGCTTTTCAAAACTGAAATGTAGAGACAAAAAAAGATTTAAAAAGAAAAAAAAAGAGCAGAATTTTCAAAAAATGAATGAGAGTGAGGAAAGGTGTTTCATAGACTTAACAGTTTTGCCAGAAGGACAAGAAAAGAGAACAGCAAAAGTAATATTTTGAAACAGTAATGTCTGACTTGATTTTTCCCCAGATTAGTGCCAGACATCAAGTCACAGACACTGGAAGCTCAGGAATACCAAGCAAGCTGATATGGACCTACACTAAACAAAGAAAAAGCAACTTAGAATAATGAGGTCAGCCTAAAAATCAGTAAGATCAAAGAAATACCTAGGTAAAAACCAAGAATATGGCTAGTGGCAAGAGAATTTTAAATTAAACTATTGTTGGGTAGGCTGGGTAGCAAGTCCTGGCATAAGGCCTAGATTTTGGGGTATAAAGAACTTTTATTTAGCACGGGTCAATTACTCAGAATTAGGGTCGGTAGTTGCGCTTTTTAGCTGGCATGTGGGCAGAAGGGCACGAAGGAGAGATGTCTGATAGGCTGGGCAAGCAGGTAGGTGGGAAAGGGGTTAAGGGAGACAGGGTCTCCTGGGAGCAGGTGGTCTTCCTCAGTTAGCTTACTACTGGGCCCAGCACAGTTGTTATGTTGGGGCCCATGAACATCGTTAAAGCTATGCTAAGGCTGTGAATGTCACCATAGCTGGGACAGAATGAGAGAATAGCTATCTCTAAGCAGAGGTCAGTTGCAGAAAGCCCAAGCTCTGTGTGTGGGAACGGTGGAGGAGGAGCACAAGCATTACAGCAAGGAGCCTACAGATGAAAATTCTTATTATTTTCATTATTAATTGACCTGTGAGATAATACCTTAAAATAATAATAGCACAAGTATATCTAGGATTGTGTACACAAACATACAAACATGTGCATATATATATATATATATATATATATATATATATATATATATATATATATACACATATATGCTTATATATAAAGTAAATGAATGACAGAAATCAGAAAGGGGAAAGAATTATTTTGTTATTATTAATTACTTAAAACACCGGTGAAACAGTAGGGCGTTAATTTAAAGCAGACTTGGATTAGTTTCAAATGTGCATTGCAAAGCTCAAGAAAAGAGAAAAACTAGAATCACACAAAATCCTTAGCTAGAAAAACACAAAGGCCAGCTGTGACTGCCAATCATGCTTTTCCCACTTGGACGGATGAAGACACACCTAGAAGATCAGTAATGCATGAACTTTGATGCTAACTAAGGGCAGACGATCCACCCCACACGTAAGTAGGACCAATTGACAGGCTTGTAGCCTGACAGAGGGAAAAAGGGCTGAACATGGAAGGGTGTTTTAATTCTGAAACAAATACAGTCTTTGCCAAGTCCTCTGGACATAACCTCAACACCGACCCGCATCAGCCATTTTGCAGTGGGCTTCCAGACCTTCCATCTGCTCTGGTGTTGCTTTCTTAATTCTTCTGTTCTGTTGCTTCTATATTCTCATCTGAGCAGCCACAGACTCTCCCACATACAGGAAGTTGTGTTGGACTTTGCCTTCTGATGTTGCAGACAGATATCGTGGACTTTCCACCTCTGCTCCTGCAAACACACCTAACAAATTCCTTTACGTATTTTCTATCAATTCGGTTTCTGTACAAAACCCTTCCAGCAAGGTGTGGAAGGCAATAATAGAAAGCAAGAACAAGGATACTGAAGAAAAAGTAGTAGCAAAGATGGTGTATATTAATCCAAACATAGCAATGATCTTCTTCAATGTTCAATGGCAGTTACAGACAGATTATCAGTGTGGATCAAAACAGCTGTATGTTGACTCGAAGAACCCTACTTTATGCACAAAGACATATAGACTAAATGTAAGGGAGTGGAGGCTGGAAGAGCAGTAGAGCTGTTAGAGCACTTGCCTGTCAAGCTGAGTTCAATTCCCCAGCACGACGAGCTGTGCGAGGTGGCCTCTGCCTGTAATCCCAGCACTTGGCAGAAGATTGCTGTGAGTTTGAGGTCTGCCTTGATTACATGATGAGTTCAGGACCCGCTTAGACTGGGCAGTGAGACCCTATATCACAATAAATACAGGAATTAATTAATTAATTAAAATAAAGGTAACAAAATGAAAAGAGGCATATAATTTTAACACTAAAAAAACAGTGATTAATTATTTTTATATACAGCAGATTTATAGAATAAAAATTATCAAAGATAAAGATAAGTTTATACTACATTAAAGAAGTCAATACTTTATTTATTTTTATATAAAGGTATAGGGATCAATATTCCCAGAAGACCCAATAATCTTAAATGTGTATGTGCCGAACAGTAGAGTGTGAAAAGACAATGTACAGAATCACACAGAACTGTGGGGAGAAATAGATAAATCTACCATTACTGTTGGAGAATTTAACATCCCTCATTGGGAATGAATGGATCCACCAAGTGGAAAATTAGCGAGGACACATTTTTGAACTCAACAGCATTATTGTTGAAAGGTTTCCAATAGGGCTCTGCAGACAGCTTCAGCCAACAGCAGATTACACATTCTTCTCAAGTCCTGATGGAATTGTTACCAAGTAGACCACATTCTGAGTCATGAAGAGGCATCTGAAGAAATTTAAAGGAATAGAAATCCTGCAATGTCTGTTTTGAGGTCTTACTGTGATTCAAGGAACAAAAAACATTATACACTATGCTTCTACAAGTAACACACAGATGAAAGAAGAAATATTAAGAAACATTTTAAAATATTTTGAACTACCTTAAAATAAAAATGCAATTATCAATATTTGTGAAATGCAGTGAAAATTGGTTTTCAAGAGAAATTTGTGAGAAAAAAATCTAACATGTCTAATCTAAGCTTCTAATTTAGCAAGTTAGAAAAAGGTTATATTAAACCCACAGTAATCAGAAGAAAAAATTTGAGAAATCAGAGCAGAAATCAGAGAAACTAAAACAGAAAATCAATAGAGAAAATTCAATGAAACAAAAAGGCATTTGTTTGAAAAGATCAATAAAATCAATAAGCTTTTAGTCATGTGAACTGAGAAAAAGAAGGCACAAATTATTATGAATATAATTTGCTTTGATACTGAAAGAACTCAGAAGAAATAGAAATTTTTAAAAAGCCTATATCAATTAAGAGTTGAATCAATTATTTTTAACCTTCCATAAAACCAGCAGGGTCACATGAATTCTCTAGTGAAATATTTCTTACATTGTACTGAACTATTTAGGAATAAATTAACCAATTCTCTACCATCAATGCAGAAAACAAAGCAGAAAGAATACTTCCAAATTCATCAGATGAGGCCATCACTCCCTTAATAACAGCACCAGACTAAACCTTAGAAGAAAGCAAAACTACAGCCTAATATCATTCATGAACATAGATGACAAAAATCTTCAACGAAATAATAGCAAATCAAATATAAAAATATAAAATTTAGTCATATACCTCAACAAAATTGATTATTTGCATGTGTATAAAGCTATTCTGACATTCATAAATCAGTTTCCTCTACAGCATCAACTGATTCCGGCTGGAAAATACAGAATTCTATCAGTAGATTCAGAAAAAAGCAGGTTGACACCAAGTTCTAACACCTATGAAAAAAAAAACTTAGAAGACTTACAATTGTGGCATACTTCCTCAATTTGAAAAGGATTAGCTATGAAAAAATGGACGGCTAACATCTCCATTGAGTGATAAAAATCTCAAAACTTCCTCACTAAGATTTGAAGCCAAGCAATTTAATGTTTTGCTAGGAGTTCTAGAGAATGAAATAAGAGAAGAAATGAAAAAAAGATAGTTTTGGAAGGATGAAGTAAAACTTTATTCACAAATAACAGATTATAGAAAATCTAAAACAAATGCGCACAAAATCTCCTGGAGTTAAATAATTATAGGATAGTTGCAAAATATAAAGCAAATATATTTAAAAAATAAATCAGTTTCTTTTTGATACTTCAGCAATGTGTGAGTTTGAAAGAGAAATATTAGCATTTATTTATTAGCATTCCCAAAATGTGTGTATAAATAGGTATAAATATAACACCATAAGTGAAAGACCTATATGAGGAAAACTACAAAGTTCTGATAAAAGTTATTTAAGAACCAAATAAGTGGAGTAATATTCTGTGTCCTTGGGTATAAAGATTTGATGTTGTCAAGGTGTCAGCTATTCCCAAACTGATCCAGAGCTGCAATGCAATCTCAATCCACATCTCAGCAATTGATGTTGTGAATAACATCAAACTTATTAACAAGATATATAAAGAAACAAAAGACCTGAGATATCCAACTTCAAAGAACAGAGTTAGAGGACTAACTCTACCTTACATCAAGACTTAAAGTTATAGAGTATAAATGTAAAAACAGTAGTAATAAAGACAGTGTGGCATTAGTGAAAGATAAATAGATGAGTTGCACAGAATGGAGAGCTCAGAAACAAATTCACAAAAACAACATCAAATGATTCTAGACATAGAAGTGAAGGTAATAAAATAGAGAAAAAATATTCCACAAGTGGTGCTGGACATCCACGAGCAGCAACCCCATCTAGACATCACCCTTATTTCCTTCCCAAAATAAATCAAAGAAGGAGTCATGAAGTGAAATATAAGGTGGAAAGCTATAAAACTTCTGAGGTATATCATAGACAAAGACAGAGATAGCTTTCAAATTAAACAAATTCATACCGCACAATTAAAAGTCCACTCCCTGATATATACTCAATGGAGTTAAAAATCTTAGGTGCACGGTGGTTGCATTCCTAACTACCTATGTCCGAAATCATTCAGCTATTCTTCAGTAGGTAAGTGGATAGATAAACTGAGGCAATACACTTAAAAACAGCTATTAAGTCAAGACAAGAAAAAGGACAGTCAAATGCTTATTACTAAGTGAAAAACTCATACTAAAGAGCTACATATTTTGTATTAATTGCATGACATTTTCAAAAGGCCCAAAGTCAAAACAGTAAGAATGTTAGTGATTTCCAGGGTTAGCAGGTAGGAAGTGATGGACAGGCAGAGCACAATGAAAGAGTCCCTTATAATATTAGGATAGACGCACACCACTATCCATTCACCAAAATCCATACAACCTACAACACCAAACATGAATCCTAGTAGACACTGCGGAAGTGGGTTGATAATGGTGTGTCAAGGCACATTCGTTGATTATAATACATGTATTTCTTTAATCAGGTATGTTGATAGTAGAAGAGATTGAGTGTATATATCAAAATATGTGAGATCAATAAATATGCAAGTTTTCGTGTTACTAAAAATTCAGGGTAATCAAAAACTGAGAAATCAGTAAGCATTTTATAATTTGGAAATAGAGGAAAATTTTATGACATCAAATGACACTAGTAAACTTACATTTCAATAAAAATTACAAAAAAGGGAAGATGACTAGGTACTGCTAGTAGTTAAATAGCTTTTTTAGATGAGAGATCATGAGGTTTATTTAAAAATAAAAAAGAAGAAAAAATTTCTCAGTTTCAGAAAATTGATGCTTACAATTTGAAGAAGTGCTAGTAAAAGAAGGTATCAATAAAGAAACAGCTCACCGACTCACTGATCTCTAAATCGTATGTTTAGGCCTTCCTTGGGCAACAGTTTCAGAAATCTTGACATCCCGTTTTTTTATTTTTATATGAGTTCTGAAAATCTTTGGCAGAAGCAAGATTAAAAATATTTCAGAGCGAGAAAGGGTTGTAGCCTTTACCGCTAAAGCAGATGACTTTTTAAATCAATTTTGAGGTTACTTTTCTCCTCCAGTCTTTAATATGATCAGTACCAACATTTAAAGTAGGTACAATTCTTCCTTAGTATCTGAAAAAAAGATTGACTCCAGGAACCCAAGTGGATGCCAAAATTCTTGGGTGCTCAAGTCTTTTCTATACAGTAGCTAGTTTTTTTTTAATATCGCTGAGTATATCCTCCTGCATACTGTAGTCATCTGCAGATTGCTTATAATGCTTGATACAATGTCAATACTTTATGAGTAGTTGTTACACTGTTTTGTTTACAGAAATCTAGTTCGTACATGCTTAATGCAGGTGTGTATTCTTTCATCTGGCTGGTTGAATCTTACGAGCCAGGACCTGATGGTAGAAAAGGTCTACTGTACCTATGGTTTTATTGATCTGAGATTTTGCCAGATAAAAACAATTGTTTTCCTCTGTGATCACTAAAAATCAGAATCTTTCTGTTGCTTTCAAGTTAATCTGAAATTTAAAAAGTAGATGAAAGATAAAAGGATGAATCAGAAATATTAAGTTATATTTTTAAAAAACAGGAGTAAAAATGATTGATAATTGTGATTAGAAAAGTATGATGTAAAAGAATTCCAGTTCAAACAGAAAACAAGGCATATGCTTTCAGAGAAGATTGATGTTCCGTTGAGCTTTATTTCTTTATTTATAGGTGATCTTAGGTATAGCAACCAGAGCATCCTGGAGAATGAAGAAAGAGCCACGCAGGCCTTATATCATCTGCCCAATTAGGAATTCTGATATAATATCAGTTCATCTAAAACTTTATTTTCACAAGTACCACATTGGTTTCCTAAGATAAAGAAAAGGAGATTCAGTGCCTAATAGTCAGTCCCCTGAGAAGAAAATCAGAGAAAGAAAAATCTGTGATGGGATTGTGCATAAACAGCCCTAATACAGGAATGTGTGGGGAAATTTTGGCCTGCTCCCTGACCTTGACTAGTTAGAGATTTAAAAAAGGAAAGCATACATTTTGCTGTAACGTTAAATTTCTTCGCATTTATTTCTAGAGAACTCCTACTACTTAACAGTAATGGAAATTTTAAAACTTAGGCTTTGAGTTACAATCTAAAGACCCGTCAATGCTGGAAGAAAAGCCCATCTCATCACCCTACTCTAGCTCTAGGTAAGGAACGAGAGTGAGATGAGAAAAGAGACATGTAACTCAGAGAAGCCTGGGCACAAGTCAACGGGCAGGTTGGACAGTCTGCCTGGGAAACAGAGCAGAAGGCTCGCAGGGCTCTGTGCCTCTGCCCTCATATTAGAGGATGGCTTAGGAATAGCATAGCCTAGGGAAAAACAAACTGACCAAACAAGAGAAAACATGTACCAAAAAATTATCCACTGCTCGTTGAATTGAATGAAAATAGTTTTTTTTAAAAAAAACAATTACTATGAAGATTAACATTGTTTTAAATATATATTTAAGAATTTATGATTAGATTGATAGTCCAACTTAATCTTTTTGTCTAGGAGAGGAAATTTTGAACATTAACATGCCTAAACTTGTTAGGGGTGAAGTGAATGGGTTAAAAAAAAACTTACCTGGTTGACCCTGGTGCCCTGTGTTCAGTCAATACGGGCCCAGTTCATCTCTAAGAAACTCGGGTTACAATTTCACAGGACGAGGAGGCTCACCATTCTCCATATCGTGGTAAGCAAGGACCCCAAGTTTGTATCCTCTTTGAACTCCTTTTCTTTACCTCTCTCTATGTAAAACATGAAGGTGCTGTGGGAATGTGAGGTACTTTAGACCGCTGTGACTCTGTTAAATCAGCAAAGATTTCTTTCCATGATAATCACCAAAAGTCACAATGCTAGGGTGATATTCTGCACCTTAGTTTGAATAGCTCTTTAAAAAAGAAAGAGAAAAGTATGTGAAATTTATTCTTAGATGATTTCTCACTAAATGCACGAAATTTTCCGTTATGAACTTTAAAATATCTGCTGTAAAATTTTAGCATTTTCCACTCAAAGACTTTTGGCAAAAACTCCACCACTTCTAGTCATCATTCCCCTTCTTATCAAGTTAAAATTGTTACGATAAATACCATTGGGTGCTCTATGGTTGGGATTGTTTTTTTAAAAAAATCAATTTCCATTATGTTGATGTCTACATATGGACATTAACAAGAACTTGCTGTATAGATAGTTGGCTGGGTCATTAAAATTAAAATTCATTAAAATTAGAAGGAAGCCTAAAAAAGCAATGCCACGGGGTAGTCAACCTTCGAAGCTTTCCGTTTTGAAGGTTTAGTTATAACACAAGCACAAAAGATTAGATGAAAAGAGGGAAATTTATCTTAGGTTGCCCCCATGCACGTCTTTTACAAAGGCAGTGCAGATATATGTGTGTATCTGAGAAGGTGAGGTGGGGAGGGATATGAGTATCAAGCTCTTTATAACAAACAGAATTAGGTTTTATGTTTAGTGCCGGAAAGAGATCAAATAGGCTCTTGGCCAGAGGGGAAAGTCACCAGCAAGAGTTAAATCGCAGACCTCTCCAAGGAAACTCATCTAATCATGTTGCAGCAGCCAGTTAAATCAGATCTGAGGCATGCCGCACAGAGGAGCCCTTCAAAGACTCGCTTTCAAACCACTGGGACTCCTGCGATCATTTGTTCCCCGAGTGACTTCTCTGGCATCCATATTAGTGTCCTCTGTCCCTGCTGAGTGCTGCACACAGCTCTGCAGCGGTGCCGAAACAATGCAGAAAGAGACTTTCCAGCAGAGCCTCCTCCTCACTCCAAAAGGGAGAATCAAAATGTATATAAAACCTCCTTAATTTCAGAGAGACCTTACAGATCAACTTTTCATTGTCTGTGTAATAGAACATCTGCCAATTGATTACCCACTGACGGGGGGCTCACAGACTTGAAATAAATACTTATTTTGTGTAAGCATAAAGTGGAAGAAGCTGCCCCAGATACAGATCCTGAATTTCTTTCTAAATTTTCATACATCGAGGTTACCAACTTAAAAGCAATTCTGTTGCTGTGTTTCCAGGAACTCACTTCTAATACCTTAAGATAGTTCTCAAATCACCATTAAGATTTTTGGCTTCATGATAAATATTCCTGGTTCCAACATATCTTACCTAAGGTAGCTCAGATCCTTAGTATCCTACTCAGTGTTCTGTATACTCTCTGTAGGAGTTTCTTCACAGTACATTGTAAGTCAAGGTAACTAGATATAAACATAATGTATTACACAGGGTTTGACCCGTCTAGAATACAGAGGTCTAATTGTAGTCTCTTATTATTTTCAAATAAGTCAACATTTTATGAAATTTTTATTGGCATATAATGAGATCCAGTTAATCAAAATGCTAATTTTACCCCTCCAATTATTCTTTATTCAGATGAGTTTGTGATACACAATACTCACATTCAACTTCAAGAACTGGTGCATATACATATTTCATCTTGATTGTTTTTATTTCCTTTCCCTTTCCACAAAATCTATCTCCATATTTGTACTATAATTCTTTTATCTTGCTCTTTTACTCATTTATATTTTGGTGTTAGTATAGCACAAAAAGCATGAAATATTTAACCTTCTGTGTCTGATTTTTCTTATAGCAATATTCTTTGTTTTCATATTATTAACATGTATATATGTGATGCATAATGTTTACATGAAATTGAGAATTTTGTGCAAATATATATTGCATCAAAATCACAAACCCTTCCCCTCTTCGTTTTTGACCCTCCCACCACCTCCCTCTTCCCCTTAATTCCAACTGCCCTTTGGTTCAATGAAATGACTGTATTCTGGGTTTTTCCTATTAGAGAAAACCATTTGATATTTAACTTTCTGCATCTTACTTCACTGAGCATGATTGTCTCAAATTGCATCAATTCACCTGCAAAAACTTCAAAACTATCTGTCTTTATGGACAAGTAATATATATATATATATATATATATATATATATATATATATATATATAACGATTTTTGTATCCATTGGTCTGTTGATGGGTATTTTGGTATCTTCCATGTTTTAGCTATTGTTAATTGTGCTGCTATGCACATGGGTATGCACATATCTCTTTTATATGATGCTTTTAACTCTTTGGAAAGATATCCAGTGAGGCATAATGATTTCAAGCTGTACCCGTTTTACCACAAATGACTTAAACGTACATCACATTTTCTTGATCCATTTCTCTGCTGATGGACAGAGCAGCTGCTTCTAAGATCTAGCTATTTTGAGTTGGGCTGCTATAACCATGAGCACGCATGTACCAATGCTGTATGGTATCTTTAACTCTTTTGCAAATATACCCAAAAGAGGAATACCTGGGTGAGACTGAATGCCTACTTTCAACTTTTTGAGGAATCTTGGCACTGATTTCCATCAGCTGTACCAGTTTATAGTCTTACACACAATTTCACAGCCTTACTAGTATATCATGTTTTTAGAGTTCTTGATAATATCCATTCTCACTAAAGTAAGATGGAACTGAAATGTTGTTTTGATTTTTGTCTAATAGCTAGCGATGCTGAACATATTTTATGTATTTATTGGCATTTGTATTTCTTCAGAGAACTGTTTATTCATTTCAATTGCCCATTTTTGCTTGTTCCTTTATTTTCAAGTCTATTTTTTTAGTTCTATTTCTGAGAAAAGTGCTTGATTTACTAGAAAAATAGTGCAAGATTTTCATTTTGTTCTAGTCAAATTTTACCTTGTTGATTTTGATTTTGATTCTTGATAATTCTTGAGGTTTTTGTGTCATCTGTGTATATCTGTGACAACAAAAGAAAAAGAAGTAGCAAGCCTTGATGCTATATTAGGAGATAATCTATAAATAGTTATTAAATCTCTTTACATGAAATTACTCAACTGGCTACAAACTGATGTAACTGTATGTAATATTTTAGGGTTTTTTCAGGCAATAATTCTTCAGTGGGATTATTGAAAACAGAGTACTATCTTTAATGAATCCAATCTCTTCTTGATGAGTGCCAGCTTCTTTTGTGAACTATTACTAAAAATCATATAATTAAAACTCCTCAATATTTTCAGATATATATGTAAAAATTTTTGAAATCTCTGTCTGGAATTCAAATTTGGTATTAAGAACATGAATATTTTATTGTTTAGATGACCAAAGTAAAAGTATAAAAAGAACTAAACGGTCACTAATTGCTTTTTCAAAAGTATATACTCAGATTCTTTTTTTAGATTACCTTTGTCACTTCCCTGTAGCTGGGACACAATATTCAATGACTCATAACCTAAAGAGGGACAGTTTCAGCCCACAGTTTCTGAGGTCTCAGTTCATGTATGGTTGGCCTGTATAAGATAAAATCAACAAACATAACAGGGCATGGCGGAGGTCACTGTTTCTCCCGTAGCAGCCAGGAAGCACAGGAAGAAAAACAATAGACCCTTGCAGATTCTGTTTCTTGTGCCTCATCCCACCAACTAGGCTCCAGCTCCTAACAGCACATGAAATCATCAATGAATCAAACCCCTGGTCGGTATAGTGTCCTCATGATTCAATCACATGATTTCAAACACATGAGACTTGAGAGGACATTTTAGATTTAAACCGTAATGCATTTCCTGAGTTACGATGATAATGAAATATTCAAGGATGAACCTGAATATAAAAGTATGAATTTTACTGGAGTCACTTAGAATGCATGTGATTTTGTTTATTGTCTTGCATTCTTAGGCCCTTGTGTGTGAGGATCATGAATAGTAGAACATAAATAGCCACAATTACCAGCTGTAGATTACGATACAGTGTCCACACACTTTATGTAAATTCTCTCAGATAATACATTTCATATTGCATTTTTCTTTAACATGTTTCCTTTACAATCTTTCCCCAGTACTCTAGGGCAAGGGTCCCCATCCTTTCTGACACCAGAGACTAGTTCAGTTGAAGACCCTTCTCTCAAGGCTTGAGGCTGGGTGTTGGGGTGAGTGGTTTGAGATGCAGAGAGGTATAGGGGGACAGTTTTGAAATGTGAGCAGCAGTAGGAGGGGGCTGTGGGGAAAACTCTGGCTCCTGTCATATCAGCAGTGGCATTAGAACTTAAGAGAAGCACACTGACAGAAGGTTGACTTTCACTCAAAGCTCACCTCCTGCTCACCACTCATCTGTCTTGGCACACTGCCCTTCCAAGGCCATGGAGTGATACTGATCAGTGGCTCAGAGGGTAGAGACCCCTTTAGACAATGTTTACTATTAGCCACACTAGAAAAATATTTAACTTAAAGAGAGATTTTAATATATATATATATATATATATATATATATATATATATATATATAATTAGAAATTTAGAGTGCCATCTACAGATTCAAAATTTTCAGAAAAAAATCAATGTTAAAGTGACCTATTTACTAAGTTCAATGATTTATTCTTTTTCTCACGTAGTTTAGTAAGGCTTAAGACACTTTTATTACTTTTTTATTTCAGCATTTTTATGAGGTTTCCTGCATGTACTAACTCCAGGAGTTTTCTTTTGAATTCGCCTCAATTGAATCCAATCCTTTTCTCTTTTGGCACGGGCCACAGATTATTTTATTTTTAGTTTACCCTTCTTTCCTTGTCAAAGTCACCCATTACTGCCAAATATCTATGCCAAATCTATACTTGAGATATTCTTGTCCACAAAAGCCCTTTCTATTCAGAAAAGAGAATAGACCTTTATTGCTTTCAGTGGTAATCACCATTATATTTCTGATGTCCCTGAACTCTTTTCTACATAGAGTAGAAAGAAAATCAGGCCTCCACTATATCATGCTGAATATTTCTTCAAAATCCAACTAACTGTTCATCAGTTTAAAGTTTATAATCACGTTTTTGTAGTTTTAAGTTTCAAAAGCAGAAAACATAGTTAATATTGAGTTGATGAATCTTTGGACAGTGTAACTGTAAGTAACGCTTTCACAAGTGCAATATGCTGTGATGATAACACCTTCCCAGTGTGTCTGAATTTCATTTTCCACCAAGCCACGAGTTTTATAACTTTGGCAAGCATCTTTCTCTTTCCCTTTTGACATCTCAGATATTCAGTGACAACATGTGGAAAGTTGTTTTTTGAAGGACAAGAAGCAATATTCTGCTCATAGTCCTGGCTAGCTTTCCCTATCAGTTCCCTCAGAATTGTGCAGTCTTTGAATTGTTCCAGAAGAAATAGGAAAATGATTATCACCAAATTCAGACCCTGTGCCACACATGTGAAGATTGCACATCACAGTCGTGCTTGTATTACAATTTTACACTTAACCTTTATCAGACTAGAGAGAAGTAGGCAACATTTTATTTGATATCAAAAGAGGAAAAATGTTATAGTTATTTTCTTTGAAGTGAAAATGTTTTAGGTATATTGACTGAACTATAGATTATTGGTATAATATATAGTCCATATTATATAATAATTGGTATAACTTAACATATATTATGAGTGATACTATAAAGTTTAGCTTTGATATAAGCAGAAATTTTGTAAGTGAAATGTTCTTTCAGCTGTTTAAATGCAAATTATTAGTTACATGCAGGGCAAAATGAAAGTGGATGTCTCTCTCATACACCTAATTTTTTAAAAAGGAGTGTTTTAGATCATTATGTTTTCACATTTGCTCAAAGGTAATGACTACAATCAGCAAATTTCCCCTATGATTCCCAAAGGCCTTTGCATTAAAGTGTGAATGTGTGTGATCTCTACATGTGACAATTATTCTCTTTAATGTTAGATGATCCTCTTAATATTTTTCACTTGAGGGGCTATTATAAAATTCTACTTTTTTCAGACAAAGATTTTTTTAAAATCACACAAAAAAGAAAAGAGATATACAAAGGCAGAAACTAGATAAGCAAGAAATGCTTTCTTACATGGGAAGCTCTGTAATTTTCTGGGAATCATTATCACAAAACACTTGATATTTTTAGAATGCTTTTAGCATCAAAAACGTGCAATATTTTAACAGCATCTTTCTTTTATTGCAAAATAACTCCTTCCCCAGGCTTCACATTTTAAATAAATAATCATGCTCTTCCTTTCTATTTTCTATGACTCATTTGCCAAGCTTGGTATTACCTGGCTGGACTCTGTCTTCAGCCTCTTCCGGGAGCATGAGCTGTGCCTGATATAGATTAGATATCTCTAGCAGGGCTATTAAGTCCTAGGTACTCAATGGAGTCATTATAGTTGATGATACTGGTCAAACAAGTATATATTCTGATTTTGTGTTTGTTTGTTTGTTCTAGAGATAGAACCCAGGGCTGTCACACTGAGGTACCTGCCCTGCAATTATACTTATTTTGAGGCAGAATCTGTTTAAGTTGCTAAGTGCTGAGACTGGGACTGGGCTTGAACTAGCAACCCTCCTTCCTCAGCCTCCTGGAATGCTGAGATTACACACTGCACACATTTGTTTTCTGACTTTTGTATTTCACTAAGGAGATTCAAATTTGTGTCATTTCCTATAAATATAAAGAAAAATTCTTATTTTATGATAAAATTATTTACTAAAATACTAGGCCATATGAAGAGAAAATCAGTAACAACTTCAGTATCACAAGCTTTGTTTTTAAATAGGACCATATCGAGGTCAGTAACAAAGAGGGACTTTCTGGTTCTGAGAATGGAAACCCACAGGGCAAGTGACAAGACCCCTAGGGACATTACGTATAGATGAAAACAGTGAGAATGGAATTTTCTTGAGTTTTACTTCTATGTATAATCAAATGAATGCCCTTATATAAATAGACACATTCTTCCCACTACTGGGAATTGCAGCATTGTTGGGAATTTCAGAATAAAATTTCTTGTATAGCATTTATTATTTATTATCACTTTATCAGCTTTTATTCTGTTTGCCTCTTAAGCATTCCTTCATTTTCTGAAAATAATAGGAGTGCATAATAGTGAAACCGTATTTCCACTAAAGACAAATTGGAATTACTGTAAGGAGACACATTATTGACAAAAGACAGGAAAAACAATTTCTATCATTAGAAATCTATAAATTTCTAGAGTTATGATCCTACATATTAATGACCATGCTTGTGTTTACACTACAAGTGTATACCTTGTGCAGAGACTGGTTTAGTCTTTATCTGAGCAAATACTGAAGACCAAGAACATGTGTGGATTCATAGGAGAAGGGCGGAATCACACATGTAGTGCTAACTCTTCACGTGTTTTCAGTCTCACAATCAACCCACACAGATGAATGTTGCTTTTATGTTAAAGACCTGCACATTTTTAAAATGTAATAAAAGGTTTTTCCATTTTAAAAATCTTTGTAATTGCAAATGGTAAATGAAACTGGAAATAGATGTGGCTTCCCCAATTTCCCACTACAAACAACAAACCTGAGTTTGAACTGAAGTGATGTGTTCAGTTTACTTCTTCTTTTCTGTGTCTTAGAATAGCATCATTTATCTATCTATCTATCTATCTATCTATCTATTTATTATTTATTGAGACAGGTCTTGCTTTGTAATCCAAGTTGGTCTGAACTCACCATGTAGCCTATCTGGCCTGGGATTATAAGCGTGGTCTACCACGCCCAGATTATGTGGTGCTGGAAAGTTGAACTAAGGGCCTGGTGCTTGCTAGGCAAGATCTCTCCTCGCTGTGCTATTCCTCCTCTTCTTCTCCAGTAACATCAGTGTCAATTGCTCTGCAGATTTGTTTTGCTTCTCAGAGACAAAAAGACAATAGGATAATGAGGCTTGAAGAAGCTGCAGAATCTCACAAAATAAGAATGACAGAATTAAGTAAAAATCATTGATAGTTTTGCAACATTTCTAATACTTTTTTCAACTTCAGCAATTTTTCTTGTCACTTGTTACGTCTGCTTATTTTTCACACCAATTTACCCTCCAGTGTGCATGCAAAGAGCGGGTAGAGAAGACAAGATGAAATCTGCACTGGTGCAGGAGAACACCTTCATCTCTGAGGCCTTCTTCGCTTGTCCATGGGTGGTGAAATTGCATTTTACTCAAAGCAAAGCAATCAAATGCTCTACAGAGAGTGGACGCTGTGTTTTACAATGCACACTTAGGTACATTTAAATGGGATTTTCTTTGCTGTTTTAGTGAATAATCAAGTCACACAAAATGTATTAATTTGCCAATTTAACTATTTTCACTGCTTTCCTGGTAAAGAATGAAGCTGGGTAGTAAAATTCAAATAGGGTAAGGATGAGACTGCAGGCCCCGAGAAACACTGGCAATACGGTTATTATTCGCCAACTGCTTTTTCACACCTTAGGTTGTGGTCAAATATACTTGTTTTTGCCACTGCTGTACAGCATTTCTCATGGCACGAATAATATGAACAAATTTTTTGTGGGCCTCAAAAAGTTAAAGAGATTAACCATTAAAAAGTATCCAAGTACTCAGAAGCAGGACTATAAAAAATATGACTTGCAAGGATGTCCGTAATCAACAAGATCTTGCCCTTTACCAACTAAAGGATGAAGAGACAAAGGAGCTTGCTTTGAGAATGATAACTCAGGGCATCCTGCAAGGCCAAAGGAAGAAATAAAATGTTTGCTGGAGTTCAACCGTCTAAGTGCTCAGAGGCCTCTGCAGGGATTATCTAAGGGGCCAGACTAGTTTTCAAGTCAGCATCAGACCTGGGTGACATCATGTGGTCTTGACTTTACAAGAACGCAGAGAACAAAAATTCAGCCACTCAGTTTTCTACCTAAGTTTTAGAGGAAGGCCTTGGAGGCCAGGGAGTGTGCCCCTTAAGGGAAGATGCATGAAATTGTGAACGAGACGCCTAAGGTGCAATGGAAACCCTTAAAATTTGGAGATGCCAGAAATATGGTTTGTCTGCTGAAGAAGGCTACAGTCTGTGAGCAGAACCAGATCAAAAGAGAAGCTATAAGGATCACAGCCAGAGGCAATGCTGTAGGGCAAGGTCACCCAGGCTCTTTGGATCTCACATATGCCACCATTTACCCAAGGTGCTGGACATAAAACTATGGGATCCAACCCTTACAAAGCCAGATTTCATTCCTAATTGATTTTTTTTTCTCTTATTCCTCTCTCTCTTAGAATGGAAAAATTTATCCTGAGCCATTGCATGTCAGAAGTACTTAATTCTCTGATTTTCACAGATGATTGCAGCGGAGAGTTTGCCCTGCATTTCATAGGAAACTTAGAACTTGGACATTTTAGCAGTGCTGAAACTATTAAGACTTTGGCAACTCTTAGAAAAGGACTAAACGCATTTTGCAGGAGGAGGTGGACATGAGTTTTTTGGGGTACAAGGGACAGAATATGGCTTATAAGTAGGGTGTCCTTGAAAGTCTCAGGTATTTGAATGCTGTAAAATATCCATATGCCTTTAAAGTTGGGTCCTGGTCAGAGGGAGAAAAGCACTGGGACTTGACCCAGAAGGATGGGATCACTGGCACAGTACCCAGCAGGGTAGCTCTGACCCTCCCCCAACCGCTTGGCTTTACCCCTTGTCCTGCTGTGAAGAGCTCTCTGGCTGCACCCCCACTGTGTGTGTCCAGGCCACCTACGTAGGAACTGTGACCTTCTGAAACTGTGACCTAAAAGAAATCTTTCTTCCCTTAGGTTGTGGATGTTAAGTTCTGTCCTAACAACAAGAAAGTTACTAAGATAACAGCCCAATAAATACTATGTCCAGACCCCCCTTTTTTTTTTCTTTTTTAGGAGCCAAAATATGAACAACAAGTTGAAAGGTGAAAATTTACCATGAGTGTATATGAGTATCTGTTGGGGTCTCCATGGTCCTTGGCCCACCATTGGCCACCAGCAATCAGGGATCAGCGAAGTCTAGGAAAGCAGGGTCCCCAGCGGCTGCGAGTAGGAAGGAAGAAAGCACTTCTGGGAGATTGAATCAATGTAACAGCTCATTTATTGTCTGCAGGGGCCAGGCTTATAAGCAGTTGAAGGGAGCAGGGTCAGCCAGGAGGGTTCAGGTCCTTCTGTGATTGGAGGAAGTTTGGGGTCTGAAAGTCACCTAATTTGCGTGCTGGTCTTTTGAACCCTGATCACATGATTTCTGGTAAAGGTCTTAGGGCAGGGGAAAATTGGGAATTTGATTAGAGTGAAACCTGTGCTGTGGGCTGTCCTAGGCCTGGGATAAGGGGGGGTGGCCCCACTCCTGCTGGTCTCCAGAAGAGATTATTTGGGACTGGGACACCTTCTACCTTCCATTATCTGGCGGCCTAGTCAGGGTTACACGAGTATCTTTTTTTTGTGGTGGAAAAAGGCATAGTCATATCCTCTTAAAAGTGCATAAATCAATGAAGCCAACTTGAAATGTTGATTTAAGAGCAGGACCTCTTAAAGATAAGTAGCAAGTTTAATTTAATAATAAGGAAAAATGATTTCTGGTCTTTGTTATAGTCATGTAGGTTTGCTAACCAGTGCCAGTTAACATCAAATACCAAGAACTTTCAAATAATCATTTCACTGTAGTTAGACGTAGTAACTAGTAGGATAGTAGTGCTTAAGGCCTACTTAACTTATATGTAGAAGAGGGCCCTTAGTAAGACAAAGATTTGGGAGCAATTACAGTAATAACTTAACCTGCTATCTGGGATAAGGAAATAGGGTTTCTTTGAAAAAGAAATTTGTAACTGAAACTACTGTATTAATTACTAAGGAACAGGCAGATAGAAATTAAAGCCCATCCTTGCGAGTGATCCTTGAACAGATAGATGGTTTGGATGTCTTCCTTGAATTCTTCATTCCTTCAGGCTTTGATCATCTTGTAGGACTATTTCCAGAACTGAATCAGAGTTGCCTGAAATTCACAAAGTTGGGTGGTGAACAAGGACAGATCATACTGCTAAGTTTACCAGGTATAGTAGATTCAAATGTCCACAACTTCAGCCCCCAGGTTCAGACTGTGGTGACAATGGACCACATTATGGAATGAAGTACTAAACTGCAGTCAACAGATATTTGCAGACTTCACTATATTAGGCTTTGATTCTCCATTTATATCTTCACATTCAATAATATAAATTTTAGTTTTTAAGAGGAATAGATTCTTTGGTGATGGTTATTAGATATAGACTAGTCTTCTAGGGCGGTGGAATTAAGCAGATTGGAAGCACAAGGAAGGTAAGACAAGGATCCAACGGGTGTTGTCTCTTGACCTGAAATAAGTACTCAGAAATGTCATTAAGTAAGAAATCCTTGGTATTGATATTCTGTGCAGTAATTATTAGATGATTTAAATTAATCCGTCTTTTCTACTTTTCAGAGAAAAAATATAAATAAAACCTCACTTTTAGCATGCATTGTTAATTTGCATGTTCAAAAAAGCAGCAAATTTCTTTCCCCAAAAGTATAAAAAAGTACTTCTATTTTGAAAAGTTTTCTTCTGATAGACCTCAGAGAGTATTTATTTTTCTTTAATGATTTGGTTTGATCATTATACATTTGCTTTTAATAAGGTGGGCAGAGTAAATTACAGATAGCAAAAGCTTCCAGAGTAATAGCAAGCAATAAAACAAAGTTTATTTGACAGTTGTTGGCACAGCAAGTGTCTAGAACTATGAATAAGTGAGCCAGTGAAGCTGGAGGATGGCTGGACCAGATGAATGGGCAGGCATACTCTGTAAACTAATATTGCTCTCTGAATTGCAGAGAAAAATTTTTGAAAAATTGCTACTGACTTTAACATTAGACAAGATATTTAACAACAATTTAGAGGTTACAAGAAATTTAGTGCTGGCAAAAACAAATATGGGAGAGAACAAAATTATAGCAAATAAAAACATTTAATAAGTATAGACAATTGGAACAATGTTGAAGCCTTTGATAAACCAAGCAGTTTGGTTTTAATACAATGGAATGAACGTAATACACACAATAATAATTGTCATAGTATACCCTGAGAATGAGTAGAAAGTTGTTACGAAGAAAAGTATGTGACAATTATTAAGGAAAAATAAGTGTTTATACATTACTCATTAAAGTAAGTTTCATTTTATCAGAGACTATGATAAATTTATTATGTAATTTTAAATGATTTACAAATAATGTTTTTGATAAGACCTATGATTGTATTTTGCATTTTCAAAATAACTGTGCTAAATAATTTAATCACAATTTAATACAGGCCATTAATAATTTTAGTTTATCAACAACCTGCATCTTTTAGTAATAACCTACATAGTTTCAAGCACTGTAGTAAAACATTTTACAGAGAAAGTATTAACTGCTAAACTAATAGCTCAACTAGTACACAGGGAAGCATGCTATGGTTTGAAGAAGTCTCTTGCTGTGGTTTGAATCTGGAATGTCCCCGCAAAAGCTTCATGTACTTGAATGCTGGGGATAACTGAGGAACCATGTGATGAGAGGTAGGGCCTGGCTACAAGGGGATACTTGGAGCTTTATTTACTTGGAAAGATTATGTCAACTTACTGAGACTGGGGGGTGCCCAGCGCAGAACTTTCATTTGCTTGTTATTGACTTCGGGTGATGAGTGCGGAATGGTCAGACACCTTGGGCATGGGCTGCGTGGGGGGGCGTGGGGGGGTGGGGGGTGCGGGGAGTGAGAGGGAAGAGTGGAAGTCGGAGAGTGGTTGGTGAGGGGGCAACTGGCCACTGGAAGTAGGTAAGGAGAGAAAAAGAAACATTGTTACAGCTTCTTCCTGGAAAAGCTCTAGCCTTCCCTGAGTCTGCAGACTCACCTGGATCCTGCTTCTCTTGGCTTCTGTCTGCATCGGGGTAAGCAGCTCTCCAGCCTCTGCCGTGTGTTTCAACCCTGGCTGGCTGCCCATGAATGGACAGTGTGAGACCTTTTGAGACTGAGCTGAAGGACTCTCTGTTGAGTATTTTGTGCCAACAAACAGTAAGTCCCAAGGTTAACACATTGGAAATTTTGCATTTAAATTTATGTGTGAATGGCCTTTAAAGGTGGAGCTTTTGGGGTAGAGTTATAGATGCATGAGAGCAAGAATGTGTGACTTCTGCAGTGGAATTAATGGCTTTAGGGGGAGAAGAGAGATCTGGGTTTACAAGTTCCTTTGTTTTCTCTGTGTGCTTTCCTTTGTCCTGGTTTGACGTAGGAAAAAGGGGCCTCACTAGATGCCAACATCTTTTTATTAAACTACTCAGCCTCTAACACTGTGGGAAATATCTCTATTTCCCTTCTAAATTAGCCAATTGGTGGTATTCTGTTGTAGCAGCAGAAAACATGAACACAAGGTCTAAAGTGTGGCACAAATACAAAATGAAGCATAATATAGATGTAGATTTTACAAACTTAAACACAGGCATTGCTATTGTAAAAACAAATAAAAGAAAGTATAGAATAATTAGCCACTGAGAACAATATGAGCCCTTGTTTGAAATGCCATTTCAAGAAAAAAAAAGTTCAACACTCTGTGTAAACCCATGATCAGCTTATGTCCATAAATCAGACTGCTCCAACTCATTTTCTACCAATGGAGAAAATCTATGATCCTTTTTTCTTTACCGACACACACACACACACACACACACACACACACACACACACACACTAATAACCCAGCATTCTTTTTGGAAACTAGAAAGGGAATGAAAAAGGAAGAAATGATCCCCTCTTCTTTACCAATGTGTGTGTGTGTGTGTGTGTGTGTGTGTGTGTGTGTGTGTGTGTGTGTGTGTGTAATTGATCCAGAATTCTTTTCTTTTTGGAAACTCAGAAGGGAATGGAGGAGGGAGGAAGGCAGGAAGGAAAGAAGGAATGCAGGCTTCATTTGAAGTCACCTAGCTTTGTTAGTAACTTTTGATAAGCAGTATTGCTGCATTTTTACCAATGTTGGTAACGCTCCTTATTTTTTTTTCAGTTATGAAATTAAACTATTTAAATGAACTCTCAACTTTCCTTTTATATTTTTATTTTCTTAGGGGAATGTTACTCTTGATCAGCTATACTGATCTATAATGATAAAAATCTGCATTTTAAAATACGGCAATGATTTTCTCTATAGGCCTATTGAGCATTTGAAGAGTGACTAGCATAGCCAAAGAAATAAAATTTTAATCTTATTAAATCTGAATTTCAATGGCCAAATGGAGTGAGCGGTTACTATACTGCAGAGCACAGCTGGAGGCAGACTATAATTGCCTTAAAGGCAGAGACTGCATTCGTGATTTAATCTATTATTGGGTCCAGCGTAAGAGGGAGCTCATAAATATATACAAGAAGACTCGTTTAGTTGGACTTGAAAAGATTTAGTAGTAATTTCAGGATAGTGCAATAACGGTTGATCAGGTTTTTGAATCCAAGGAAAAGTCAATGTAAACTGTAATAGTACTTACCTCGATTGTTTAGGTAAACAAAATATGTTATAGTCATCCTATTATATGATATAATATGAGCTATTTTAAGATATTTCAGACCAGATCGGAAAGCTACAAATTTTTCTCCTTGAAAGCTCAGTCTGTGGTTTATTCTTGGCTGTCTGGAGCATGAGGCCACAGGCAGACACAGAGTCAAATTCTACAGAAATTTTAATACTGTTTCACCTCAAATTTCGAATTCTGTTTGCTCACTGTCACTATAGAAGCCAGAGTCGAGGGCTTTTTCATCTTCCCAAAACCTCAAGCCCTTTGTTATCTATTAATTCCTAACAGGGTTAGTATAAAAGGTCTGTTGCAAGATGTTCTATAGGATTCTTTTAGGTAACTCAAAAAATAATACTGCATTGTCTTCTATTACGAGCACAGATTGGGAGTATATTTGAATGAAAAAATGCTTCCTTCTGAAAAATAAAACTAGCAAAGAATAATTATTTTAAAACTTCTTTCTACTCACTTTAAATTATCCTTGGGATTCCTGTTACAATCTTGATGGAATTCTATGGATGAATTTTACTTCTCTGAGAAAACTACACATTTATGTACAGCCATGATAATTTACTAGCAATATTAAATATTACATGGTATATTAAAATACACCATCAATTTTAAGGTGGTTGAATTAAAATTAAGAAGTGTGGTCTGGACATACTATATATGTCTATTTTAGCACCCCCACTGTATCATACTTTCATATTTTTCAAATCCCTTTAAAGAATTTCTGTGTAGATGCCATTTTCATTTTTCTCTAAAAGTAAAAGGAGACTTCAGAAAGTTTAAATTAACTCGGAAGACTGATGTATGCAAAAATCTATAAAGATTTATATAGTGGTACCAAATATCAGGAACTAATAAAAAAGGAGTGGAGCCCCAAAGGTCTGGGATTTACTGTAGTAAGGGGGTATACCTTCTGTATTGGGGTGGTTACTTACTTGATCAAACTTATTTTTAATTCTGTCATATTCTATATAAGTTGCTGTCCCAAGAAAGCCATAAATTGAGTGATGTAGAAAAAATGAAAGTCTATTTCTCACAGTTCTGAAAGCTGGGACTCCCAAGATCAAGGTGTTGGCCCAATCACTGTGCAGTGAGGACCCCTGCCTGGTTCATAGAGGGTTGGCTTTGTGTCCTGCAAGGAGAACACGAACTCTCTGGATTATTTTCAAGGGACTAGTCTTGTTCATGAGGACTTTATCCTTGTGACTTATTACCTCCTAGAGGCTTCAACCCCTACAGCGACCACTTTACAGTTGAAGATTTCAACATACATATTTAAGAAGAGGGTCATAACCAGTCTATGGCAAAGTCTAAAGTCAATATTTGCTGTGGTTTCACAGTTATTGTGTACATGAATGTCAAAAAATGTTGAACTGCCCAAGGTTCAAGTTTCTCAGCTGAGGTTGAATAGAAACATTTTGCTTTTATTTTTTTAGGCTGTAAGCAATAATTTTCATAGTTTATTTGGTGCAATTTTTGATATTTTAAGCATTTTGAGTGAGATGTCATCATTTTGTATAGTATAGAACCACTCTCTAGTTTATGAAGAGTAAAAAGATGTGTTTTTTGGAGCAAAGATAATTGTTAGGTAAGCTTCATGCAGGCATGAATGACATGCAGTACGCCTGTCTGTGAGTTTAGTGTTAATGAATCAACAATATGTATTGAATAGGCTGACTCTCAGTAGAAATGCAAATCAAAACAGGCTATGTGCTGAAGAGTTCGTGAAAACATTGTGAGCAGAAGCTCACAGGATCCTCTTTCCTCAGGACTAACAGCTCAGTATTTGCTAATTCAGCATTTGAAATGACTTTTTGCTAATTCAGTACTATGAATAGCATAAATCAAGTGTGTGCAATGGAAGAATAGGGACTATTAGAAAACTGAATTATAGACCAGGAAATATGACTTCTCCCCGTATGGGGCCCTAGGCTTCAAGCTAAGATCAGAATTGCAAAGAACAGAAAGTTTTGAAAATACATATTTTTCCTTTAATTTAGGTTCCTGGATTAGCTTGACCCCTCCACTCCTCTGAAATAAAATGCTTTATTGTATGTATACGCACACCTTAATGTCTTTTTCTATGGAGAAAGGTTAAAATTTCTTACTCTATGGGTCATAATAAACAAAACCAAAAAGATCAGGGATTACTGTGGCTTGGACTTTGTAATGTGGCAGTGTGGGTGTAGAAGGAACTTGGTCAGCAGAATGTATTGGAAGGTTGAGATTGCATGACTTGCTGGGTTCTCAGGGAAAGAAAAAGAGATCAGGGAGTTTCTAGATCTACTAGCAAATGAACATGGCTCGTTCATGCAAGAAGAATCTTGAGAACTCACTCTGCAATCCTATGTGGAGTTTTGCGACTGCAGTTCTTCCAGTATGTCAACTTTACAAAAACATAGAAGGTAGAAAGGTCTCAGCATAAGAAATGCTACACAACAACCCTTAGCTCCTAGTTATAAATCTAGATACTTCAAGTCATTGTTGGCTCTATTATAAATTCAAAGAAAATGTCGTAATTTAAGATTGGTGGTCTAGAGAATTACTGTGCAGGGGGTGACCAGTTGTATAGTGCCATCATCTCGGTCCTCGCTCTACTGTCCTCTCACTTTGATCTTTTGCTACAATTACTTGTCATGCTAGAAAGAGCCACGTGGCTGTGGAACACCCAAGGGCCTGAACTGACAGGTCTGCTAAGAACCCTCACAGAAAGCCGTATTACAAGAGAATAGGAGCTGTGGTTACCCATAGAGAAAAGGCAGATAAAATGGTTTAGTAAACCTTGGAGAGATCTGATTCTGGATCTGAAGGAAATATCCCCATTTTTACTCACTATTACTCCTCTAGCTGTCCTTGCCATGCCTTCCTGTTGCCTCTGTTTACCATTGATGACACGTGTTTGTTCTTCACCTTGCAACTCCAGTGGACACATCAGTTGCCTTGTGTTTTTGGACCAATAGATTCTACTGATTAAGTTTATGCCTCCAAACCTCAAATAATACCTTACACTTCTAATATTCTGTTTACTGTTAAAGCATGTTCTTGTGTTCAGTTAAATTTATTCTGTGTAGGACAACTAGTAATTCACTAGAAATTTAGAACGCTAAGAGCAGGGGCTCTGGGTTTCCCTAATTTCACAAATACTATAATAATTCCTACCTCATACATTTGTTGAAACCCCTAAATGAGATAAAGTAATAAGAAGTTACTAGCTAGCCTCGTACCGGTAGTCTGAAATTTATTAACTCTCAACAAAGTGTTCCTGTACTACCATTTCAATGCTTTTTAAAGTATTGATTGCATAATTGTGGAAATTGCAAAGATAAATTACTACAAATAAAACTAAGTGGGGATAGGTTTCCAACAAGATCCCCAGACTCACCCCAACTTACAGGATGGTGTTCCTTTGTGTGAATCATTCTCAGATATACATATTTTACTCAACTTGGGAACTTCCTAAATTTTTGTAGACTTAGTGTGCTGTAATGAAATGGAGACCTTGAAAAGCCTCAGGGGAGCCAGCATCCTACAAATGAAGGCTAGCTTTGTTTTGAAATCCATTGGTCTTGTTTTATTGCCAAATATATCTGTAGATCATTAAGTTTGTGAAAAAGACCATTGTTACAGAGAAGTTTAAAAGCTCGTTCCTCCCACAGGCTAAAAACGAGGACTGTGCAAGATGTGTCAGTCCACTCCATCATTTGTTGTTAATTTATTATCCTGCTCTCAAAACATGAATCCCATGCTTATAAATCAACAACACCCTCACAAGGGGGACAGCCCACGTTTGTGAATACATACTGAATTTACCAATTGTTATGCCATTTTGCTCATTGTCAAATATCCGGTAGTTCACGAATTGTTTAAGTATAAAAATCATATCTTGAAACTTCACATCATATTTTCAAGCAGGCTTTGCCCCTATTCCAGGGTGAGATGTTCTTCCAGAGACAAAACATAATATCCTCATTCTTGCAGATGGACAAAGTAAACAACTAGCCCAAGGTCACACTGTGTATTACTGGGTAATTAGAAGCAAACCCTTGAGTTCTTAGCTCTCATTTTAGAGTTCACTCAATTTTCCCAGTTGCAATTATGACTGTGGAAAGGATATGAATCTCATTAAAACAAATTGTTGCTTGCTTTTTTTTTTTCTTTTCTTAAAATGTGGGTTTGTGCCTTAAAGGAACACCTGCTTTTAAGGAGATGAATTCCCTGAAAGCTTTAAGGTAAAGGAGGTAATAGTAGGAAGGAGGATGAGGACCAGATTATGCCTGTTCCTTTCCAGACCTCTTGCCCCACATTAATTGCCAATAACTTTTCTGTCTTGTGACAACAAAAGATAAGGCTCTCCCTGGCTCCCATTGGTAATTTCTAGAGATCCTTTGAGAACCATTTATTTAAATAGACCCCCTGGGATTAAGTGAACAATTTACAGCCACTGATGATAAACACGTCCTTCTAACAGTTCTTGGTATCAAATCTTAAAGTCCCTGGAGCCTGTGTGTATTTTGTGTGTTATAGTCCACCAGTTACCTCACACACAAATTTTTACAAATCGACAAGATAAATAATATTCCTCTTGAAGGGAACTGTTCTCATTTTCTTGAGACCGGCCTAACCTGCGTCTATAGTAAAGTACCAAAAGGCAATAATCCGAGCAGGATGGCTGCAGAGGTTAAGTAGTTTTCATTTCTTGCTTCTTTTAGTCTATGACTAGTGACAGTGGCTCTCTCCTGATTTCTTCAGCATTTTACAGAGGAAATATCTTACACTTAGATCATGGATAACAAAAATGTTTACATGCAATTCTCAGAATGTGTAGAACGGAGCCTTACAAAGAAAAAAAACAGGAAGCAGAAGAGCAAAGACAGGAAGGACAAGGGAGGTCACACGACACTTCCAGTAATGTGGGAGCGGATGAGCAAAGTGGATGATCCCGTGACAACTCTTGGGTGAGTGCAGAATTCCCCACCACACGGAGGCAAAACTGCTGCTCCTAAGTGCATGTGACTTCACTGAGTCCTTGTGTACCTGAAGCGCAAAACCAAGTCCAGTGACATTCTCAAAAAACACGCTGTATTTTATCCTATTGTATTTCTAATCCCTGCTCTTGAAGTTAAAAAATCCATTACTTACTGTGGTAACATGTCTGCTTTGCCTGACTTGCGTTGCATGTTCTGTCTGACTGGATTTACGTAAGCTGCTGAGGGGCTTTGTGGGAAGGTCTTGGTTTGGAAGGGAGGAGTAAGAGTCGAGGATAAGTTCCGGATGGGGGCCTCGATGTTTCTGTAATGAATACTGAGACCACCATTTACCCCTGCTCGTGTACTCAGTTCCTAAAAGTGCTACAGGCCAACATATATCTGGAATATTTCTTTTCTGAGAAATTGGACCAGACCAAAGGAAAGATTTAGAGTATTAACATTCAGAAATTCCCAAGAAAAGCAGTTTAGTCAGACCGTGCTGTAAGATCTGCAATAGGAAATTATCCTTGTGCATTCTCAAAAAGCTTTAAAGTCTACCACCCAAACTGGAGGAAACGCTAAAATAAATATTATTTATATATTCAATGTTAATAAAAATGTATTGCACCCATCAAAATAATAATTCATCTGTTTGTTGCTATAAACAGATGGTGACTTTATTTAAAAAGGAACTTTTTTAGACAGATGGCCATGGGTGTACAAAATGGCCTTTGGTAACCTAGTCCCATGCATAGCGCCCCCTGGCAAGAGTTGAGGAGCATGTTTGGGTCCCAGTGGTTACTCTCCTTCTCATAAAACCAACAGGATTAAGTCACAGTAGTTCTACTTTAATGGTTTTATCTAACTCTCATGACTGCCCAAAAGCTCCACCTGTAAAGAACTTAGCACCTCATAGTGGAGACTAAATTTTAACATGCAAGTCCTTTGGAGGACGGACTTAACTCATATCCAAACCATGGTACATACCTTATAAAAGAAAATGAGGGTTAACTGTTCTTAAACTTTGAAAACGACAGAACTGAAAACTTCAGAAAAGCTTTTGAAAGATAATGTTAATTCTCAGAAACAATTCAAAATAGAACAATGTTTAAAAATCCTAAAACATAGGATACTTCAAAAAATTAAAGATAAGAAAATTAAAGAATTCCTTTAGAAGTTCTAACATCTGACATATACAATTCAAATTGAAAATTTAAACGTAGATCATTAATAATCTAGTGAAGTTCTAAAAATATGTGCATTTTCAAATTATTTTTGAAACAATAACATAAGTCACACAGGGAAGATGATTATGTGATTTTTGATGTCATAGATATGCAGACAATTCTGTAAGCCTCCAGAGATATTCAAATGTGGTCAAGAATTATAAATCTTTTTGTCCTTTAAAAGTTACACTAAGATTAGAGAAATATCTTTAACTGCCTCCTGTGGCATCAAAAGTTTCTTTTTTGGTATCATAATTTAAACCTCAAACAGTTTTGAATACATACACATAATTTTATTTTTGAGTTGTGAAAACAATATCTCTTGTCATTCTTTCAGGAATTATAAAAGCATACATATTTAAGTTATTTTTTTAACTTCTTTACATAGTCTGTTTTTTCTTAGTGCTTTTTCTGTGTTGGTACATCTGAATGTTCTGGTTATGTCATTCCTTTTACATGCTGTGCAGGAATAGCAACTGATTCTTTTTTATCTCTTCATGAGTTAAGCAAGGTATCAAAAACTATTTTAAAAAACTTCAGTCTTTGTGAATATAGACTTCACTGGGTATTGATCTGGTTGTAATGTCTTGTTGAGAATTCTTTAATGACAGTACCTTTTTTTTTTCATCTCAGATCAACTAGAAAAGAACATCTTTGCCTAAGTAAGAGCCTGACTGCCAACTTTCTGGAAACAGAAGAAGGAGAGCCTGATGGTCAGTTTCGAGGTTGCATAGAAACGCTTACTTCAGGTCAGTGGGTATGGAATACTTTCCCCATCCTATTGCCTGTGAAGACCTTCACTTAGTCTCCACAGCAATCTACCCAAGATTAGGCCTGTGGTCCTTTGCTGATACGTTGGCAGGAGGCCAGGTGACTACTAGCTTTTCAAAAATACTTATTCCAAAACCTTACATTTAGCCTCATTTTTTTAACCTTCACATTTAGACATTTGGACCCTGATTTTGTAATCTTTTAACAATTCTCAGGTAAGATAAATTTTTCTTTTCCAATACTTTATCAAGGTTCAGCATCTTTGGGCTTCCTAATCTGATTATTACTTGGTCCTAAATATTTTATATTCTAAAACCTTATATGTATCCAGCTGTAGGAGTCAGCTTTCCAATTGCTCAGACATAATACCTGGCCTCAACCAGTTCTCTCTAAATTTTTAAGAATTTTGTGAAGCAACAGAAGTACAGAGGTAATACATCCTGTTTAAATGTAAATTTGAGTATACATACATACATACATATGCACACACACACACACACACACACACACACACACATATATAGATATAGATATGATTTCTGTAAAGTGTCAGGTGTGTGTATGTGTGTGTGTGTGTGTGTGTGTGTGTGTGTGTGTGTGTGTGTGTGTGAACTTGTGAGGATCTTTAGGAAAAAGAGCTTTTAAAAGAAATTTCAAGATGGTGTTTGTGTCCTGTATGCTTTTCATCTTCCATCAAAAGCTACTTTACCCATACATACCTAAGGGTTAGATAGGTTTAGCCTGTTTGGTAAAACAAGGTAGAAGTCTATATTCATGATTGAATGTACTAAATATATTTAATTACTTTATTTTGAAAAGGTGAACAATCAGCTTCCTATCTCAGTTTCCTTGTACAAGGAGGAAAGTCCAAAACCTACTTCACTGAATTACTAGCAAAGAAAATTTGAATCAATAATAGAAAGTTATCAGTAATACAATGGATTCTTCGAAACTGCTATCTATTGTTAATGAGCATAAATTCAAACCACATGTGAAGATGGGATAGACTCCCTACACATTCTTCTTGCTTTTCCTTGGTTCCTAATGTTGGCGAGTTACACTGACACTGAAGAAGATCTTCATTCTAGCTGCAGTTTATTCCCTACTATACCTTTTCCAGAAATATCTAAAAGCAAGGTCATCTTCAGTGCTGTCTAGTTTTGTGTTTATATCTGTGGCATCTCCCATGCGTTTTTGAGCAAATGGATGAACGATACACTAGACCACAGATGGTCTGTCATGCTTTCAATGATAGTTGCTTTTTCCCAATTTATATTTAAATCTATAGCATATATTAGGGGAAATAGGCAACTGTTTTCGGTAAAGTGTTAGATAATAAACATTTTATTTCCACTATAATTGCATGGTCTCTTAAAACGACTGAACTCGGCCACTGTAACACAAAAGTAGCTGTATATAATACATAAGCAAATGTGCATGGCTCCATTCTAATAAAAATTTAATTATAATAGATAATTATAATTAGTTATTAATTCAGAATTTATATGATATTCATGTGTCACATATTATTATTCTTTTTTCTACCACCTAAAATACAAAAATAAATTTTAGCTTAGTAAGCAGTAGATCAAATACAAAAGATAAATTAACCACTTTACTTGTCCAGATAGTTAGTCCTGGTATCACACATCTGTAATCTTACCATTGAGGAAGCTGATGCCAGAGGATTGAGTTTGAGGCCATGATAGTGAGACATTATTTTTTAAAAATAGCACATAAAGAAAAGTAAGTAAATATTGTAGTGGCATTTCTTTTCAAATTGTTTCCAGTAAGATTTGCATGGGAGATTTGAAATCCAACTTGTTAAGATTTTATAATTTCCATGTTATGACAGTGTGTTGGCGTTTATTGAAACATTTTGCTCATCTTTCAATGTTGTCATTTGTTGGTGAAAACCAGTAACAAAAGGAACCCCGACAACTATTACTCTCACCTGGCTTCCATCCTTAATAGCCTTCTCCAGATCCGGGGTGTCTTTTCTTTTATTTCATGCACAGCCTAGTTCAGGACCTCATCAACAATTATATTTTATGAAATAAACATGTTATACACTCTATTTGTCTTCTGTCAATCACCTGTCACCCTAATCCTCCAAACTGTGAAGATAGTACAAATAGTGACTGTCATTAGGAAAACACATAGTCACTTCACTCCCAAGGACAAGCTTAGGACATTTGTCAAAATTAAGAGGTGACTATCTGAGGGATAAATGCAAAGAAAATTGTTTTCGGCGTCACAGGTCACGGCAGAAACAAATTGCTTGGCTAGGTCGGGACAACTATTCACAGGATTTGCAATTGAGAAATTGAAAAGGAGCGCAAGATCAAGATGGCAGGAAAAAATTAACTAGCTTCGGGGATCAGAAGGAACACTCCGAGGGTTTTTTCTGTGTCTTTAGTCTTCATTGCCTGACATTCTCCATGTAAGAATCTTTGGATTGGATTCTGAACATCTGACATTGGTATTTAGCAGGCTTTCTATGAACTAAATGAGTCTGTCTCTTCAAAATTTATGTGTCCAAATCCTAATCTTTAAAGTGATTGTAATTGGAGAGGGCCTTTGGGTAGTGATTAAGTCATGTAGAAGAAGCACTCAGGACAGGATTAATACCCTTATCAGAACAGACAGGCGAGAAATCACTAGTCTCTCCCTCTCTCCACTGAGAGGAAACTGGAGACTTTGACTTCACCAGACTCTAGTTGTGTTGGTGTCTTAATATTATAATTTCCATCTGCAATTATAAGAAAAGAATGCTGTTTAATCTACCCAATCTTGTTTTTTTTTAACACCTGGCATGGAGAAAAAGATTGATTTTGAAGTATCTGCTACTGAAATTACTTGAATTTCACCAAATGTACAATGATTATTTATAACTTAATGAACAACTGAAAAAAATTTAAAAGTCCCATTCTGGAACACCACACAATTGTGATTCTATTCGCAGCTGTTAGTATAAACCTTCTCATATGACACCTACTAGATCTAAGAAAGCTGGATGCAAAAGAGTGTCAGATGGATCCTATGCAGTGACCCCCACCCCCAGGACAGATCCCAAGTCCTGTGTGCCTGAGGCACGTTCTCTGAGACTCATAAGGATAAGTTAATAGTCAAGGCTACCGAGTACCCTTTGAATTCTTCCCTGTCCTATACCATAGTTAGCTTAGTCTTGTCTTGACATTGATCTGAGCTCAAGTATTCACCACTTGTGACCTTGATTGTCCTCTTTGGGGGTTCTAGTTTTGGTATACCTAAGTGTTCTTTTGTGTGTGGAAAGTTTACCTTTATATATTTGCTTATTAGTTAGCTTTACTTCTGACAAAATTTTCTTTCCAAAACCAGGTGAAAATATACAATCTTTCTTTGAGAATGGAAATCAGTGAAGTAGCTTACTTCTTTCTCTGTGTTATTCCATGCCCAAACTTGTAGTTTTTATTCTCTTCTCAAAAACCCAAAGAAAGAGATACCTCACCATTAAAAGGAAGGTTGTAGAAAGAGGTATTGGATTTTAATCACTATGCATTTGCTTAATAATTGTCAATGGAGTAGAAGCCAAGAGGAAATTCTAGAAATCTTCCTAAAGCTATTAATTGCTTTGGTTATGCTATGAAGCCTCACAGAGTACATTTATCAAATTCCCAGATGAATCAATTTCATGTAAATGATGATACAGGGGTTATTTATGAGCTTCTAACACTTCAATATCTACAAATTTTAATTTAAAAAGTTACCTTAAAAGATACAAAAATTGATAAGATTGAAGTATTGACCTTCCCACAACTAAAAAAGAGACATTTAGATGCTGCATTTGCATTTTACTTTAAAATATCTTATAGAAACTAAACTGGTACAGGCATAGCTTTTCAAGTAGAAGAACCAGAGTTTACTTGTTATATGTAGGAAACAACCTGTATTATTTTTAACTTTTTAAATTTTTTATAATCTGCATCTTATAGGTACACAAAATGACTTGAAAATAACACAAAATTATGATAGATGAAATTACTAGAATTGGGGTATTCAGAGAGAAACTAATGATAATTAATATGACCTTTAAATATATCTCTGGTAAGCTATATTCAAATATGATTATGATTACCGTATGCATCTTTTTCATAACAGAAATTCAAATTAAGTTTACATCAGAAGATATTCTCTTTTGAGATGGCTAAGATTATAGAGCCAGACACCCTGGTATATCCACGCAGGAATGAGTATGGCACGTATTTTGGCTTTTGTTGTTCTTTTGTTTGTAGCACTAAGAATTGAACACAGGGTTTTGTGCATGCTAGCCAAATGCTCTACCACTAAGCCACATCTTCATTCTAGAAGCATATTTTCTTGATAGGTGTCGTTACCTCTTTAGAGAGAGCAATTTGGCACATATAAAATTTACAAATATACCTACTTATTGTGGTGAACTGTGCTGGTAGTCCGATATTTACTTTCCTTTCTTGTGGGAGAAAGAACTGTGTATTTACTCTTAATTGATGTCAACTTTGACTGCATGACTTCCTTTGTACAGGCGACTGAGTAGAAGCAACTTACGTTGTTTTTAAGAGATGACAGTGTCAATAATGTCATTTATTCTTCTACTGAAAATATGGCATGTCACAGAGAGGTAGTGTTCCTGCAGTTTAGGTATTACTGAGAAAATTGTAGACCAGCCAAAGTAGTCATGGAAATATAACATGAGAGATAAAATTATGTCATTGTTACTTATGGAAACCTTCGTATCATTTGATATTGTGGCACAGTGTCTTAGTTACTTTTTTGTTGCTGTGACGCAATACCTGACATCCACAAATTTAGGGGAGGAAAGGTTCATTTTAGCTCACAGTTTCAGAAGGTCACAGTCCATTCAGGGGCAGCTGGCAGCAATGGGAGTACGGCAGAGGCAGAGGTGGAGGCAGCTTCTCGTGACATCGCAAGCAAGAAGCCAAGTCAAGGCAAGTTGAGTCTCGTCCTCCAAGGAAGGCAGGAAGCAGCTTCTGTATCCTTCCAGGTCTCAGCCCAGTGACCAGCCTCTCCTGCATCCAGGTGTGGAAGGTGTGGTAAGCACCCACTACATGTCTATAATACAATTTACATGCCTGGAATCAGCCCTCCAGACTAGACAACAGTCTTCCAACAGCACATGGTTCCATAGACAATCTATAACATTCAAAAACATGAGACTTTTGGGGGACATTCTAGATCCAAACCACAATACATAGTGTCATTTAAGCCAATTGATGCAAACTTTTATGCAATGGCACAGCTTCCTAAAATTGTTCCTTGGCAATACTCGTGACTGTATAAATGTCTATGTACACGGGGATATATATTCTGGTTTGAATACTACTCTAAATATTCATCAATGTGAGAAAGACTTAAAATATAATTTACTAGTATAAAAGTAACTTCAAAAAACCCTCAAAAACAGAAAGAAAGGAGTTGAGCATGTTTCTGTCCCTCTGTCTTCCTGGCACTCTGTCTCTTGCTCTCTCTACATCTCTCCTATGTTTCCCTTTGAGGTGAGGTGAACCATGTTGCTCTACCGCTTGCTTCCTACCACTTTCTGGGCCTCATCGTGGGCCCAGAAGCCATGGAGCCAAGTGGTCCTGGACTGACACTTCTGAAACTCTGAGCCAAAACAACATTTTCTCCAGTGAATTGTTTTTTTTTTTTTTTTTTTTTTTCAGGTATCTTGCCACAGCAAGACAACACTAACAGAAAATACTGTGACACTTCCTTCTGGCCTTCAAGGTTTCGAGTGAGAAATCTGATAATTGAGTAAGTATTACAATTTTAGATACAACATTATTTTTCGCTGTCTTCTTTTACTGTTTTTCTTTCTTTTTTTTTCCAGAAAGTTAATTATAATTTGTCATGTCTTTGGGGTTATTTCAGTTAGTGTTTGTTCAGCATCTCGAATTTGTAGGTTTATATCCCATCAAACTTGAGAACATTTCTGCTCTTCTTTGCTGTTCTCCTTTTAGGATTTAATTAATTTATTTATTTTGAGATAGGTGTCACTTTGTAGTTCAAGCTGGTCCTGAACATATTGTGTAGACCAGGCTGGCCTTGAACTCATAAACTTCTGAGTTCTGTGATTATAGGCATATGCCCCTATGCCTCATTTATGTGGTGCTGGGAAATAAAACCCAGGGTCTTGCACTTGCTAAGCAAGTCGTTTACCTCTGTGCTATTTAAAATGTCCATTTTGATCTTCGTTATTTTTTTTTCCTTTTGTCTTTACTGAGATTTACTATGTCTTCACTGAGATCTCTGTCTTTGACTTATATTAGACAAGCTTATAATTGCTTCTAAAATGTTGTGGCTATTTAAAAATTGCTGTCATATAATTCTGACATCTGTGTTACCTTTGGTATTGGCAAACATTAATTTTTTAAGTTCAATTTTTGATATGTGATCTTTTATTAAAATGTGGATTTATAAAATTATGAGACTCTACGTCTATTCTAGCTGGGTGTTCTGGCAATGTTTCAGTGTGTAAGGTAGGTGGGAGTCCACATCCCACACTCATTCGCTTTCATGGTTGAATTATTTAGAGTCCTCCAAAGACTCCTGTATTGAGGACTGGGTCTCCGCTGTAGGAACGTTCATAGGCAGAAAGTGGAGAGAAGTCATTGGATCATGAGTGTGCAGACTGCACCAGTGGGTTAATCGTCTAAGGAGTTCAGAGCATCATGAGCAGTATACCGGGGACTGGGCACAGTGGGAGGAGTTAGGTCACAAGGGACACACGTTTGAATGGTCTATCTTGCTCTCAACTCTTTTCTCTCTGGTTCTGTCTGCTTTCTGACTGCTATGCCCTTCCATCACGATGTTTCTGCCATGCTAGAAGCCCGAAAGCAGGAAATTCAGCTGACTAGAGACTGAAACCATGAGCTGGAAAATTGACTTCTCCAGACATTTTGTCACAGAGGTGGAAAGCTAACAGTTTCCATGTTCATCCAAGTTAGGAGTACTTCATGACTGCTAGATGGGAACGGCATTTCCAGCCCCTCCCTCTGGTACTTTTTAAGGACTTTCTAACTCATTTACAGGTATTTCCAAGATTAACAGATGATGATGAATATTTGACTGTCCATTAGGCATTTTATTACACCCATTATGAGGAATGAGCAGAGCACCGTAGTGCTGCTGGGGTGAAGTAGAATCCAGCCTCATGCTGTGTCCTCCATCACACTGAGGTTTGAGCTGACCTCACCTCCACTGACGAGAGTCATGAAAGTCTCAATGCCCCATTATCTTCTCTGATATCTCCATGGTGGGCATGTGGGTGCACTTTCTTATTACCAGAAAAATATTAGATCAAAATGTCCCACTTCTTTGCTGACATAAAAGATAGAGCCATACTTTTGTGCATGTGTTTGGATAAAATAGAGCAGTTATTGTCTGAATGTTTTCATACAACTAATTTATCTTCCTCTTAAGTATTCGCTAAAGTATGCAGGCTCCTTTGGGCATTTTTATTTAGTAGATATTCACTTAGGTTCATGAGTCATTGGATTCTTCCATTGCATGTCTGGGATAAAAGATAATAAAGAAAATCCAAGAAACTCACCACCATGTCTTTCTGTTGGCCATAAGATCCCTAGCTGATCTGCAATGTCCTATTTTTCAAATTCTTCTTGTGTTTGTTTTATGTATAACGTTCAAGGTTCTGTGTAGCGTGAGGAGTAAAGACAAGCACCTCTGTCCCACGTTCCTGGAAGTAGTAGAGGCAAGAATTTAATCAAAGCAAGCAAACAAACAAACAAGAAGCCAAAAATCATTCTTTACTTATTTAGAAACTCATGTTCTCTCTATGTAATGTAAATAAATATTTGTATTTTACTTTGCTACAGAAACAGAAATCTCTCCACTCCTTTCCATTCCCAGATATTTAAAAATAAATCCTCTAGCTTTTCTTATTCCTCACACGGATATTTTCTTACACTGACTGTAATAAATGCTTTCATCAAATGGCAGTTGATCAAATGGTTTGTGTGACCTGATAGGGTAACACAGGACTTCTTTTCAAGATGACAGCATATTCAAAGCCTTTACTCTTTCCAGCAGTAAAACTGCTTTGTAAATGCCAGATTCTTCTAAAATTGTGCTTCCTGCCACTGCATGTATTATTCATCTGACTCAAGTATCCCACACTGTCAAGGGTGAAATCTATCTCTGAGCATCCCTTCGACGCTGTGAAAAGGTTCAGAACGAGTGGACTGGAGGATGATTACAGTTTTCCTTTGCCTTCTGGTTAAACTGACAATATCTGTCTCATGTTTTATATCGCCATGTGCATGTCACCCAGGAGGATGACCCTAAGAACTTGAGTCACCCAAGAAAAGAGGAGTTGTGCAACCCGAGCGTCACTGAGGAGTTCCCGACGCTGACAAACGGCTACCCACGTTTCTTTTTTTCTGTACGTGATGTTTTCTGAATGGGGCATTGAGTAACTTATTTCTTAATGTAGCAATGGTGACAGAAGCTAAAACGTTTTTAGCACACAATTCACAAGTCTTAAATGAGATAGAATCATACAAAGGTAAGATTGAACTTTAAAGATCACCAAATTATCATGTCCCTCACCCCCACTACTGCAGTCTTCTGGCTGAGGAAGCCAGAGAACTTCAGTGACTTGCCAAAGCTAACTAGTTGCAAAACCAGGACTCATGTTCAGACAGGTGGTTCTCATCTAGTACTCTTTATACACTCCATGTGGTTTCCAATAGCGACCTTTAGAATACTAGCTGATTATTCGAGATTAGACACAAAATTATCAAATTACCGTAGAAGCGCAATCTATCAGAGCTCTGGAAACTGATTCCAGTAAACACCAAGAGTTCAGTAACTAAACCGACCAAAAATTAAGAAGCTGCAGAAATTGGCCTGTGATTCATTCAGTGGGCAGCACTAAACCTTGTGACAACTTCTTTCCAAGTTGAGTATACGGTCAGCTGAAACGTAAACCAAACCTGAGTCCCTTTGAGGTCTTTGCAAATCACAGAGTACACACAAGTTTACTCATCTTCCACAGTGGGTTCCAATTGTGCAATGATTCTAGGGATTATTTCTGGTTCCATTTTGGAGAATGACCTTTAGCTGATTTACAGTCTCCCAAAAGCTTAAATTGGATGTGGTTTCTGTTTTCTTTGGTAGCATATATTATGCAGTTCTTCTAGGTAGATGTTTAAAATCTTATAGATTCTATGCAGAATTATCAGGACACAAGTATTTCATTATATAATTTCTTAGATGGTTATGTCTGGGCAATGGAAGTTTCTAGGCTTGTACAACATAAAAATATTTTATGAAATATATTTGATATTAAAATCAATTTTAGATTTGTTTTATCAGAAAATGACATAAAATGCCATGTGAAAGCAGTTATTAAATATTTTTATAATAATCATAGTTTTTGAGCACCACATTAGGGTATTAGGTAAATAAACATAATATGCAAGAAATCTAGATTATTGTGATTGTTAGGGATTTAGGGAAACTAAGTTCTCATAACATGATCCATTAGTCCTCAAAGTCCTTATATTAAGAATGGATAAAATTCTCTTAATTTTCACCGTTGAGAATTTTTCAATTCCTTTATGACTATTTGGCCATCAATTTTCAAGTGTTGGACAATTTTTTTCAAATTTAACATCACATAAAAAGTACTAAATAAAAGTAAACAAAGAGGACAAATGTTTACCTAGTAGATAATAAAAGGACAGTGGTGGATTTTGATATAAGGATGATGGAAAATATTTCTTCCTGCATTTCTTTTATATCAAGCCATTTTCTGAGTAAAGGCACTGATAGCTTTTGTTCCCAGTGTGAAATACACTCACATGTCAAAAAAGCCTTGGAAGAGAGAGAGTGAATGTCTCTATCTATGTTAGGTTTATTTGCTGTCTGTGATAATAAGGACAAAGCCTCCCTCCAGGGTAAAAAATCCAGCAGGTTACTGCTATAGTTTGGACCTGGAATGTCCCCAAAAGCTTCATGTACTTGGATGTAGTGGGATAACGAGAGAACTATATGTTATTGGGAGGTAGGGCCTGGCTGAAAGGGGCAGATGCCGGGATTTTAACCTGAAAATACTTTTCAACTTGCTCAGATTTGAAGCTCTCCAATGCAGAGCTTTCAGGTGTTTGTTATTGACTTGTGGGACAGGAAGTGAGGGAGGGACACCTACTCTGGGAATTAAGGTTCTTCCTGGAAAAGATGTAGACTTGCCTGAGGCTAAAAACTCATTTGGCTTCTATCTGGGAAGGGATGAACAGCTGTTGGCCTCTGCCATGAAACAACATCCATCGCTGGCTGCCCATGAATGAACCGTGTGAGACTTCCTGAAACTGTGAGGTAAATAAGTCATCCTCTGAAAGCATGAATGCTGAGTGTTTTTGTCCCAGCAAAGAGTAACTGACTAAGACATTTACTACCAGGTCTTTTGAAAGATTGAGAATCTTTAATCTGAGATATTTTTCAGCTGTGAAATGTTCTCATTGTACGGACAATTGTCACATGACTAACTTTTCCTGGGGAGACATAAACAACAATGTCCTTTCACCCCACATAGGCCAAGGCAGACAGGCCAAAGTATCAATTACGTTAATGTTCAATTTGGTGACCCAATGAATGTATTGGGACTACTTGCAGGAGGATAGGTGAGGAGTTGTCTATGGGAGAAGGCTATCTACAAAAGCATGAGTGATGGTTCATTTACCTGTTTGTGCATGACTCCAAAGGCCAAAAGAGCCCACCCTAACAGAGATGATGATTCATGGACACTGATTACTGCTTCCTCGATCTCACCTTTTTAGTCAGCTGCTACTTTTCTCTCAGGGCTGACTATTCTTACTCTAGGTCACTCTCATGCACTTAGTCTCCTTTCTGGCTCTAACCCTGTAGCCTCAGTGTCCTTAATTGTAGTAGTGCCTCCATGAATGCCCAAAAGTGTGTACCATGTGCCATATGACACAGCTCACAAGCCATAAGGCCGTCGTCATAATCCATAGGGAGGACATTACAAGATGAATATCTGTGAGTGCCCCCCCTCCTTCCAGAAGGATCAGAGGACTTGCTCTACAATGATACCATTTTCTTGGGGGGTGCTACAATCACCTCATGGGACTTGGGACCCAAGAACCAATAAGAACATGTAATAAAGTACTTTGTCACTGAATCCAGGTATCTCATGTGATCTGCTAACATCTAGGGAACTTTATCATTTTAACTTACTATCTTGAAATGAAAGTAAAACCTCTGATTTTCCATAGTCCTTAATGAAAAGGGCAATATCAACATTCAAATGCTACATTTTTACCGCTTATTCTGATTCCTACCATAGTAATCTATTGTGAGTGGGCCTATGGAAAATCCCAAAGAAGACTAAAAGTAGGCAAAGAAAAGATTAAAAATTATGGTAATATATTTTTAAACTGAAGTCATTGTCCCATATTTCACATTCTCAACAAAGCCACATGTAAATGTGAGAAGGACACTGTTGGTGGTCTTGAAAGTTAATGAGAGTGACATTACCCAGATAACAGCTTCCGTGAATGTGGCAATTACATTCTCTGCTTTCCTAAACCTTACTTTTGGTGGCTTCCAGTACCCATTGGAATTTCCTGTTCAGAACTATATAATTTTGTTTCTTTTCTGGTTCTTCTGCCCTGAATGCTAAAAAATTTGGTAAGTAGGAAGTATCAAAGCATGTTATCTTACCAAACTAAAACTTTGAAGTGAAATTTAGGAACACTGATACCTAGCTTGCCTTTTTTGGTATGAGGGTGTTGTGGTTAGGATCTGGAGTGTCCCCCAAAGTCTCATGTATTTTAATAGAACCATGTGATGTTGGTGGATTGGGGTCTGGTCTGGAGGGGTGGATTACAGTTAAGTTAGGATTAATGGTGTGTAGTGGCCACACCTGGATGCAGGAGGGAGTGGTTACTGGGCGGAGACCTGAAAGGATACATAAGCTGCACCTGCCTTCCTGGAGGATTGGGATAGTCTCAACCAGCCTCAGCTTGTCTTCCTGTTTGTCTGGGGAAGCTGCCTCCACCTCTCTCTCTGCCATGTACTTCGATTGTTGCCGGCCACCCCTGAATGGACTGTGACCTTCAAGACTGTGAGTTAAAATAAATCTTTCCTTTCCTAATTTGTGGGTGTTGGGCACTGACTGAGTCACAGCAACAAAAATGTAACTAAGACAGAGAGGATGTGATGTCGATACTTCTCAAAGCAATGGGGATTGAGTATAAGGAAAATGCAGACAAAGGACAGGTGGCTTCAGATACAGATATGAAATAAACAAACTACTTGGCATCTGGGAGCAAATGCCAGAAATGTGCTGACGATATGTTACCATTAGTTAAACCTGCAATGGTAGAGATAATCCACAGTATGAAATGCACATTGACTTTGAAGATGGAGTTGACAACAAAATGTACATTCTCAATATATTTTTATATTTATGTTGAAAGAATAAACATTTAGGTATGGTGGGTTACATAAGATGCAATGTTAGAATTACTTTTAGCCATTTCTTTTTACCTTTCTTTTTCATGGTCAGTAGAATATTTAAGAATTATGCCTGTATACTGACCTGGCATGGGAGATACCAAGGCAATGGAGGTGGCTCTCCCAGGGAAAGGCTTATCCATTGCACTGTGGATGTGTCACCCCTGTAATTTCCCCAAGTGCAAAATTTGTGGTAGTGTGGGGACTAAGTTGGAGCAATAATAACAATAATAATAATAATAATTATGCATGTGAATTTTTCTACCCTATTTATTTCTTGTGAATCATGCTTTTGCTATGGTTTGGATCTGAGTGTTTCCTCTGAAGCCTCATGTATGTGGTTGTAGTGGTATAACTGTGGAACCATGTGCTTTTGGAATTGACCTGGAGGGATTGTGTCAACTTGTGGAGATTGGAGGGCATGCCCAGAGAAGATTTTTCAGGTGTATTTTATTAACTTGTGGGCGAACAAATAAAAGAAAGCTACTCAGCTTAGAAAGGAAGGAAGAAGAAAGCGCTAGCCTTTGCCTGTGTTTCCAGAAGTCAATTTGTTGCTCTCCTCACTTGGCTCCTGTTTCACTGGCTTTCTGTCTGTAATGCCCTGAACAGTTGTCCAGTTCCTGCTATGTGCTTCCTGTTGTTGGCTCTCCATGAAAGCGCTGTGTGAGACCTTCTGAAACTGCGAGCTAAAATAAATCTTTCCTCCCTAAGTTGGGAAGGTCAGGTATCTTGTCCCAACACAAGAAAGTGACTAAGAAAGCTGTGCTAGACTATTTTTGTCATCTCCCTTGATGGTGAAGGCTAAGTGGGACCGTATCCCACCTTAGAGCTGACCCTGTGGTTATGCACGAAATTGAGCCAACCGTTATATAATTGATTAAAACATTATATTGCTTGAAGACTTTCAAATAGACTTCAGTTGCTTGAGGGTACATTTTATTTATTATAGATTGTTACAACCTTTATTTTTTCCGTAGCAACACGATGCATCTTTCGTCTAGCTTAATAACTTTTGCCAGTTGAAGGAATAACGAGGAATTCTAAGTCAAAGAAAACTGCAAGTGTTGTGTTTCGATGCATGAAGTGGTTGCCACCATTAATTCTGAAGAGGATGCTATTATGTGTCTGTGTGTATGTGTGTGTTTGTGTGTTGTGTACTTCATAATATAATGTTACTTCTGTCAATAGTCATTTATGTTCTTGATTTAATAAAACAACTGTATAGTGCTATTTGTCCTGTAAAGACATGTTTGGCTGGAAAGCTAGGCTGGGGATAAGTGTGTTTCTCACACATGCCTCCTTTTAGAACACACAGGACAGTCATGGGCATTGGTGAGAGCAGGAATCACTTGTGCACAGAGAATAATTTAGTATACACATTGGCAAGTATTTTTAAATTTTTCATAACATTGTGGTCTTCAAAAATAGGCGATGTTTTCTATGAATACAGTCATGAAAAAATTTAAAGGAGAATACAAAGCTAGCAAGTTTTTCGTGATGTCCTTTCACAGTCTTCATATGTTATCAGTGAACAGAGAGAGATTTCCCCAAAATATGAGTTGATGGGCATTACAACAGAAGCTAATGGCTACCATCTAAGAGACAGGGTAAAGAGGTGAATAGAAAAATTTTCTTCCAGAAAAGTTGTCCCTGGTGCCAAAAAAATGTTAGGGACCAGTGATACCTGAAAGAACTCCAACTCAGTGAAGCTACAAGATTGCCCAGGGGACTGAGGGAAGCCACAAAATTCCCCAAAAAGCTACCAGACTTCCCAGAGCACCAAAATCCTGGAATTCTTATTTTGATTTCTGGGAAGGTACGTGGAAAATCGAGTAAGAACAGGGAATGCAAACCCACTGACCAGCACAGAGGAAGGCTTAAAGAGGTGAAGTTCATTCCCTTGTCCCATAAAGATTGAGAAGACAAATGGTATGATGTATATAAAAGTGTTCAGAGCTACGGCAGAGGGCTGATTGCAATGGGAGGCAATACTTATTGTCCAGATATTAAAATAAGAGCTCTCAAGGATATAAGACTAGGCAAAGAAAAACATTTTGTACTGTATAGACCTTTATACTCTTGATTTAAGGTGATAAGGCTTCTGTTATTTATGTAATTAACTAGTATCAAATGGAGGCCAAGTACATGTCTGATCTGCCTTTATTTCTGTTCAGTAAAAAGTTTATTTCTAAGTAAGCATGTAACATAATGCTGGGCCCTAGTATAAACAATAAATAGGTTTCACTCTTTCTCCTTCTCTGATTCTCCAGCTGACTCTGAAAGAAAGTATATTACTCATTTTTTTAGTTCACTGTTGCTTTAGTAAAATGAAATACCTCATTTTAGAGAAAAGATGCCTGTACTGTGACGTAACACCTCAATTCTGTCCCTGGTTTTGAGTAATAAGCCCAACAATTTGTACAAAATAGATAGCCATTAACCTCTCCTCTTTTCCTTCTGTGACATTCGCTAATAGTGGAATTGATCTTCAAGAGCAGTGGCTGACATATGGCGCATGTAGTAGCTTGCTTGGAGGCTGGCACATTGTAAGGCTCCGTAAATATCAGCTATTACCAGGATTTTGCATAAAACTTTGTCTTTAGGTATGGGAATTTAGACTTCCATATTTCTGCTATTTAATAAGCCACTTCAGAAAATTGTTTATCATTCAGCAGATCAAAGCTCTGTGAACTGAAATTGTGTTGCAAAAGAACAGATTGATGCCTCACACACAGATGTCTTTCCCCATCCCAAATCACTAGGGCAAAATGTTTCACAGATTGGATGCCTGGCACAGACAGAATTCTGAAATAAAACTCCTATTGTTTTTCTTTTTCTTTTTTTTTTAAAGTTTTTAAAGGGAATTGCAACCTTGGTTATTTATTTTCTTCCATGGGAATAAAAAAGCACATCTGTTTGCAATAGTGGATTGAAAGGTCTAAAAATAAATACGCTGTAAAGAAAAGAAACAAAACTTTGTTGGCACTCTAAAGCCAATCGACACAAGAAAAATGTTTGTTCTAGAGATATTTGGCTTCTTTTAAAGAAGAAAAAAAGAGCAAATAATGTAGAATTATACAGTTCTAGTGAAGTGGTTTACCACATAAAAGGTGTTATTTTTATTCATCTGGTAAATAGCTTTGGTTGGGACATACAGTCTTACTTAACATTTACACTTAAATTGTGAATGTACCCTGTGTCTGTCATTTTTACCTAAGAGAGCATTGATAATACATAAAAATGGTGTTTTTTTTTTAACTCTCCTATCTGAAATTAAAAGCAAAAACCCAGTGTCAGGTAGGACATCTGGTGATCCTGTTGGCTATGATCTTCAGAAGTTCAGTTGCTCGGCATGATGGGCAATGCTTTGCTTAGAGATATATTTGGAATGGTTATCTTTTTTTACATTTCATGTAAAAAATAAAAACGATCTGTTGTAAAACAGACTTCAAAATGCTACTGAGATAATTTTACCTAGAAGAAAACTAAAATGCGTAAATGGCTAGAAGACTGTAGTCTCTTGAGAAGACCAGATAAAGTAAGGGGGAAGTGGCAGGGTGGCTACAGGAATTTGCATGAAAAGGGAGCTTTGAGGAACCGGAATAGAAAACAGATGGATCCTTAGATACGGAAGGGCTGCCAGGTACCTTGAAAGACAAACATTGGTTGCTAGGAAGAATCTGAGCCAGAAAGACCTTGAGAATGGACACTGAGACACTGAGAGGACACAAAGGACAGCTGGCATAATAAGGACATTTCTATAGGCAGGCACAGGCTGGCTAGCTAGAGTTCAGCTTATAAAAAGAACAGGCGCAGGAGGAATAGCAAAGCGTCTGACCTTCTTGGAGAACCCTGGAAGAAAAATAGATTGTTCCACATGGACAAAAGGTGCATGTTCAATGTCCAATCACAGGTGAATCTAAATAAACGAACAATTTGCCAAACAATAAATACTACAAGTTAGGAATTTTCTTGGGAGTTTTACATTTGATATTTTCTCTGGAAAACGTTTTTACTAAAGTACTACACAGAATGAAATGCCAGGAGGACAAGCAAGGTTTCGGACCCTTGAATAGCAGACTTGGCTACATTACACCGGACACTTGTTTTACCTATCTGGACATGAGTAAGTGCATTACATATATTATACATTGCATATATAAGTATATCAAGGAGAATGAGGCTGTAAAGCCCTGTTTTATAATAGGGGACATTTAGATTTCCCTGAGGAAATTTTATAAATAACTACTGGCATTCCGAGTGTTCTAAGAATTTCTATATCTTCCCCCAATCCAAATGTATTAACATTTGTGTGATGTTTGCTTGATCTTGCAATATCATGAGCATAATATTTAAAAATAGTATTTGCAATAAGCCACACCCTCCAGGAATTGATGAGTATGTACATTTTGGTATGTATACTTTAGTAGAGCCCTTAGGAAAAGAAGCTTCTGTACAAAGGAGGCATAATCTGAAGCAGTCCCTAAAATGCAATCTTTTGTTTGTCCTTTACATTTTCATGTGATTTGAGCATCAAAATTTCACTTGAAATGCTCAGAGGAAGAGTTACCCATGTGTAGCACCCTACTCTCTCCCCGCTACTGATCACCCCTCCTGCTATGAGTCACTCTGTTCTCAGTCAAAACTGTTCTCTGAACATGGCCTGGGCTTCCAACTTGAACTCTGTTTTGCTTTTCTTGATTCGTCATTGTTGCCACAAGTTTGACATTTAAAATATCTATTTCTTCCTTTTGATTCTGGTAATCTCAGTTTGTTTTCTTTCTACCTTTTAAGAAATTCCTTCTTTGTTTCGGGAAACCTTCCTTATAAACTTGTCAAAGGAGTATTTAAAATTCTTCATAACTTTCTTATTTTTTTCATATCTTTCTACATTTTTCCCAGATGATCTCAGTTATTCCCATGCTTCCTTTATGAGTATAAATCTACATTTTCAACTAAGATTTCTTTGAGTTTCTAACATACATTCAACAATAGCTACACATTCATTCACTTACTGTAGAAACTTGGGAAAAGTTCATTGGTGATTTGTCATTGTGTGAACATCTCAGAATGTGTTTCCCCAAACTCAGATGGCATAGCATAGTGTAAACACAGGTTACATGGCATAGATGTCCATGGTGGGGCCTACTGCTCCTAGGATCGTGCTAACAAAGAGGAAAGCAAGAATAGAAGATAATGCTGCAGTCAAGACTTGCAGTAAAAGAAGTATCTGAGGCTGCTGCCCTGTAATGAGGCATACATGAAAAATTTCTTTAGAAGTAGAAGGAGAAAACTCTAAAATAATGATGAAGGCAGTAGTATAATAAATTGATAAACTAATAATGCAGTTGCTTACTGTCAGTATCAAATGATATGTTCTATACATTACAGTGTATGTTGCATTTTTATAAAACTGGCAGTGCTGTGGGTTTGTCCTCCGGCCTGATCACAATGTTATGAGAATTATGACATCAGAAGAAGACAAGAATTTTAGCTCTATCAGGGTCTTACCGGAATTACTGTAAAAAAAAATCCTTTTTTTACTGCATTGTTATGTGAAGCAGAGGCTCACTGCGTATCACCTTAACATATGTATTCTAATTAAATGGTCTAAGAGTATTCTCAGGATTTTTAGTTTTAACTCTCAACTTAGTAAGTGGCACCAACATTTACCTTTTAGTTCTAGGAAGAAATCTGCCAGCTTTGTGGCCTCTTTCTTCCAATATCTGCTCAACCATCAAAGTTTATGCAGATTATTGCTACACAAATCTTCCTTAGCTGTACCTCGTGTTCATTTAATTACTTGTGTGAATAAACTCATAAACCTCTTTATATTCATAGTTTTTAAAAAAAATTAGCTGGTTGATGAAGATGGGAAATCGGTTCAGGGGAGTTATTTCACTTTGTAAAACTGCAATATTTATTTCGATGACTGGATTTAATTTTTATTCTGTTTACCTTTGTATCTTGTATGTCAGTGATATTTGTCTTCAAACTTAATTTCTTTCAACTGTACAACCCATATGAAAGAAAGAAATGTCTTTTCCCCCTATTTTTAAAAGGCGTCAAAAGGTTTTTTTTTTCCTTATTCTTAAAAGGTGTCAAAATAATTTAGAGATACAGCAGAATGGGCTCCTATTAAAGATAATATATATTCTAAGGGAAACGTGTAGAGAAATGTCCCCAAAAGAAAGTATATGTCCCCTAAATAATCAAAAGTTTTAAAATAATGAACAGCAAATGTTTTCTGGATGGAAGTGATCTAGGCCAAGACGGTGAAATACGATATTCTAAAAGATTCTCTCTCTGTGTCTCTCTCTGTCTCTCTCTGTCTCTCTCTGTCTCTCTGTCTCTCTGTCTCTCTCTCTGTCTCTCTCTCTCTCTCTCTCTCTCTCTCTCTCTCTAATACTGCAAATTGAACCCAGGGCCAGCTTTTTAAATTTTTTGAGCCAGGAACCTGCTAAGTCACTAAATTACTTAGGCTGGACTTTTATTTGTGACGCTTCTATCGAACGTTGGAATTACAGATTGACCCACCTTACCCAGCTTTCTTTATTTTCTTTCAACATTTTTCAAGATATTTTTTGAAAAAATTTAGGAAGTTGATGAGACCACAGTGCTGGAAGTTTAACATAAAAGGGCACATGGAATCAAATTGCTCAGAGCTTTTACATTTTTTTTTCTACATAGGGAATTTTTTTTTCTCCAAAATCAGACATACTCAAATTTCCCTTTAACAAGGGAATTGAGACCAAATTTAAGGATTTAATCCAAACATCTAATGTTGCACAAGAATTGGGTGGTAGTAAAGAGCGTGTAGAAATTCAAGAAAGAAAAACATCTTCCATTTGCTTGCTAGACTTTGATGATTCAGGAAGAATGTTGTATGAAAAAAAATTTAAAGGTCAAATTAATACTCAAGCAGTGCAAATCTTCCCTTTAAGGTCTTTCAAAACAAACATTTGAACTAAAATTCCTTGCTTAAATATTTTTTAAATTATGCTGACAATTTTTATTCATGAGAGTTTGAAAACAACGTTGGTTTTGTCATTTCTGATGGCTTTCTTTGAAGTGGACATGATTTCCAGGAAATATCATGGCTTTGGTCTTCTGACTTGTCAGTCTGCCCTGGGGCTAGATTTCTGTTTCTTCTTTAAATGTTCATCTGCTTTAAATGTTAAGAAAATTATTCATAATTCATAAGTTCTTGGAAATGTCCCTCCAGCCACCCCAGTATTCTTTCTCTTCAGATATAGCCAGGATTCCTAGGGAAGTGCCTCCCACAAGCAGATCTGCTCTAGAAGGCAAATATTTGTTGAACTGGGCCTTTTGTCTTACCAGTTCAGCACCTAAAGCCAAGGGGCAAAACTTCCAACAACAACCCATCCAGGGTACATCCCACGCCCTGGAGTGCACAGAGCTCCTGCTTTGACTCTGAGATTTCAAACAGTGGGATTTCTTAAGGCTTCAATACTTTATTTTTTCTAAGCAACAGCAAACTGATTCTTCACAGGAAAATACTTTCTGACTATGCACAGCACTAAAGTTCCTGGATTTAAGTTAGAAATTGGATTATAAACTGCCCCTGGGCAGGTAGAAGCAGCTTTAATCAGTTAGACCGGATGCTTCTAGCCCAGAGGAATAACTGCTGAGCAAGTGAGAAAAGGAAGTTCATTTCCCAGCCTGGTCTTTTCTGCGTCACAGGAACCTCAATATATATATATTTTCATTAGCTGGTTGTCTGGGGAACAAGAGCCTGACCAAAAGAATTTGCCAAAGCGAAGCTCAGGAACAAAAGCTTATTTGACAGCTTTGGGTATTGTAAGCAGGAATTCTCTAGAAAAGTAGTTTTAAAATATTTTATGTGAGACTTTTCTATTTATAAGTTTGATGATTTTTACTAAATAGGTTTTTGGTATGACTCCCCACAACCTTTGAAATATTGACATATTTTATCCGCCTTTTAAAGACATTTCATGAGTTCTCAGGCTTTTACTGATCTATTGCTAGAACTCTAATAAAAACACTAGTGCTCCAGATGTCCCAGTATTTACTTAAATTTTTTCAGTTTGGGTAAAAAATGATTATAATAAAAAAGAGCAATATTGGCAATTAGTATATTGGTAATATATTGGTTTCATTATCTCCGGGCTTCAAAAGATTTTGAATTCAGGGGCACAGTGGTTAAAGTGCTCACCTAGCAAGCACACAGCCCTGATTTTGATTCTCCAGCACCACATAACTGGCATGGTGGTGCACATCTGTAATCCCAGCACTTGGTAAACTGAGGCAGGAGGATTGCTGCGAGGGCAAGGATATAGCCTGGGCTTGGTAGTGAGTGCAGGATCAGCCAGGGCTCCAGAGCAAGACCCTGTTTCAAGAAAAAAACAATAATGTTTTGAAGTCAGCTTTGCGTGTGGATATGTGGTTTGGACTTTTTCTTTTCTTTTTCTTTTCTTTTCTTTTCTTTTCTTTTCTTTTCTTTTCTTTTCTTTTTTTTGAGACAGTCTCACTGTAGTCCAGCCTAGTCCTGAACTCATTATAACATTAATCACCAAATTTGAGTTTTATCTTTTCTCTTAAACATTTCGCATTTGGTAAAATGTTGTGGGTGCAATATTTGTCATCGTTTGAGTCAGGTACAATCTACACAAGTCTTCCCTTAAAAGTGGAAGGAAAGTAACCACAAATTTAATGTAATTTTTGTTTTATTTAAGAATAAAAGTCTAAAAGAATTTATTTTAGAAAAAAATCTCTCATCTAGAGACAAGTGAACTCTCAACTACCCTGACAGTGTTTCTCAATCAAATGGTTAATTGAAAAGAGTTGTTGAGCAACATGTAAAAATGAAATCTTAGAATGTAGAAAAATCATTTTGTCACCTCACATCTCTCAGTATCGAGTTCATACTCAAACTAAACTGCAGTCTTCTTTCGGGTGGTTTCCTCCTGAAGATGCTCTAATGGTACAATGTACACTGAGAACAAGTGACATTCTGTGAGTTCAGTGAGCTGACTAAAGGCCTAAGGATAGCTGAGGTGTTGCTTTGTATTGGTTGGGATTCTAAGAAAGACAGGGTTAAGAAAATTCATAGGGATAAAAGGAATTTATTTTAAGGGCTCACTCACTAAAACACCACACCTGAATAATGTTGCCTAGATATTTCCCAGTTGCAACAAATTGACAACACGTTTTTACCTCACCGTCCACATTCTGCCACCAAGTAGTTGTATAATCCTGCGCAGGCATTTAGACTCCCTATAACTCCGTCTTCATGTCTTCAAGGAGGGTGTTGGATTAGGTGCCTTGTTTCAGGCCATGATATTTTTTAAGTGGGGAAGCACGCTAAACAAAATTTATAAAAACCTGGCCTAATTATAATTTTCCCTGTACAACGCTTTAAAGTGTTCCATTTCCACTAACAAAATAGCTATCTCTGCATAGGAAATCACTAGCGACTTAGCGTCCTTAGCAATTTGTGAACATGGTAAAGTTCACACAGCTGGAAAGTTCTTAAACAAAGACGATGTTGAGGAAAAAACGAACGAACTACGCATGGGACAAGACCTATGTCAAGGCTGGTGGCAAGGAACAAAATTAGGAATTTCTGTGAATGAATGCCGAAGTTGAAGAACGAATTCTCAATGGTGGTAGCTTATAAGCTAAGACTTACTGGCTCTGATAAAGGGATATCTATTAGAAGAATCGACCTTCTACTTTGTATAGTGTGGGAGGGAGGCTTTCCTGTGGGCTAGGGATTCAGATTTAGCTGAGATGACTTAAGTCAGTTGGGATGTAATCCCAAATTGCCCAACCAATGAGAAGGGCAGACGGGACACTGCTTACTGCAACTGGCCTGGCTGTGCTTACCTGTTCGCCTGCATTTAATGAGACACTTTTTCTTGTAAAAAAAAAATTAGAAATTTTAATTCTGTAACACTTCATGTCTGAGCCCATCCTTTGTTTTGGAAGGGTAACTTAAATGTCTCACACTCTGCACGGGGTCACTCTCTGTGCTCCAATCCCTGGTTTCCATGCTTTTAGGGTTGCTGTGTCTTTTCTGCTGAGTTCCAGTGAGCTCCCTGAGTTATCTAACCTCAGAATGGAGCTACATACACCAGCTTTGTTTTGTCCTTGTGAAAGAGGAACTGATTGTTGGCACCTGTCCTATACCATCTTGGAATCAAATTACCTAAATTTTAAAAATGATCAACCCTTCAATAATGGCTTCTGAACACTCTTTCTTCAGAGGTAATTAATTGTTCAGAAAAGAATGGCAAATAGTGACTAGTCAGCAGACTCTAATATGCAGCATTATATTATTTTGATTCTTTGTCACATCTAGGATAATTCATAGCATGATGGACAATAGGTAAAGACTGTCTACCAACATAAGGAACAATAAATAACTATTTTATAAACTCACCTTGAGAAGGCCTTCATTAAAGTCATACATTGCATCCATCATAGCTAGACTCTGATCTAGCATATCACAATATTTGTAGTAATTAAATAGTAAGTATTGAAAATCTAAAAGGGGCTCTAAACTTTGCTTGTTTGTGAATGAAGGCTATCCATAAATTAATGTGTTTTATTTGAAAAGAAAAAGTAGATAATAGCATGACATCTTCTCAATCTTCTCATACTCCTAGCTTACAACAAACTCAAAATTTTCAAAAGTTTAAATTCTTTTGAGAGTAAAATAAAATAATTACAAACATAAAGTGACAATTTGAGGGCCACTTATTTTATTTGAGGGCCACATATCTTTTTATTTAGTGGATTTCAGTACCTCTTTCTTTGACATCATTTTCAGGGTACTACTTTTGCATTATTTAAAATGAGGAGGCAGCAAAGCATTGTTGAGTTCAGGACTGGGGAAGATCAGTGCTGGGAAAAGGCTTATATTGTTTTTAGGTTTCTTCCTTTACTATCCATCTGCTTCGCTCTCATAGAACATTTACCATCAAAGAATTAAATTCTGTATTTGATGAACACTTAAAACTTCTGAGTTTGACTCACTTCAATAAGCATGATGGTCCCAAGTTGCATCCACTTGCCTATGAAGGCCTCAAATTTATCTTTCTTTTTTTTAAAAAAGTACTTTATTATGTACACTTACCACAGCATTTGTATCCATTGGTCTGTTGAAGGATATTTTAATGTCTTCCACAGTTTAGCTGTTGTTAGCTGTGCTGCTATAAGCATGGGTTTACGTGTGTCTCTGTTATATGATGTTCTTCCCTCTTTTGGAAAGATACCCAAAGGAGATTTTGCTGGATCAAATGGAATATTCATGTTCAGCCTTTTACTGGATCTCCATGTGCTTTCCATAGTGTTTGTATCAGTTTACAGTACCACCAGCAATGTAGAAGAGTTCCTTTACCCCTGCAAACTCATCCGCATCAATTGCTGTTTGATTCATTTTTAATGACACAGACCTTTAGTTTGATACATATTTGAGTCTAAAATCAACTTGACTGCAATGTCATTGTAAAGTTTATCAGTGTCAAGCTTTTTGTCACATGCTTACTCCAAAGTTAACTAGCCCAAGTATGTCACTTGTTAAATATGCTTTAAGATGGCAATAAAATCAAACATCAACTTTGTGAGAAATTTCACATGATATGAATTTTTTCTAACAATAACATTCGCATACTATTCAAAATTATAATTAGTATAAACATCACAATGGAGTGTTTTAAAATATGTACTAAAGAGATACAGACAAACCTAATAAAATGTGTATACACAGACTCATGATGAACAATGTGTCTTCCAACCATGGAGAATGTGTAGTGAATAGATTTGTACAATTGCAACCTGCTCTTGATAGGCAGAGGTGAGTTCTAATATCTTACTTTCACCCAGCTACTTTTAAAACTGCAGCTACATTAAAAAGGAAAACAATGTAAACACACTGGTAACTCACAGTATGGCATGAGGCAGGAGAGTAGGGGACAGCTGCAGTAGCTGTGTGGCAGATCAGCAGCTACAGCATTTTCCATACTGTGGTTGTAGCTATGGGTTCACTGCAGATCTCTAAATGAGTACTGTCACTCCTCCAAAGATTGTGTTAAGCTCAATATTACTTGATGAAATCAGTTGTCTTTTGAGACTTCAGATTGACTTATTTCACTTGTAACCAAGAACTCGGACTAAACACAGTTCCTACATATCATAAACTACCTTACATGAAGCTTTTTAAGACTGAGCTCATATTTTTTCACTCTGCCACAAATTTGACAATCCACAAGTGTAAGAACAAATTTGATGGAGTCAAATGATTTAGATACATTTTAACAAAGTCTTAATGCAAAGGTTGCAAGTTGTCTACCCCAACTTAAAGTATAATTTGTTTATCCTTTAGAATTTTTAGCTTTTGTTGTTTTGTTTTTCATTGAGTAAATTGTCCAATGTTTTATTGTATTATTCAGATTTTCAGCTTCTCTTTAAAAAGGAAACATTACTGACAAAGAAATAGCATTCACAAATAATAACCAACAAAAGTTTGGAGCTCCCCAAGTCACATACCACATAGCACTCTGCAGTGTGCTGAGATTATCACTCTCCTGATCTACAAATATTTCACTGTAGTATCCCAATAGCATAGGTACATTCTCTCACTAGTCCAGAAGCTTGAAAATGCCCTTCCACTGTGTATAAGTTTGCACATGTCCATTTATCACATATCTCTGACTTGGAAGGAACAAGGAGGATATTATCATAATTGCAAGCATGATACCAGATGCCAGAGTGTGTGTGATGGAACTTTGGCTCGGCCTCCAAAGAGCTCCACTCCTCCATAGCACAGAGATAATATCTGATAATATCACAGGATTCCTTTGCAGATTAAACAAAATTAGCAAGCAAAGCAGTCTGCTCAAAGGTACAATAAATCTCTTTTAAATCCTTTCTCTATGCATGTACACACATATATACACACAAGTAAAAGATAGAAACGCAAGATTGAAGAGTTAAATCTAATTCAAGAAAAAGTAAATTGCTTAATAGCAAGAATATAATATGTACATAATATGACTTCTAAATTGTCCAGAAAACTGTTATATGTAATAGTCTCAAGATATATTATTTTTCTCATGGCAATCCTCTGCCTCAGCCTCCTGAGTGCTGAGATGACAGTCATGCACCACTATGCCCAGCTTATGTGGTGCTGGGGAATTGAACTCAGGGCCATGTGCTAACCCTGTGCCATTCCTGCAGCCCTACATTTTCCTTTCTAAATAATAACTAGTCGCTCGATTATTGGTAAAGAGCAATGCTCCACACACACTCTATCCAACCACTCCCCAGATCATCAGATGGCTCTATTCTTCAACCGACTTCTTCACTATTTATGATGACATAAATTCAAATGAATTAACATTTGCAGAGCATCTAAATGTGGGAAACATAAAGTATGTGTAAAAGGAATCTGCAGTGATGTAGATGACCAAGTCCTTGTTCTGAAAAAGACCTAAATCAGACGTGATCATGATATGCGGAAGAAAAGAGGTCTTAGCATTTCACTGTTCTGATTGTCTTACAAATACAATTAACTTATTCTTCAAGGTTAAATATTTTTCAAGCTACCTGTAAGCTTTCAGTCAACCTCCACTGAAATAATATTTGCTTATTATTAGGAAGTCCAGATGGAATGTTCAAAATGTAATTTCTCCCTAGGGCCATTCTGTTCTGAGTTTATTGCTATATCTTATTTATCATGTCCTCCAAAATAGAACCTGCTTACTAGCAGACATGACAGATGAAAGTCACAATTTCTTGCAAACAATCATAAAATCTTTCACATGTGTGATTTCTCCAAAGTAATAACACTTGGCTATGCAGTTCAAATCTCTTTAAAATGCCTATTTTTAGTTTCAAGGAACTACTTTGAGGCTACCAGATAGAAGCTTTTAGCATGTTTATTTTATGTATAAGAAAGCCCTTTGTCCAAGAGCTATACATTCCAGGATTCCGAGTGGGTCCTGAAACTGAACACAGCATCAACTCCTATATGCAGTATGGTTTTACATACATACATATATTATCTATTTAAAATTGAATTAATAAATTAGTACGGCAAGACACTTAAAGCATAAGTAATAATGGACTAACTATAACCAAATACTACAATAGAAGTTATGTGCATATGGTCTCTCTCACTCTCTAAATATTATTCTGTAATACCCTTCTTGTGCTTGTAATGCTGCGACACAGGCCTTGGGACATCACACCCGACACTACAGAAAAGTTACTTGGGCACAAACCCTGAGATACTGCAGCAGTAACTGAGAGAGCTACCAGCTGCCCAGCAGGGACATGGCACATACAGTGCGGAGCATGGAGCAAAGGTGCAATTCGCCCCTGGTAGTGTGGGGCAGAAAGGAATGAAATTCTGTCACACTACTCCAGATGGTGCACAATTGAAGGCTTCTAAATTACCTAGAAAGTTTGCCTTTACAATTTTTGAATCATTCCTGAATTTGGATAACTGAAATTGTGGAAAACAAAAACTTGGATAATAAAAAACTATTAAATAAAATGTCAAAGGGACTGGAGGAATGGCAAAGTTGTTAAAGCACTTGCCTTGCAAGCACAAGGTACTGAATTTTGATTCTCCAGCACCACATAAAACTGGGCATGGTGGTGCATGCCTGTAGAACCAGCACTTGGGAGGCTGAGGCAGGTGGATTGTCCTGAGACCAAGGCCAGCCTGGACTACGTCAGTTAGCTCAGGACCAGCCCAAGTCACAAAGAGAAACCTCCCTGTCTCAAAAAAAAAGAAAGAAAGAAAAAAAGAAAGAAAGAAAAAGAAAAAAAACTGTTGAAAGATGATTGGTTTGCTCAGGTCCACATGATGTATCTGCATAGAGTTCAATATTGGAAATTTGAGATTTTTTACTTCCAGTTTGACATGTCGTATATCAGAAGATCTCGCACGTACACGTAGGTGACAAGTGGTGAGTGGCTCGCAGAGCTATTTAAATCCCTGACAAGGTTCTAAGAAAACTCACCAATAAATTGCTTTTTCCTGTTCACTTTAGCACTTCATAATAAAAATTCTCACAACTACTGCTTATCTGTAAAGTCTCAGATTTGTTATTTCCAAGAAAATAGTGCCAATTGAGAGAGTGTAAAGGAAAGTTGTGTGTTTTATGCATATAAAATATTCTGAAATAAAAATTCGACGACTGTAGACTCATAATAATGATAGAAATAATACCTCTACACCGTTTCAAATGTGTACAGAATACAGAGGTCACAGGATTATGAAGCCTCAAAATCCTGCTTCCTGGTACCACACAGAGGCCAAGACCTTCCCTTCTAAGCACGGGAAAGCCCCCAGGGAGTTACGGTCGCTGGATTAAAATGCTTTCTTCCATCTTTCAGGTGATAAGAAGTTGGGGTGTCATCACTTTCTCAGACTCATTCTTTTTGTCACCTCCCTCCATATGCTCTTAGCTCAAAGAACTAGGGATAAAACAAATGTGGACATTGGACGCAGGTCAGGAACTGGGTGAAATGCATTTCCTTTAAAAAAAATCCTGCTGTTCTAGAGAATCCATTCTTGTTAATCTGCTGCTTTTTTTTTTTTTTAATGTCCTGCTTGGGACTTGCCTTCTAGGTACAAACAAAGCTTATCTTAATTTACTATCCTCAAAATGATGATATTGACTCACATAGATCTTACCATCCAACTGAGCTCTGATTTTTTTTTTTAGGTCTTCCAGAACAGCATTTCAAACTGTGAAGTATTAGAGTTTGTTAATATCTGACCCAAAGATACCTTGTGATTCCCAGGTATCCCATCATGGGGTGGCGCAAGCATGGACAAGAGTGAGGCATAGGTAATTCAGATCCCAGCCTTCCCAATCTACGGCACCTCCCCAGTCATAGAGCCCCTGATTTCGTTTATTTTTGTGCATGGTTTTACTACAAAACAGCATATTTTTTGGAGATCCACAATTTGGTTTAGCCAAACAAGAACAATAATAGCAGAATTTTTCATAAAATACCATGCTTCTGATATTTTCTACTCCAAAACCTCATTAGCCTGCCAGAATGGGTAGTTACAGTAATTTTTTATATACCACATATAATTGCAAGTGATAAAATTTGGTCTAAAACACATAAAAAATAAACAAGGCTATATAGTTCCAAAACGAGTTGAATAATACAGTGACCTAGTGGTAAAAAAACATAGCGTTGCCAGAACCTGGTAGTGGCAGACACAAGTAACTATATTTCAAGCATTAGACTTACTCATCTCCTTCTACATCTTTCCTTTTCTGTCATCTCTGAGAGTTCAAGTGCACCTTGACCAACTTAGAGACCCTTCGGAAAGAAAAAAAAAAATAGTACACTGAAGTTATGTTGTTGGCCTACTGTCAACTCATCCCTTTGCTGATAGATTTTTTTTTAACTCAAGCAACATAGATCACTGTGTATTTTCAAGGTTGTACTAGCTTCAGAGTATTTGGAGCTCTTTAGGGATTACATCATTATTCTACAAGAGGATAGGAAGAGATTGGCCAGGATTAAAGCTGAATTTCTTGGGCTCCTGTTAGAATTTTATATAAGTTCTTGTAGGCCTCAATGAATTGGATGCTGAAATCTCAAAGAGAGCAGAGTCCTACGTGCACCATGGGCTCATAGTTCAGTAAAGAGTTTGTTAATATCTGGCCCAAAATACCTCGTAAAGAGAGCTCCTTACAATCTATATGGCAAACTTTGCTTTAGAGAAGAAATTCATTCTTTTTTGTTCTCAACTTCTGGAACTCTGGCTGTAACAGCTTGGTGTCATCTTGAAAACAGAACCACTGTCAGATTTGTAGGGGTTGATGACATAAAAAAAATTAAAAGAAATAATAGCTTAAAATATCCCTAATATCGGAAAAGAATTGGACCATGTAAGTCTTTTAAGAATGCTCATTAAACTAAAAGCAGCACATTATAGGCCAGAAAGGAATATACAAAATTCTGAGGAACTGTAACTGATAATCAAAACATCATATCTGGAAAGGAAAAAGAAGTTTCTTCTATGACAAGAAAAATTGGGGAATTCATCGCTGGGCCAGTGCTACAAGATGATGCCTGAAAGAATCCTGCACAGGAAGTTAGAGGTAGGTAACTACCATTGCGAAGCCAAGCAAAAGAACAGAACACTCTAGTATGCGGTTTTGTACAAATGAAAAAGATATATAGATGCAAGACAGGAAGGAATAAAATTATGAATATGTCTAAGGAAAATGGCTAGCCATAAAAATAATAGGAGAGGTAAAAAGAAGAAAGTCTATAGAAAACAATAAAAAACAAAATGGCAGGGTAGATCCCCCACCCCATTTTTATTAGCATACACGTGTGATACACAATGCTTACACTGAGCTTAAGTATTCTGTGCCAATATATATTGTGTCAACATTACGATCCCTTCCTCTCTCCCTTGTTGGCCCGTCTGAGCCGGCCCTCATCCTCCCAACTCCCGATGTAATATCCATTTTCTTCTGGGTTTCTCATATTAGAGAGGTGGTGAGATATTTAACCTTCTGAATTTGATTCACTTCACAAAGCATGATGGCCTCAAATTGCATCCATTTACCTACAAAAGCTTCAAATCTATCTGTCTTTATGGAAGAGTAGAACTCTATTGGGTATGTACATATTACATTTTTTATCCGTTGGTCTCTTGATGGATAATTTGATGTCTTCCACAATTTTGCTATTGTTAGTTGTGTTGCAATAAACATGGGTATGAATGTATCTCCATTATATATTGATTTTAACTCTTTTGGATTGATTATTGATGGATTGAAATCCTTGTTCAAAAGACATGCAATAGTTGAACTCATTCAAAAAACAAGATGAAACTACATGTTACCCACAATAAACTCACTTTAATAATAAAGTTACACGTAAACTAAAAGATTTGAAAAAAGAGAAATGGAAGCTAAAAATGAAAAGCTAACCTTACATAAAATAAAAAGGAATTTAAGTAAAATTCTAAAACTAGGCAAAAAGGACACCAAATTTTCCAAAAAAATCAGCAAGAAGGAATAACTATAACTACACACCCACTAAGATATACTCTGGTACAAAAAAGGATGGGAATTTCAACATCCCATTTTTAACCACAAGCAGGTCATCTAGACAAGACAGGAATCAACAAAGAAGCTTTGGAGTTAATGTGTATTTGTAAAATCAAGGTGGATTGTTAACTTGATTGGCTTGAGAGCTGCCCAAATGATTGATAAAGAATACCTCTGGTTATGAAAGGGGCATAGTGGCACGACCTTGGGTCTGTGTCTGGTCTCTCATCCTTTTTGTTCTTGCACTACTTTCCCGCTCTGCTTCCTGGCTGCCCTGAACTTAATCTTACAGTCCTGTCATAATCTCCCAGAGTGTTGAAATTACAGGATACTAAGAATGTTACGATTATTAATTTTTATGTGTTTCTTCACATGAAAGCCAATTAGAATATAGATCCCTTAATTTAAGATGTATTGAAATCTGAATTATTATATTATATTATGTGGAAATAGGAAAAATATATACAGAAGAAAAGAAAATGGTAGTTCTAAATTGTAGATAATAATCACAGGCATATAACTTCTACTTCAAAATTTCAATAGAATCAAACATAAACACAGAAATGCACAACTTGTGAGTACAAAGGCAAATATTCTTCTTGTTGGATCCAAATTCTCAATTGATTTGAAACCAAAATAAAAAAGCAGTCAACTATGGAATGTCTTTTTGTCCTTCACCCAGCAGAGGCAAGACCTCTAGAAACCATTAATATTTTTACAAAGATCACCAAGCAACTGGACAGATGTTAAAACGAAAAGAGGTCAGTACTAAAAACCAACTGTTGTGGTTTAGATCCGGTGTGCCCACCAAAGCCTCATGTACCTATGGATGCTGTGTATTGTTGGGAGGTGCACTTGGAGCTTGACCTGAACTGGCCTGTGGTGGTTCAGCCCTACCTCCAGATTCGGCTCATGCAATGAAGGGCTCTGTCTCTGGGTCCAGTTCTGGCCCCATTTCACCATTTCCAGCATTCAACCTGTGAATAAACTCTAATATTCTGAAACTGTGAGCTTAAATATATCTTTCTTCCCTAGAATTGTGGACGTAAGATGCTCCGTCTCAGGAATGAGACAGTGAAGAAGACAGCAAATGAATGCTGGTAATGAATTAAAAACAAATATTCACTCTTTTACAATGGTTAAGAGTCCAGACAGCATAGGCCTTTTTGCCTCCGTGCAGAAATTGGGAATCTGAAGAGGCCCCATCTCTTCAGAGTTTCAGCACTTTGAAGGACAAAGCGCACTGAATAACTAAAGATGCAATTTTATTCAGGCTGTTGACCCATAGAGGGTATATTTTCACAAATGAGAAGCAGCTTCAGAAAAAAGAGGAAAGGAGGCTGGTATTTCATTGAGGTAGGTAGAAAACAGCATCATCTATGAGCCTCGGTCTGATGGCAATTGTTAGCAAAATAGAGATGGATGTCACTTCATAAAATATGAGGACACGATAGTCTTTTGCCAAGTCTTGTAACATGGAAGTTTTAGGAGAAGTTTTTAGCCATCACTACTTTTAGGGAGCACAGGACCCACACAAAGTTCAACATTGTCAGATGAAATTACCTGTCCCAAACCGTAAAGTTTGTAACAGTCAACTGTAATTCAATCTTCAGGCGCTACCTGATATCGTTTGAGAAACCTTCAGATTCTATCCCTGCTTACGTGCCATGACCTGCACATTTCTCGCCTGTTCCTTGAACCATACCGGGTTCAGAGTGAGAGGAAATCTTGGGGACTGTTTAGTGCAGTGGGTATCATGTCATTCTTTGTAGCCCTTGAAGTTCATGCAAGATCCTCTTGCACTATTGTGTAATTAAAACTAGGTACCGTGACAGATACCCGTATGTTTCTTTCTGCTCTTATTTTTTCTTTGGTAAGTTTCACCGCACACAGTGATGCAGGCTCACGGGTGTCTCTGCTCAAGGTAGGCCAAATGCTGGAAAATATCAGCAATTTATGTTAGCTAATTTTTGACAATCATAAATTTATGAATAAGCAAAAAGAGGAAATTAAATAGAGGAAGAGGAGAAAAGAGCAGAAAATGTACAAAACAGAAAAATCTAAGAGAATGAACAGTGCAGTATTTGTGGGTGTGGGTGTGTGTGTGGGCGTGTGTGTGTGTGTGTGTGTGTGTGTGTGTGTGCATTGTGTCCAAGTAAAAGAGCAAGGAAAAGAGAGAAAAGGAGGTATGCACTTACATTTTGCTTATTTTCAGTCTTTATAAACACCAGCTATTTTTCTAACACTGTGGTTGCCATACTAACTTACAATACTTATAGTAATGTCACTCTTTCCCTATGTGAGTTTTTATAATTTATTTTAAAATACGATAAAACTAAGACATTGGCATTTATTGAAAGGTTTCATTTGACAATTGAATTATTTTTGTAATTAGTTGATCGAATTCAGTGTTCCCATTTTACAAAAAAAGAAAACTGAGGCTCAAATAGTTATCAAAACCTAATCAAGGTCGGATCTTGTCTATTATGGGATCATAACCAGATTTCAAGCTTCTAATAACCATTTCAGCCTCCTTTTTCAATCTGAAACATCTGTCTCTCAACAAGTCAAGATAAAAGAAGTTTTCTCATTTCTTGGAAAGCTATAAAATAACATGAAAACAAAATACAGCTTCAAGCGGCAGAAATTTGAAAAGTAGAGCCAAAGAAAAATCCAAGGAAAACTAGATGATTTCGTTGGAGAACCAAATATTTCTTAGCCAATAGTGGCAAGGCATTTCATTCCAGTGGAACATGACCATTAATCATTTTTGGAGTTCAAAATTTTAATGTCTTGGGATGTGATTACATCTTTGTTTCCCTACAGAAATACAGAAATAAGATAGCTGAAATATTTACCTATACTTTTTTAGAGTATGACCTTGGCAAAATTAATTTGAAAAATTAAAGCAACTCTTCCTTCTATCCTTATGATTCTGCCCATAGCCTGATCCTTTTTCTCTCCCTTTGGAGACAGGGTCTCACTTGGGAGCCCATGCTGCTCCTTATCTACTAGTTTCTAGGCTAAATAAATATTAAACGATAGAGACTGTTCCTTGGTTCATCTATCTAAATTTATTCCAATTTCTTGCCTCCATCATTGAAAAAATTATGTTTAGTCATTAAAGGCAATTATCAAGTCTGAAGATTCTGAATTTTTCTTACTCATTTAAAATTTGTCAACAATCACTGGGATTTTTGCAACAATGTAGAGAACTAGCCTAGTTTAAACATGACTATATCCCTGAGAATGTATGTTTCTTGAATGAATGAGCAAGTGAACAAAGAAAGGATAATTGAATGATGAAACGATTATTTATAGGACACACATTAAGCTAGTGTAACAGCTACTATGGGCCTGAAACCATGTTTTCTGATGTATGATCTGAGCCCTCTCTGCTGTGCTATGTGCGGCTTTGGATTCATCCCTCCCACATGCACACACACACAAGCACACACACACACACACACACACACACACACACACACACACAGAGAGAGAGAGAGAGAGAGAGAGAGAGAGAGAGAGAGAGAGAGAGAGAGAGACTCAGGGAGCAGAAACAACACAAGTTCTCTTTTCAAGAAAGCTCTGAAATACTACATTTAAGGCTGCTCACCTCAGTTTTAAAATTTAAAGCATCGCAAAAAAGAAGCAAATCTGTCATGAGTTCAGAAGGGATGTGATCGTCCAAGGCTGTAGTGTGATTTATGAGAATAGACAAAACCAGAGAGACGGGAGTGGAGTCAGGTCACTCAAGGACTGTGTCAGAATGTTGACAAACGCCGAGAATGGGGAAAACACATCTTATACATGAAATAGAGAAGAACATCACTCTGCTCTTGTGCAAACACTCCCACAAAGCTCTCCCCTCTGAGGAAGCTTAAAGCACCAAATATATAATAAATATTAATACTTATACTGACACTGACCATCGCCATTGTCACCAGGAAAAATGACTGAGGTTGAATAAGATTTTTGGTAGAAAGACCTACATTTTCATGTTGGATGTGATCAAGTAATGTTTAATTTGCAAAACATTCCCATTTCCTTCAGGGCATGTCAAAAAATAAAAGATAGATACTCTAAGTCTAGTATAAAGAAGATAAAGCACATGAGGCTTAACTTCAAAATAATTTTCCTGGAAGTAAATCTACTGAGTTTTGAAATAATCCTTCAAGCGAAGTAATTATGTTCAATTTTCAACTTAATAACATTGGCTCTTAATATCTTGAGAACTTTTTAATTCTCTGAAAGTTTTCAAAGATTTCAAGCCAACGTCTTATTTGGACTAATGACTTAAGAGAATTTTTATCTTTCTACCAATTTCAAGAGTAAAAATATTTAACAAGGAAATGATATGACTGAGAATTGGTTTAAAAATCATTTTCCAACAGGGAAGTTCATTGATCTGTTATGAAAGAAGTGGTTAAGTAGAGAAAGACATCTCTTTGATTTAAAAGTTAGATCTTATTTAGAATTTAAAAATTCTATTTAAATTTATTTACTTTAAAGATGACTTTAGGAAGATGTTTATATATTATGGTGAAATAATCAGGATTGCAATTACAGGTATATTATTTTCACTGTATTATTCATGAAAATAATACTTGAGTAGACTAATCCATTTTACTATTTTTCCTCACTTCATTTTAAAATATTAATTACAAGTCAAAATAAAGATAACACACTCTGTGAGTACTTTAGGATTAACTTACTTGTTTATAGAACATGATAAACAGGCAGCCTGCTTATCTTCCTGTTATTCTAGTGTTACCAGTCAGCACTATCGGACACATCTCTCTGTGCTTCTCAGATACCCATTTTAGAAAAAGAAGTATCCATTGACTAATATTCTCTGGGTTTGTAATGAATGATAGTCAGCGTTCCAGCTTTTTCCTATGTGGCTGCCAACCTCAGAAGCATTTTCCAACAATCTTTGCTTCTCTGGTACTCATATTCTTGAGTAGTATAGTTCCTTCATGTGAAGTACTGAGATTTGTTTATGTGACTCTTACTTCCGGTAAGAGGTAAGACTGATTGGAGCAAGAGCATGCGTGGAAGGTCAAGGTGTCATCTCTGCTTGTTTCCTACGGGGAGGGACAGGATGGCACTAAAACAGGCAAGAGGCAGGAAAGAAGACTCTCCTAATCAACCACCTATTTCTTACCTGCTCAACAAGGACATATTAAATACTTAGACGGAGTTGAGTTTTTGTATCAGCAACAGACATTGACTATGGATTATTAACAAAGAGAAGACAGCAAAGGTTTATCCCCTTCTCGAAGGTAAGTGTCTATAAGAAGGAAGAATCTGTAATATCTATCATTGTTTTAAAAAGTGTAGTTTTTCAGAATCTACTTTATCCTGTTTTTAATGTTTAAATTAATAATCTATTAAGATACACAAGTATTCCTCAGTGTCTCAACGAGTAAGAAAGCTGTGATGAAGTGCCCAGTGGGAAATGTAGAAGAGATGCCACGCCTTCTCCGCCCTCCCTTAAAATGGTTACCTGGTTTAGGTGTTTGGTCCCAGTAATGTCACCGATCGTCCACCTGACGTATATACTCATCCCTATGTCTCTGTAGGTCAGGATTTCCCATAAAGGACCCGACCTTACGCAGGTGACAAGGGAGAGAGGCAGGGAGACACACATGTATTAGGAGTGGCTATTGGTTAGCTTGTCATGTAATCGCAAAGAGAATTCAAACCTTTCTAACGGCTCTCTGTTACATTTCATGTCTTTAATTTCTGCCTCAATTAAACAAAACAAAACAAAACAAAAAGCAGTACTGTTTGCTTCCAAGCCTTATTGCATTTTACCTGTAAAGGGGTTTTCCTGAAAATGCGTGTTTGTGTATTCATTGTTTATGTCCAATAGTAATTTATAATCCCTGTAAATTATTCTTACTAGAATGAGAACATATGTTCTTGTCTACAAGTAGTTAGAAGAGAAGGGATAAAACTTCTGTCTCCAGGGAATAGAGGTAATTTGGAAGAAGGAGCAGCATCCGCTGCAGGAGCAGAGGAGGCAAGGTCGACGCCATAGGCTTCGTGAAGAGAGTGAACATTTCGATGTGAGAAGCAAGAGCTGACAACGCCGATTCTAGTCAGAAGACTGAAGTGAAAATAGCTACAGAAAAGTCAAATATACCAAGTAGGAATCTACATCCAAGATTCAGGTGGTAGTAATTGCCATAAAAGATTTTTAAATGTGAAATAGATGTTTATAATGAATCTTGTCCTTGGATGTCCAAAAGTACGAGAGCATTTTCTCAACTTGTCACTCTTTTACCTTTCACCACGGACACAACATGGTGATTCAGAACCAAAAACATCTTAAAAGGAGTTTCCCGCTAGTTGAGGCATAAGTGAACAGAGTGTTGATGAAATTGGAATCTATTTTCTACTTGTCTTTTGGGAATTTCTCCTAAATTAGGAAAATTTAAAAAAAAAAAAGAGCTAGGAGATAGGGTCTACAACTGGAAGCTATCCAGATCCAGGCCACAATGTGGGGTTAATATTTCTATCAAAGCATATTTTCTCCTAGCATGTGGTTTCAAAACTGCTCTTAAAGGCCCTTGTTAATGACCCAGTAATTGCTTTAATAGCTCCTCAGTCAAGTGTGAAGTGTTATAGCTGGCACGGCAGCAATGCGCGAAGTGTGGCAGAAGTCCCCTCCCCCTCCGTGCAGGTGCACCCAGAGCATCATTAAGCATACCTACGTACAGTGTAACTTATGTAGTCACACAATTTTACTTACTGTGTCCATAAAGCCTATCTCTGTCGAAGGATGTCTCCCTTCAGGCTGGGTCTGTGAGAGGAATGTCGGAGAAATACTCAACGAGTAAGCAGTTCCATTTTCCTTCCTGTGTAGCTTCTTCCGAAAGCAGTGGAGCAACTTCGTCCACATTCTCTCCAACACCCACACGGTGAAATCTCCCCGAAACCTTGAGGGTGAACATAATCCTTGAAAAGCCTTTGCCCAGAGACATATCAAGTTAATATTAGCACATTCATTTACCTTTCACAAGTATGAAGTATTTCCTGTGTACCAGATACCATTTCAGGCACTAAACGTTTCAAACAAAATTTATGACATTATAGAAAATATATTCTAATGAAAAGAAAAATGTATGTGTGTAGAGACACAACCGCTCACCTACACACCTTCACATGTGTAAACACTTTGTCTTAGCCTGTTTCATGGTATGATAGCAGAATGCTGGAGACCAACATCTGAGTTTTATTTCTTGCCATTCTGAAGTCTGGGAAATTTAAGGTCAAGGTGCTCATATCTGACAAGGGCCACCATGTTGCATGATAACATGATAGGTGTTACTGTGTAGCAAAAGGGCCCTTGACAGAGCACAGACGAAAGGAGAACCCGCTCCTGCCATAGCAACATTAGTCTATTGGTAAAGCTAGGGTTCTCATAACCATTTCCCTCCTGCACTATCGCATTGGGGATTAAATTTCTCACACATGAATGTTGGTGCCATATCAGAACCACAGCGCACGGATCATAAGTAGTGGTTAAATTCAGCGAGGGATGAAAAAGCAGTGATGATGAGATGGGGAGAGAGTTTTATTTTATTTTGCTTAAATTAGTCTGACAAAGTTCGTAATAGGATTAAGACCTGAATGAAGTAAGGAAGAAGAACAGGAAGAAATCGAGTAGAAGAAAACTCCAGGCAAGTAAAGACCCTGGCAGAGGAGAGACCTGAGGTGGGGGTATGCTCTGCATGTTTCAGCATGTCGATGCAAAAGTATTACTTTCGTGTTAAAGAAAAAGTGCTAGAATATTCTCAAGCCAACGGTGAGTGGCCTAGGTCTGGGAACATGAATTCAGATTTCCCCAAATAGCATGTTCCAATGAGTAGCAGTTTCATACAGTATTTATAGTTACAGCATAGAAGAAAATCATAAATCTAGGAACAATCTGAAAGCATTGGAGGACGTATCAGGTAGGCGGGTCACTCTGAGGCAGGAAAATCTCTGCTATCTAAATCTCTCAGATGTTATCTAAGGACATTTTTAGCTCTCAGGTTGGTGTGAATCTCAGTGTTTTGCTTTTATATTGTAAAAGGGTTGCTTAGCAATTATAGGTATGTTACATATCAAAGGATTTATCACAGGATGTCAACAGAAAAGGGCCAAGATTGCCCTTGATAATCTGACTGTGCAAACATGTCAACCTCTTCATAAATCCTTGGGAATCCAATTAGCTGATCAGAATCATCTGAGGCTCATTGTGTGGAAGGTAGTTCCTGGGAATTTCAGTTATCAAGCTGTATAGCAAGGAGCCTAGTGTTGCTGAAAAGTGAGTAGAGAAAAATATAACAGAAGCCAAGGCAAGAGAGGCAGAGTTGAAGGGATCAGATATTTCAGTCCAACATGGCCATTAAAAATACCCTGAATGAACTTTTCTCTTAGTGAATGAGAGTGATTCGTAGAGGTCCATGTAGAAGTGTCCAGGACGTAAATTGCTTTTTAAAAGATTTTTTTCTGGCTAACAAAAAGATAAGAAGTATCTCCCCTTTCTCTCTCTCTCTCTTTCTCTCTCTCTCTCTCTCTCTCTCTCTCTCTCTCTCTCTCTCTCTCTGTCTCTCTCTCTTTCAATGATGAGAGTATGGGAGAGTTGTAACTAAGCAGATAAATATAATTATCTAAAGGTGACGGGCTGGGGTTGTGATGGTGCAAAGGATAAAGTGTGATTGTGGATTCTGGGTGGCGATGTTCTCTGTGTGGTACCCCAGAGAAAGTGGGCCATGAGTGTAGAATCTCCTGAGCAACAAGATCGACTTCGCGTGAACGAGATGGAGAACGCTGAGTCCTTACTGTGGCGCCGACAGACAGTATTATGAAGGCAGTGCGTTGCACAACTAGAATCTAAGTCACCCAGAGCGGGCACTTCTTATGTTTGAGAGACAACATGTACTTTTGCTTGTCTAATTCCATGAAGAAAATCACGATGCTTTAACTATATGAGCTATTTTTTTAACTAGGGAGCTATGCATATCAGCTAATGGTTAAGTAAGAGTGACATGACACCTACAAATGCAGGAATTTAAAGTTAGTAAAGTGCAGCTAAAGGAAAGGTGCTGCAGCAGCATTTAGCACCTTGGTTCTTGAAAACATAAGGGCAAGGGGTGATTAAAGGAACTAGTAGAGGCTTGTGAGTCTGCTTAAGGAGAGGGGTGCTCCACAGAGCTTTCATGAGGACCTCGCACAGAGAAATTTAAGCTCTGAAATACTGTAGCATGAAGTGGAAAGACCCAAAAGAAGAACCTTTCTACTTTCCCACTATTCTGGCTCTGACCTCACCCAGGCTTTGCCCTAACTGAAACTGTAAGGCGATAAGCCTTGTTGACAGGCTGCATAGATGGCAGCCCGCCACTGAGAATAGAAAGGGGATTCAAGGACCTGAGGAGAAGACAGTGAAGAGTGCTCAGTATGCGCATAAGGTTGGAGATAAAACGTGCATGCAAAAAGACAAAAGAATAAAATAAAAATAGAATAATCACCTCTCCAGTGATATTTCCTCTTGATGCTAGCCTGCCACTACAATATACTTCAAATCACCAACTCTAGCTTCTAAAGAAACAACAACAATAACGAAAAACCATTCTGAAATCAATGTAGTCTTATATAAAAGTCATAAAACCATTAAAAATTTCCTGCTATCATCCAGCTTCCCCCAGAATTAATATTTTTACATAGCTACAGTATAATTATCAAAACTAAGAATTAACGTTGTTATAATACTATTAGCCGAACTACACATTTGGATTTTTCTTTTAACATTTTTTCTTTTCCAGTTCCAGGATCCAATGCCGGAACCCAAGTGGAATTTAGCTTTGCCTATTTACTGTCCTTATTTCTGTGGCAATTCCTTCGTCTTTTCTGACGTTTGTGTTTTGAATGTTTCATAACTTGAATTTACCCAATACTTTTAATAGATTATATATTTTTGGCCAGAAGAAAGAGAAGATTCTTATTGTTTCATATCAGGATGTACATGACACTGATTTGTTTTATTGCGTATTTATCATTATATGTGTACTAATATGTCTTCTTACATACAATATTAAATTTATTCTGTGAATGTGGTCTCATCTAGGTTCAGACTAGTCTTCCCTTCCCGTCTTTGTTTTGGTTCTATTGTACCATTTCATGTATATTTTATTTCTTTCAAATTGAAAATAACATTCCTTCTATTAGCCAGAACAGCATAGCTAATGCCGAATGGCAGCCAGTATGGTAAGTCATTGAGAATAATAAAAAAAAAGCTCTTATTGTGAAAATTGGTTCTTGGAGGTCACAACGCACTTTCTTGACAGGAGCAGGAGAAACACCTTATGGAGGCTAGCACCTGCAGCAAGAAGGTTAAAGCAAGTAGGAGCTTTGCCCTTGAGTTCTATGGAGGTGGGGGTTAGGTCTGTTCCTACTCGTGCGATCTTGGGCAATACACTTAACCTCTTGGTCTTCCAATCTCAAAATTGTTCATTGAATTTATTTAGATTCTGACCTTCGACAAAGGGACTTGAGATAACCTTGGTGAATCAAATTTAGCACCTACTCTGCAACTCACTTGGCTGCTGATGGGCATAAATTGCACAAGTTAGGATACTTGAAAGTGCTTTGAGAATTGCAGGTACAAAATATATTGCTATAAATATTCTAGATTTCACCACTCATAAATTATGTTCAGTTGAGACTATAATATACTACTGTGTATTTGATTGAATATATGATCTGTAATAGGAATAATGTCATTTGCCCTTTCTTGTTAGATTTTACATACCTGAGTCCATTAATCTCTGTTTATATTTGCCCTTTGGGTGAAGCTATTCTTTAATAATAGGATTGCCTTCTTTAAGCACCAAGATTACGTTTTATAATAAATCTATGCCATTGAAGTATGGTATGCTTTTCCAAACATGAACACTAGTGACTTAGTGTATTCAGCTCATTGACCCTGCAGGGGTGTTTTCTTAGGGAAATCGAAGGCAAGATGAAACTGCTCAGCATCAGCAGATTAGGTGGCATAAATAACAATGCACAGTAGCCTACCTCCTGTCTTCCAGGGGTAAATTCAGCAGAGAGCAAATTGATGTATGAACAGGATTAAGTCTTAACAACACAGAGCCGGAGACATTCTTTCTAGCAACATAACATGGAACAACCCCTACATCTCTTGTTGGCCAACAATTTCTTCTAACCATTTGAGGCTTTCTGCATTTGGAGCACATCCTCGAGTGCTTCCTGCTTCCCAGGGTTTCTGGCACAAGGCTTTGCTTCTCTTCCACTTGGCTCTGTCTACAGAGGAATCTGATTGGTGGTGACAAGGATCAACTCTGCCTCCACTGCTGTCTTTCGCATAAGTAAAAGATGTCTGGTCTACTTTTCAGAGACTGCTTTGCCGTCTTCGTGGATGTACACATCCCGGGGGTGCAGGAAGCAGTGGGTAGCATTGTTCTTCATTCTTGACACTAAACAGTTTAAATTTGCTCTTAAGAAGAACACAACCAAGGCAAATTTTCTTATTAAATAAAAACGTCACGTTATATTTACGGTTGTCTCACCAAGATGTAACCACATGTATCCTTTATCTAACTGTCAGAAGAAGGGCTTTGGCATTCAGCAAAGAGTGCTGATTAATTGCTTCTGTTTAACCATATATCAAAACTCAAAATGTGCATTTATTTTGACCCAGTAATCCTTCTACAATTCATTCTACAGACAGACTGAAATAAGTGTTTCAAGAAATGTTTATAAAGATGACCATACATTATTTAAAAAGTAACACTAGAAACTGTCTAATTGTGCATCAGTGATGAATGCCTAAGTTATCATAATTTGTATTTTTAATATCATGCTGCTATCAAAAAGTATCCTGCAGCTCTGTGCATACATATAGAAAAGTCTGTGGTTATATAAAAATAAATCATAGAATAAGTTATATTTTTAACATTAATTATAAAAGCAATATGTACACACACACTTAGAAACACCCTTGAAGAATATATGTGCATGCATATATACATATATATGTAACAACATATGTTATAATACAGGTAATAATATGTATTAGTTATATATTGTATATAATTCTATGTAATTTATATATAATATGTATGTTAGTATAGTGAGGAAATGCAGAGATGACAGAATCAGCACAAAGATAAAACTTTATCTGACTTTATCCTTGTTTATATTTATTCTTTTCATATATATTCATCTTCATTTAAAACTTATTAAATATAAAAGGTCAAAAACACAGTAGGAAACTACCTTTGCGGAGTTTCTTGTCTTCTTTGAAAGGCTACATTCTTTTTTTTTCAATGACCTTCTACAGTTGTAGAAATACTTGCTCTTTGTAAATCATGTTAGTGTGTCACACACATAAGTATGTCCAGGAAACGTGATGATATCAGCAGCAAACAGAGTACTGAGCAGAAACTGAGCAAAACGGGGTACGCATCACCTATTTAAGGTGGGCAGATGCTCCTTACCCATAGGCTATTGTTTACATGAAGCCATGAGGAACCAGGATTGTGTGTTTTCTCATTATTCTAGAAAAACTAGAAATGTAGACTTTATCCTCCTTAAAAAAATTATTTCTATGAGTTCAACTTTATGAAGTATACACATCAAGACGTATAAAACAATCATAAAATTATTGTTTAAAAGGCTAGAGATAGCCTTATGATACATACACACACACACACACACACACAAACACACACACACACACACACACACACATATATATATATATATATATATATATATATATGTATATATATATATAAATACTTTATTCATTTTTTGAGTGATGGATAGCTTAGCTTATCAGCAGAGCTTAGCTATTATGAATGATAATACAATGAACATGCATATAGATATAACATCAAACTAGTTATTAATTTTCTTTATTTACATACACAGAAGAAAAAGTTTCAGATCATAAACTAGTTTTTTTTCAATTTTTTAAGAGAGTTAAGAGACTAGGAGAAATATAGATTCTTGTTAGATGGTACAGAGTTATGTCACGAGATATGTGAGCTGTGGAGACATAATGTTAGTATAGTGACTATCAATAATAATATATATGTACTTAAAATTTTTATTTTATTCTCAAAAATTCTCAATACTTGTACAAGTAAATATGACATGATGAACATGTTAATTAGCCAATTCATCATGATCACATATACTTAAATACTACCTTCTCTCTTAATGGCAATTTTTGCTTGTCAGTCATACATTTAGTACATCATAGCAGAAAAAAAAATCATGTTTTCTGTTGTGGGTGCAGTGGTACACGCCTGTAAGCTCAGTCACTTGGACAGCTAAGGCAGAGGAACCTGCACCCTGAGTTCAGACGGGGCAATTGAGTGAGATCCCGTCTCAGATAAGTGAGATGAAGCGCTTGCCTAGCATGTGCAAGGTCCTACATTCGATCCCCAGGATGACAAAGAAGAAAAAGCAAACATAGTGCTTTCAAAAATCTACAAAACTGGAAATCAAACACTATAGGTCAAAAGAAATAATTTCTGCAGGCCAAAGTGGCCTCCATCCACTTAATTGCTAACTCTGGTACAGAAATTTAACATGTGTGTATAGCTCTCATACACATTTAATTTTTAGGCTTGGAAAATAAGTATCATTATTCCTGTTTTATATAAAAAAATCTTAAAATTTAAGAATAAAGTAGCCACTGCCCAGTTTCTTGTTTCTGGTAAATGCCTGGTTAAAGTTTTGGCATTTTCTTACTCTAGGACTGCAATTTTGTTTCAGCACGCTGATCTTAAAGCGAAGCTTCTCAATCTTTCTTAGTCTAAGCCCTTGACGCTGATTTCTTGATCTGTGTTCTGAGCATTTCTACTGGCTCCAATGATTAGATCATGTTGGGTTGGGGCACGTAACTCAATGGCAGTGTTTATCTCCTATGCGCGAACCTCTGGATTCCATCCCCAGTACCACCAAAACTAAGATCATGTTAATTGTAATTTTCTGAAGTTTATATGAAAATAATAGTCATACAGGGTATAGTTTTAAATTTTCACAAGTAGCCCTTTTTCTCACTTGCTCACTCCATAACTTTTTAAATTACTGTATTGCAGAGTATGTTTGGCTTTGTTTAAAAAAAATCCTTTGCATTAAAGCAAACAAATTTCCAGTAGCAGGAAACAAATCTGAACTAACCCAATAACTAAAGAAACAGAAATATATTGGTGACTGCACAGAATTTCAGGAATTTCAGATCTGTTTTCTCTCTCTCCATCTCTTTTCACTGTATCCTTCCATCCCTTTTCCCTTCTGTCATTTAATTCCATTTTTCTCTTTGTGTTAGTCTCATTTCACAAATTGACATGCTTAAAGAACTTGCAGACTTACTTTTCACAGGGCAATCCAGAAAGAAAAATATTTTTGCAAGTGTTCCAGTGTAAAATCCCAAAGCAGGAGTCAGATTGGTTACTGTTGCACCATTAACCATGTCAGTGTACTGGGTTGAATGCAAGCCTTACTTAGAACCTAAGAATGTAACTGTGTTAGTCTTTTTTTTTTTTCCTGTTGGAATTACAAAATACTAGAGGCCAGATAATTTGAAAAGAAAAGAGGTTTCTTTAATTCACAGTTTTAGAGATTTAAGAGCATAAGACCAGCTTTCTGTTTGGCTCTATTAAGGATCTCATGGTAAATGACTACACAGTATAGAGAAAGAAAAGGATCCCATCTACAGAGACGGAACTGGGAAGTAGGGAGTGGCCTTCTTGCATGTTTTTTTTTTTTTTTAATGACTCATTCTCTCAGGAGCAAAGGATTTCATGAGAAGTTCCTTAACTCCTCCCAAGGGTGGCACCGTCCCGTGAATTTCTAATAGGCTCCAGCTTTTAAAGGTCCTATCACCTAACACACTACCTTGGTGAAGACCAACAGTCTAACACGTGAATCTTTCAGGGACAGAGTCAAGCCATGCCAAGACACAAAAATGATTCTATTTGAAAATAGGGTCATTGTGCATGTAACGGACTACTTGAAGTCACTAGTGTAGGGTAGTTCCTTAGTCCAAAATGACGAGTACGTTTATAAGAAGATGTACACAGTGAAGACAGTGTGAAGATACTTGGGGAGAAGGCCCCGGGACAGCGGGGACAGCGGAGGCAGAGACTGAGCGTTCCTTTCTATCAGTCAGGAAACCATAGCTGCCAGGGACCACTGAACACCAAAGCATGGGCTCTGTTCTCACTCTCAGACCACCTCAAAAAACTAACACCGATAACAACTTAATTTTGGACTTTTAGACTCCTGAAAGGTAATAAGAAATAATTCTGTTGCCTCTAGCTGCCCAGTTTGTGGTATATAAGCAAGGCAGCTCTGGAAAAATAACACACCCACCAGAGCCATAGGTGGGGAAGAGTTGTTCAGCTAAGCAGACAATGAAACCACAGCTCATATAGAAATAATAAAAAATCAAATAGTGTTGGGAAGTAAGAAGGTAGGATGATTGCATTGTAGTAGAAAACGGCTCTTGAAGCTGCTTTTCCTGCTATTCAACATCAAAAGAAAAACTGAGTCCATCCACATAACTTTTAATGCCCAGTGAAAAAATATATCTATTTAGAAAGAAAAAAAAACCCTTTTTCTTATCCAAAGGAAAAAAATTGTTTTTCAATAAGTCAAAATTATATCATTTCTCAGGAAAATCAGAACCACTCTGAGATTAAATGTCAAAGTTACTATAACATTAAGTTTGTTAGAAAGTAATATCTAACAAAAGTTTAAAATATTGCTGCAATTTTAATACATTCTATTTGCCACTCAGAAAATAATAAAAATATTGCCATCTGCACCAGGACATAACATCAAGTGCCTAAAAGGAAAGAAATGAGCAGGAAACTGAAAGCCATCAGTCAGAAAGTCTAAAATTCTAAAGCAGCTGTGATTAATGAGCTTAAGTATTTAGCTTTAGCATTTCAGCTAAAACCAGAGACACGCACAGAATGAAGAATCTTAAAATGGCAAGTCAGGACTCCTTGTATGTTTGCAAAAGGATGGACCTTGGGTGGGATGTGGGGGAGGGGTGGTTTCGGACGTGCAGTCAGTGTGCTATTTGAGCTGCTTGATGAGCCTACACGTATTTGCTTTTTCTGAAAATCAATAGAAGAATGTATTTTATTTATATATGCTATGCATCAATTTAAACATATTTAAAAATGAAGACTGTAAAGTATCTGAAATGAAAAACATACTTTGGTGATGATTGAAAGGAGGTAAATCTGTAGTTGTCGGCCATTTCTTAACACGACTGTGACATGGGGAGAGGCCCACGCACTGCTCAAGGAAAAAAGTGCTGAACTAGTAAGAAAGGTTGAGCCTAGAGTTAGTAACTAAATAAATATTTATTAAGAGAATGAACAGACTGCTTATTTATTTTTCTCACTTAAAAGAACGTCTACAGAACTGAATAAAAATATTGTTTATCAGTTTATTCTGTGATACCATAGAGGGGGGGAAACTAAACAAGTTTAATCTATGCTATTCAAATTAGGAGAAAAGTAACAATCTCAGACTTAATGTTGCTTTTGAATTATGATGCATTTTCTGGGAAAAATACACAAACTCCTTCACCTTTGGAAACAGGCCTATGAACGTCTATGCAGAACTCATCTAACGGCAGCATTGCATTTGAGATTGTGACAATGGTGAACCCGGAAGCGTGTCTGGCATATTCTTAACATATCCGTGTCCAGTTTGACAACACTGAGCACATGATTTAAAAGATTGTCAAGAGTAGACAGGTTCGATGCCTATTGGTTTTCTGAGGCAAGCCAGAACAATTTCTTACTCTGATTGAGTAGCTCTAGCATTGGTGGGAAGAAAGTCTGAGGGCTGATTTGAGAATGATAGAGTTGAGGGAAATTTTTCTTTCTACTATTTTAAAACCAAAGACTTCTTTTATGTTTCAATTTACGTTTCTAATGTAACTACAGGGAATACTTAGATGACATCTTTAAGGAAAAATTTAAAACTTTGGGATTCCACTTTATAAAGAACTCACAAAGCATTGACCTAATGAAAATAATAATTGTGTAGTTGGGTTTTATGCCAGGAAACGGGTCACATATACCTCATATATCATCATTCCTTAAACAAAAATTGACAATCTGTGCTGTTTGCAAGTTATATAATGTGGCTTTTTTAATGGCCTGAAATTTAATTGGAATAGAATACACACAAGGACTAAGCTATGTAACAATACAAAATGATTGTAGAACACAAACTGACAGGAAGTGGCAATAGAATATTTGCATAAAAATACCAATTGGAAGTTATGAAGAAGGAAGGTATGAATCAAAGTGGGCCTTGGTACGTAGGAAGGAACAGGGCTGGGAAGTGGAAATAGAAGCTTCAGGCCGTCTTTTCTAGGGAGGGTCAAACCCAGAAAGGCACTTGCTCTGTCAACATTGGGTGGGTAACAAGATCACTGCAGCTGTAGTTGCAACCTTAAGAGAAAAAGAGACTTGGAAGACAAAGTTAGAGGGACTTATGCAAGGCTAAAAATTTGGCTGGAGTTTAGACTGAATGATATAATGATGTCAACATGCATTGGGGGGAAAATCTTTTTAATTTAACTTAAAAATTTTAAAAATGTATACACTAAGTCTCAGTCAAAGCAACATTGGAAGTAAGACTCAGATCTGAATCCGAGTTCTCTGCAATATAGCTGAGCTTTCATTTCCTCTCTAAAAAAATAATAATCTTATATACATTTATTACCAGGTTTATATATAATAATGTTCATAAAGTGGCTGAGCCTTATAAGACCTTCAAAACATGTTGAAACATCATCCCACTCTTATATTTTATGCTCTATGTAGTTGAGTGACATAAAAAATTGGAAGAAGTTAATGGCTTGCTACAGACAATGCTTTAGGAAGATAAATCTGACAGTAATTTGCAGGAAGTGTCGGAGTCGAGGAAATTAGCTACACGCCCTTTAGAAGGGTAAGGAGTTTGAACTCCTATTTTAAAATGTGCGCATAATACAGTCCTCTGCTAAGAAGAGTACATGGACTTCTAATAATTAAATAAGTCCACCCTTTCCAAAAAGATCAAACTTCCATGTGTATAAAGTAAGAAAGTTAAAAATAGTATGATTTAATTAGAAGGAAATGAATATATTACTGAAATTTATATCTGGTGATTCCATAATTATTGGGATACCATAAGTAACATGGGAACATCTCTAGAAAGAGAAAGGAGTTGGGAAAGTTAATGTTTGACATTCAACTTGCTGAATTTCAAGTGTTTTTCTGGAATTGATAAGTAAAATCTTGACTTTCATAAAATCTGTCTTCATTCACTATGGGTTGATGAGTGACCCAAAATGTTAAATACTGTGAGAAAACTGTCATTGAAAGTGGCTAAATATATGAACAAGAAAATAAAACATGAACAGGAGCAAAGGATAGGGCTTCAACACACCCAGAGTTAGAAGGTTGAAAGAGGAAGATTAAATTACGAATTTATCAAAAGAGGCAAGTGTATAGATCATAGAAATCAAGTATCAGAAACGTGGAAATGAGAATTTTGAGAACAGGTTGTCAATAGTGTCAAATGCATTGGGGTGGGGGAGGGGGTGTCCCATAAAATGAAGATGAGTCGCAGAGCATTAGACTCTTGTTTTCCCCAAATCTCCTTAGTGTATGCAAGGATGCTGGGGTTGTGCTGTAGAATAAAAGGCATAATGCAGAACTTTTCTACTTGGAGAAAGCTCTTCCACAGATCAATAATCAATCATAAACGTGAGTCCCTTAGACAGATCATTTATTTCAAGTACTTTTTACTCTCCCCATCACAGCAGCATGTAGCATCCTTTACCCATATCTAAGACTCTGACAGTCTCATCCACTTAAGACTCAGTTAGAAGTCGAAAATTGTTGAGAATGGAATAATTTATAATCTCAAAACTTAGCACTTTGTGGATAATGTAGAAATGGATCATTTTCTCTTGTTGTTAGAAGCAGCTTTAATACTCAAAGTTCTGAGATCCAGCTTCCTGTGTTAATCAAAATGAAATACCTCCCCCACATATCAACACTATCAACAAAAATAGCCAATTTGTTATTATTGTTGGTGGTGGTGTCAGGAGAGAAAAAAACGTACCTATCACGTTGCTTAAAGCTATCACAACTTCAAAGTACAAAAGTTTGTACATGTTTCAAGTATTTCACATAAATTGCTGTCTGAGTCTTTAAGTGTTTTATGTTGTTTGTTGTCTGAATCAGACTTGTGTTCTTCCAGTAGGGTAACTATTTTAGTTTCGAGGTTGAGGAATTTTGTATCTCCCTCTGGTTCTGTCTCAGTGAAATGGACCATGCACAAAAGACTGACTATAGCTGGGTGTGCCTCCTATGAATTACACAAATATAATAAAATAAAAAGGCCCAAACATGAATGGCAGGGTAGAAAGAGAGACAAAGGTCAGACAGAAAAGGAGTGAACCTCTGAAAAAGGGGTGGACACAGACACTCACTAATTCTCCAAACCCCATGGTTGTAATGTGTTACAGAATTTGGAATTCCTTTATCTACAAAAAAATGTTAAATTTTATGTTGTGATTTGTTTACCAAAATAAAAAATAAATAGAAAAGTTCCCGCATAAAAAGATTAATTCTACAATACAATGCAGGCATCTTTACATACAGTGTGATTGTTTAAAACATTAAAGAGATTTTTGGGAAAAAATATTCTAATGCCTTGTGACTCTTCCTAGTTTTCTTGACCCCCTCCCCGATGCATTTGATACTAGTGACAACTTGTTCTCAAAATTCTCTCTTTTCTCTCTAATCTTCCTCTTTCAACCTTCTAACTCTGTTGAAGCCCTACTCTCACTCCTCATGTTTGATTTTATTGTTCTCAGAACTTTAGCCACTTTTTACAACAGTTTTCTCACAATATTTCTCACTTTTGAGTTACTCATGGGCCAACAGTGAATGAACAGAGACCCACCTCACCCTGTGTTACCTCCTCAAAACGTTTGTAAGCTTTACTTTCTATTTCATAACCCCCATTATATGAACATGTGGTAGTTTTCTTTTGTGAATGCGAAATTTTCAAAACTTATTCTCATGTCTTAGAATATACTTCCAATAGTTGCTCCATTATATCTTGAGGACCCCTTTGGCCTCTTCCTCCACGTAGTCTTGGAGTAAATGTATAATCAGAGAAGCACTGTCTTAAACTATATTGATCTCCAATTCAGACCTATGTCCTAAGTATAGGCAAAATGCTGACTAGTCAGGATTTTATTGAGCAATTCCAGAGGAGCCTTTGAAATTCAGCAAGTTGAATATCAAAGATAACTTTCCTGACTCCTTTCTCTCTCTAGAAATGTTCTCATATTTCTCATGGTATCAGAAGAATTATGGCATCATCAGATGTGAATTACAGTATTATTTTCAACTCATCCTAGCTAAATTGTATTATTTTTACTTCTCTTCTCTACTCCATAATTTTCTTTGTTGCACACAGGAAAAGTTTGGTCTTTTGGGAAGCATAGACTTATTTAATTATTAGAAGTCCATGTACTCTTCTAAGCAGAAGAACTATGTATACACACAATTTTTTTGTGGGAATTCAAGCTCCTTACCCTTCTAAAGGGCTTGGAGCTAATTTCCTTGACTTCAACGCTTCCTGTAAATTACTGTCAGATTTATCCTCTTAAATCATTGTCTTTGCAGGCCATTAGCTTCCTCCAATTTTTTATGTCACTCAACTACATAGAGCATAAAACATAAGAGTGGGATGATGTTTTAACTTGTTATGAAGTGTTTATAATACTCAGCCACTTTATGCATGTTATTATATGTAATTCTGGTAATAAATATATATGATATGATTACTCCAATTGTTAAGGAGTAAATTATCTCTATAACTATTGTGATGTTTTCTGCCCCGTATCTGGAGGCTCTTTCAGTCTTGCAAAACAAAAGTTTCTACATCTTTTCCTCTGCTATTTTCTCCAACGTCTCCACATAGAGCTTGTTAGAAGTCTTGAACAGTACCCATGTGACAGCCTGAGCATTGCGATGCCTTGAAATTCCCCCGCTATTTTGAATGTTCACTTCCCTTAATATCAGCTTTAATCTGAGTCTCTGTAAGAGGGCAACATGCAGATACACTTCTTTCCAGAGCATAGCATGCATGGTTTTTAGAACAGTTTCTAATGAATTCCTCTGTCCCATCTGGAGCCTCTTGAGCCTGACCTTTATAGGGCACCCTTCTATCAGTTTTCTGAATTCTGACCAGGATTTCTCAACAAACTCAGCTCAAAGCATTCTAAGACGTCTGTCTGCAGCCAGCGTCTTAAAACCTTTCCAAACTCCTCCCATAATCACATTGCCAGGCAAATTCACAGAAACCACCAACTTTTCTGGTATCAATTTCTGTCTTTGTTTTTCTTTTTCTTTGCTGGTGCAAAGTACTCACCATCCACAACAAAGAGAGAAAAGTTTATTTTAGCTTAGTTTCAAAAGGTCTCAGGCCACTCACGGGCGCTGGCACTGGTAGAAGCATGTGGCTGTGGTGCAGCCGGGAAAACTGCTCACGGCATGGCAGACAGTAAGCCAAGTGAGGGCGGGAGGGTGAAGTGTCCACCCTCCCAGATCGTGTTCCAGGTATCACCCCGTCGAGTCAAGCCCCAGTATGCTGCCCCTTCCATCCAGAGCCCATCTCTTAGCAAACATGGTTCCATAGTTACCTAATAACACTGAAATATTCAAGGCTTTTGGGGGACACTCCAGATCCAAACAATAACAGGTGGTATCAGAAGTAAATTTTTACATGATTTTATTAACTTGTGTCAATTTTAGGTGTTAGTTACGTTGACGCACAGTCCATTCAAGTTATGTAAAGCTATATGCTTTTTTTTGAGACAGAATCTTGCTCTAGTCTAGTGCTGAACCTAAAATTGCTATGTAACCCAGACAGTCTTGAAATCATAGCAATCCTCCTGCTTCAGCTGCCTGAGTGTGGAGATTACAGTTGTGTGCCTCCACACCCAACTTTTGTGCTGGGAGGGAATCAAAGTCTAGTGTTGTAACCATTGTTGTCCTACCAGTTTCATACATTTCCTATGAAGTTAGATTTTGTCTGCAAGTGGGGAAGTTTTTCCTCTAGTACTCCAAGTTTAACATCGCATCAAAATAAGTCACTTGCTATGAAAGATGTTAGGTTAGAAAGTGATGGATTTTTGCAAGAGAACATCACACAGGCAGGGAAAAAAACAAAATAAAAAACCTCATGTTGTGTGCTCTGGTTTTGGTTTAGGGTTCTTTTTGACTCTAGTACTCTATGTCAAATATCTACATGGTTTGCCCTCATTAATGAAAACATCTTTTAAAAAATTAATATCTAAGATGCCTGTCATTATAAATAATTTTTAATTTTTAAATCTCTCTCTGGAAAAGATTTTAATCTGATATAGGAATTCAGTGTTGATAGGTGGAAGAAAAACATTACCAAACATCAATGGAAAGTTACAGTAATTCCAAGTAGTGGTGTTAACACAAGAAGCATAGCGTAACACAACCAAGAGAATGGCTTTCCTTTATTGTATGCTCATAATAGAATCGCAATTATGAGACAAGTGATCATTTATTTGAGGTTTTCCTGAACATTATTATTTCAGTATTTTGCCCGCTTCTGAGATCATTTTTAGAGTGTACACCCTGAATCTCACTGTAAGAAATATGACTTGCTATCTATGAGCTGAATAGAAGCATACACCCCTTATTTTCCACTAACCAAACTTGTAGAGTAGATAGAGCAATAATTGATGTTGACGTCTAAAAAAGGTAAATGTTTGGAGTTTAGAACTACAGATGTAATCCAAATTTTAAAAAAAGAGTGGATTTTGTGTTATGACTAACTTCCCTTCTGATTTTGCAACATTTGATCATTTCTGAGGGTGGTTGGAAATTCACACATCATTGGCCCATCATCTCTGGCAAAATAAGCCAGTGTTTAAATTCAAAGCTGATTTCTTCTTAGATAAGTGGACTTCAAACCAGCGTGCAGTTACCAGACAAACTCTGTGTACTCCATTAGATTTGAATTTCAGCATAATTACAAAAAGGCATATAGATATTTTATATAAATATGTTCTAACTATGATTAGCATATAGGTTATAGCATAGTATACACCAAATGATTGTGTTTTTTATCTGGAGATCTAATTAACTAGATGTACTGCATTTTATCAGGTAAATTGCATTTGCATGTTAGATTAATGATGAAAGATAACTACTTCATATACATATATCTCAAATGTTCTATAGGACATACACTCTCCAAATGTTCATTATTTATCTGAAGTTCAAATTTAACTGAAAGTCCTGCATTTTTATTTACTTAATGTAGCAACTCATCACCTACGGTGATTTCTGGCACAGCGAGAGACTTGCCAAGTTTCTTCAGGAGGGAAAGTGAGAACAGAAGGAGCAAGAATTCTGGATTCAGATTCTGTTTTCAGGGAAGAGGATAGAGCAGAGGGGTGAAGCAATTTGCCTTTCATGTGTGAAACCCTGGGGAAAGGAATAGAAAGGGGAAGATAAGCTTTCATCAAATTTTTGTTTTGTGCAAGACTTTCAAATGATTGCAGTGATGCACCTAAGGAAGCCCCACGTGGTCTGAAGTGCTACTTTGTTTTAATCATAATTACTGTACTTCAGCTGATTCTTACCTAGAAATGAGCACATGCACGTGATAAAAGAAGACTTTAAAACCTCTTTGTATACTCAGAGATATAAGAAGTTTTTCCTCTTTTTTTATAGCTTAATATCTATTCCTCATTTCCCTGAAAGGAAGAGACCTCTGAAAAGGATTTATCTACATCTGACTTTTTTAAAGGAAGAAAGGAAATATCTCATAGAGTACTGACAATGGCGAGCAGGAGCCCAGAGAGCTACCGTTAGTGCCAGTGTGCCCACAGTGGTCACGGTGCTGGGCATCTGTAATCTAAAACAAAAACAAAAGATATGTAATGACTTTTGCTTACATACCCGGCAGGCTGGAGAGGTTATCCTTTATTCACAATTTACAGATATGCAACCCACTTAAAATTGTAACAAAAAAATTCTTTTGCATAGCAGTCCCTCCACTTCCTGGTATGATTTGTGTGTCAGACGTATTCTAGCCACTGGTTCTCTTCCTTTCTCTAGAGGACGTAATTGAGAGAGTTTAAATCTGTAATTGTACAGTCTGTGTCAGTCAGTGTGAATTTAGAATTCAACTAGTCCCTAACTACAAGTGGGATTCATCTAACGGACACCCTTAGCATGCCAAGGACATACCTTACTTGCCACTTAGTATGCTGAGTTTTTATGACATATATTTATCTTTCTAAGCAAGATGACGAAACTCTAGTCAACAATTCTTAGTAATAAACATATACATGCTCCATATTTAAACTTACAAGTGCTCTACAAGATATCAATATTTCTCTATCTTTCCAGTGGCAAAAACTGAGACACAGCCAGCTGATAGCATTTGTCCAGGTGCTGTATACTAGTGTATCTAGACTAATATGAGATGGAGCCAAGATTTGGTCTCTGGCAAATGAAGTTTAAAGTGTACTATGTTGGCTTCAAAGCAATGTTGCTGGGTGATATTAGTATAATATATGGGAATATTGAAACTGATTTCTTGTGCAAGTATCACTTCCATGGAACAAAGTCATTATGTAAATAGAGTTGTGGTTTTATTTGCAAATGGCCCTAAGCCAGATGATTTCATTTTGAGAGACACTATTCATCACCTCAGGCTAAAATTTAGCTGGAAGCCACTGCCGAATGTCAGAAATTTAATTTATAGCTAGCAGTGGTTTATTCAGCCATTCTCTCAGATTTGTTTTCAAAGCACATCTACTTGCAAACTATGCCAGTGGGTTTTTATTTGTTTGTTTGCTTGTTTTTGTGTTACAAAAGAACTATAACACTGGATCCTTCAATGTTAAAATTTTACTTAGGAATAAACATAGAAAAAAATTGGAAATCTGAAGTGAAGCATTGAAAAAACAATCACCTTCTTTATAAAACCAAAGCCTTAAATTCTCACTCCAAATTTTGAAAGAGAAACTGTTGAGCAGAAAGGTTTAAGTGATTTTTGATGCTGTTTAAAAACTACTATGCTACTAAGAAAGACTATGGAATATTCAATTGAACATTACACCTTACACATTCAAGAGGGAACTTCCCTTAACTGACTGGAGGAAGTGAGCTGTTAGTTTCAAAATCACTTTTTTCCAAAGAACCTGGGTGTGTGACTCAGATTTCCACACCATTGTGATCCCTGAGAAAAAGCCTTAAATGTGTGCAGACAAGACTATGTTAAATGACTTGGTATCACTTATTGTTTCAAACCATATGTTAGAGACTCTCAAGCTGAGAATGGCATGAATTACATATTTCTTTTCTCTTTTTTCCTTTTTTATGTCTTTCAGTTTTCACGTGTTTGATTGGCATCTTTCTACAAATAAATGTGCTTAACAGAATAAAGAAGTCCTTCTGGTCTTCAGTTGAGAGTTTTATTGTTCCCATGTACTGGAGGGATAAAATCAAATGTAGTTTGAAACTGAATATATACAAATTGACATTTAGATTTCTTTATTTTTTAACGATTTTCAAGGATCAAGACATGGAGACAAACAAAAAAATTAAGTAAGAGGTCAAGAATGAGTATCAATTGGAAACCTGCTGTAGTACATGCTGCAACTACAGGAGATATTCTAAACAGAATATTTAATTCTATTAAAGATTAAATAGGAATTCTATTTTTTTTATTCATGAGATGCCTAAAATGCAGAGAAATGGAAATGATTTCTCTAGGTTATGCATATTACAAGGAAAAGGATCAGAGGGAGAAATTGAAATAACTTGTCAGAAACTGTGATTTTCTTATGACTAGTTGGGTAGTCTAGGTATTTAGTCACAGTTTTGAGTACCAAAAGCTAGAAATAACTGACAAAGTAGAGACAACTCTGTCTTTTAGAAAAGAAAAAAAGAAGCATAGTTCTCAAAATGATTTTAATGTTTACATTCCAAAAGAAGGAGAGATTTAATTGGGAATGTATGCCATTAACTCTTGATATATAAGATTCAATGAGATTTTATTAACATGAAGAATTTCACATGCATTTAAGGTTAAGCATTCTGTTTCAAGTGTTGGACATATGCTTGGAAATTAGTTTGGCTGATAGTGGAAATTACATATTATATGTACTCCCAGAATGTTTTGAATTGTATACCACTTGGCATTATGCCAAGTTTCAAAATTTTTGTGGATATGTTCTTCATACGAACCATAGTTTTTTGTTGGTCAAGCAGTGATAAATTACTATAAGCCATCCAATAGTTAGCTGTCAGTATGACATTTTTCTCATTAGCATTTCATGCAATGCATGAGGTTTAGGTATGTCCTAATTATTATAGGGTTTATTATTTAATATTTTATGGATCTATGAAACTATAGCCACATAGTTCATGGATTTGAAAAATTAGCATGTACTGATTGAATGTTTGAGCTAGAATTGTGTGAGACACTAAAGATATAGTGGAAATAAAACAGTAGAAGAGTTATTTTTCAAATAATCAACAGCAATCACAATTGTGAGGTGTTATATAGTGCTTGGAGATAGTGTGGTAGGAAAATTAATGACTAATAGAGAAATGAATTTATGCAGGATATTTGAGAAAAACAAGAGATCTGAACTCTGTGGAATGAACACATTAGGTCTGGAGACGAGTAAACAGGGTTCTGTATTTTGAATATACTGGCTGGGTGGTGGCGCTGATGAGGGAGTAAGCCAAGAGAATAGTGAGCAAGGGTAAGCAGGGTGTACTGGGACAGGGACTGCGAGAGGTTGCTGGTAAGGTGTGAAATCAGAAATAAATGGCAAAGCAGGCTTGTGTTGAAAAGATTGCAAAGATCTGTGTAGAAGTTCCGGGACAACTGCATGAGAGAGGAGAGGTTGGGAGCCTGTAGAGGTCATTTAAAGGCATTCCCAGCAGTCCAATCTTACGTACTCAGGCTAGGTGACAGGGAAGAAGTAGCAGGACAGATTGGAAAGTGCATTTAGGTTATTCAGGACAGATGTTGGTGAGGAATTACATACGAAAAGATGAGTGACAGAGTGAATTTGTTTAGGATGACTTTGGCTTTTCACTTTCTGTTCCCTCCATATATTTAAAAATCAGCCAAACAGGGAGGCAGGTAAAGGAAGATACTGAATCTCATTGTGTATATATTGAGATTGAAGTCATCTTAGAAACATCTTTATAGTTGCTAAAGAAGAGAGGCGCTATAGAGGAAAGAAGCATTTATGGAAGGGCTGGATATGAACACCATTTTTATGTAGGTTTTCTGACTCAATACCTGAGCTCCCTAGCTTAGAGAGGAGGGGGGCACATTACCTGCTGTTCCCATGCACTGACTAAAATAGAGAAGATTTGGATTTGGAAATTCAGGTGCCTCCTGGGTTGTGATCTGAATCCAATTCATTAAAACAATGCCTCTATAAGAATAGGTCTCTTCATTTTATAAGATTCGGTAGCGAAAATAATTAGTTTACAACCTTGTTTGAGGTCTTGAAAAATGCTGCTTGTGGACTACATAATCAGTATTTGTAGTTCACACCCAGCATGAACCCATGCTCGTGAAGCCATTTCCCAACTATTCTTTGATGATTTTGCATGATTAAAATACTTTTCAAAGAAAATTTAGCTAAAGGAATATACTATATGATAAAGAAAAAAATAACTTCTGTCATCTCTCACTCTTAAACTTTCATGGGACGTTATTTTTTTAGCCTTTTAAGTATCTTGTAGAATCTAAAGAAAGCCAAATTATAGTCATATTAAATTTTAAACGAAATAAGCAATAAGAACTCTCATAAAATCAACACTGCTACAATTTATTAAGAACGTGTTATTCTGGTCACAGTGCTCATTGTCTAGATTCTGGTAACGGCAGTGTGAACTAGTGAGATAGTATTTGCCCATGCATGCTTTGACGACGAAGAAGGAGAGGCTCTGAGGCATAAGCAAAGTTACATGTTCCAGTTAAGTGGCAGTCCAAGAATTCAAAAAAATTTCATCTCAACCTGGGGCTCTTGGGGAGAGTGAAATTGGGAGAGTTAGTACTATTTAAACATACCAACCCACAAAATTCCAATATTCTAAGGTTATATAATTCTCTGTGGCTTCCATAAGCTATTTGGAAACAATTGCAAATGCATTTTTTTTCTATTCTTTGGTTAATTAGAAGTTTGCTCATTCTTATCTGCTTAAACAGAAAGTGGAGAGATACGTTTACAAAGTTGGTTTGAAATGACTCCAGATTCTTTGTGCCCACTAGCCATGCAGAATCCAAGCCCTTCATGTGCGCAATGGAGCTGTGACTTCACTCTATAATTTTTCCTAAACGCACGCACAAATGCTGATCAGCTATTTCAAAATGGCATAGGATAGAAATAGCAACTGGTGTTTAAGTCTTGCCACTGAGCCAGGCCACTATCTGTGTAAAAGACTGTGCTGCCTTTTTACTACTTCATTCTGATTGTATCAGGCACTGGAAATCAATAAGTAAGACAGGACCTGTAAATTAGCATTTGTGTTTTCCAGCTAAAAGTGGTATGGCTATGATGAGAGATGGTAACAGCGCTAAGTGCTAATGGTATCTAAAATATTTTGAATGCTTACCAAGTCCACATACTGTTTATGGATTATCACACTACAATCCTATTTGCAGGGACAATTACTGACCCTATTTTTTCAGGTGAAATTATATAACTGTGGGATGATGCAATGTGGGTATTAGAACGCCAGAGTTTATCAGAACCTCTAAAAGGTCTTGACATGAAATTCTATTATGACTGGGGAAAAAAGGGAATGACTACATTGTAACTAATACTGGAAAGTCCTGGTTTATATGTGCTATTTATCAGTGAGTGCTTGGGCCTATCAGTTATCTCATTTGTTAATTGATGGTAATACCTACACTACCTTAAGGTTGCTATGAGGTAGACAAACTAATCTGTTTAAAAAACTTTAGCATAGTAACCAGAAAATCCTAAATATTGACTTATTATTGTTGTTCTCTTTATTTTTGGTACAATTTAATATTTATGAGGTATTTTTTCCCACAAGGAAAATTAATCTGACCCAGCCATTAACCAATTTGTGAGCTGACTCAAAATCAGAAACACGAGTTCTGTAGAAGGAGGCCGACAGGCCAGCACAAAGTCTTGCCTTAGGATGAACTTGGACTCCTCAGTGGCTGAGGATCAGCACCACAGCAGTCATCCACCCAGAGACACCACTTGTCTCCTCGGAATGTTCTGGCAGCCTTAGAAATTGGAGGCAAAGACTCAATGATTCTAGGGCGGTGGGGGTGGGGGGACAAAGGAAAACAGGAGAAAAAATTGGCTAATCTCAGAGTCTGGCAAAGACTCTTGTTCTCAGCTGGATATGTTCCAATTGCATTAAAGTTCTCTACACTAGACTTGTTTAGTTGTTGGGAAACTCCACCTTGGATGAGGCCCTGAGGAAAACTATGTTTGGTTAGAGAGGAAAGAAAAAATAAAAATAAACAGCAAGATCACTGTAGGCTATGCTGTATTAACAAATGTTAGATGTGGATTTCTTATCTTTTTTTTTTTAAACAAAGTGCATCATTATACGTTAGCTCCTAACTAGATCTACATAAAAGTAAATTCACATGCGCATTTCTGTGGTACCAGAGCCTCAGTGGACAGGCATTTTGAAAGGGTGCACCTCACTGCTTCCAGCCTTCCTCCCCTGGCCTCTCCTGCCCCTTTTACCTGCCCTCCTCCAACACTAAAAACACTTGTTCATCCTCACTCTGCTAGGAATTAAAATGGTTTCAGTTTGAGGAGTTAGCTGAGATGAATGTAATGGGAACTTTAAAAAAAATTGAGAGATACCCACGTATATAATATTCTTTGATTATGGAAGTAGCTAGAAAGTAGGAGATCATGAAGTGTATAAACTTGGTAGTTTGATTTTTCTTTTTACCTAAAAAGAAGAAAAAAATAAATTGTGACAGTCAAGACATTCAAAGGACCTGAGGAGTGAGACCAGGTTACATGCTTGGATGGGACTTCAAATCACATTTTCTAGCACAAACCCACCATTCCTGTCTTATTAGAGCTTTCATAGAGTTCATGAGGTAAATGAACTGTTGGTAAAAATGCTTGACTACGATTATAACTGGAAGTAAGAACTGCCTTGGGCAACATAGTAACTAAGGTGAAATTCATCATGCTGGTCGCCTTTCTACATTTGTCAGAAGAGTGTCTCTCTTCTTAGTTTTAAATTAAGAACAACTTTCTTCCTATATTCTCTTGACAATAACATTTCGAGGGGGATTTATTTAGAAGAGATAGATAGGTAGATAACACTTTCTTTCCCTATCCTGCCTCCCTTTTCCCAGGTCTCCTTCCCATCTTTGAAAACTCTACCTCTCGGTTTTCTATAATGTCTTCTGTATTTTGCTCTTAAGTCATTTGCATTTTGGGTTTCTCATGTAAGAGAAGCCACGTGTTATTTAGCCTCTGTTACAGCTGACTGTCTCTGGATTCCGACTTTCCCTGTTTCTTGTCAAAGGGTTAGGTAAGAGAGAAAGCAGTAGGTAGTAAGAGCTTAAGAATTTTGTGGAGACTTCTCAAGTAGAAAATAAAAGAGTTTCAGGAGAGAGCCACTGAAGTGCGGAATTCCGAAACTTGGGTATCAGCAATTTAAAATTTAAAATAAAATAATTAAATCCCAATTTTGACACTTACAAGCTTTATGTCCCTGGGCAATGGTTTCTTTCTCAACACCACATAAACTGGGTATGGTGGTGTATGCCCATAATCCCAGGATTTAGGAGGGTGAGGCATGAGAATCGCTGTGAGTTCAAGTCCAGCCTGGGCTACGTAGTGAGTTCAGGACCAGCTTGGAATACGGAGTGAGACCCTGTCTCAAAAATAAATAAATAAATAATAGATTCTTAATCTGAAAAAAAGAGAAAGGGAGTAGGAGATAAACATTGTTTACCTGATATTAGGAACAAGGTGACGAACATTGTGTCTCCACCCCAACATGAAAGGAGTGGTCAGCAGCCTCACAGTTTGCAGGTAGGGCATCTGATGAGCCCCTAAAAGATAACATCAAGGACCAGACTTGTCACAGGCTGTCATGAATCCAGGGAAAGGTAAGAGTATCACCTGCTTCAAACTACTTCAGAAAAGAGACTCAGAGGAATGAGTCCATTTGCCTAGACATCACAGAAGGTGGGAGATTTGAGTTCGTCACTGTCAGGGGCTTCTAGATGCAATTCCAGTTACTGACATTTTTGCTTCACTGAGAATTCCTGGGTATTGATAATGAGTTTCACCTGAAAGTGTGCATAATCATTTTGTCTAAGATTTAACACTAAAGCAAAAATTCTTTATTTTATTTGTATGGTGTTCATTGAGCAACATTTTGATTCTAAAATTCATAAAAAATGAGTTACAAGGTTTTCCGTCTTCTCAAATTTTGAAGTCTATACAAGAGTTAAGATGAAATCCTGCTATACATCCACATGCACATGCGTGCATGCTCGTGCACACATGCACGCACAGACACATACACACAGGAGGATAGTGGGAAAGGCGAGGGAAAGAGAGAGAGAGAGAGAGAGAGAGACTGAGGTATGCAAATACCCTGGACTAAAAAGTATATTAATTTGTAAATTTCCACTTAAATTCAGAAAGGAAGGAAGTTAATTTGAGTGGGATCAATTTTTGATAAATTCTGAAGTATATCCTAAAGAGACAGACATGGATAATTTAGACTTTATAAGCCACAGGCAAAAACCAAAGATATAATGATTTGCTTATATTACAAAAGATAAAACTGATTGTCACAACTTTTATTGGCAATGTTCAAAATATAATAAAATGAACATATTTTTATAATGAAATTTGATTATTAATAAAATTGATTTTTTATGAAAAGTAACTTTTCTCCCTTCCTTCCTTTTTTTCTTTATAAATAAGTTCAATGTACTACAGCTTATCATCAAAGTGGTTGTCAATATTTTGTTATAAAGTATTCTTGCTCATGGGTGGTAATAAAACAACCCAGAAAGTGAAATAGAGAAGTGAAAGTTACTCTGTTAAGAAAAATAAGTGTTGCATGAAACATCAATGCTTGACTGGAAAAAAAAAAGTAACCCAGGAAAAGCAGGCAATAAAAGTTAGTGTGGGGGAAAAAAAAGCACTAAAAGAGTGAATAGAGGCAGCTACAACAAATTATTTTACATAAGGAATTCAAGAGCAAAATGGAATTAAGTCACAGATTCAAATGCAGTTTCTGAATTTCTCCTTCTAGTATACATTATTACTTTTGGAATCTATATCCGTTATCACATCCATATATTTTCATTCAATCCGAGAGTTAAAAACTTTAAAGTTAAGTAACATAACCCAGTTCCTAGATGGGAATGAGATGTGAAATCCAACTGGAAAAACGTTGTAGTCTAAGTCATCCCCATCTTCTCCTCTGACTCTTTTCCTGTTCTCTCTCTCTTGCATCTCCTCTCTTGTCTTCTTTTTCTTCTTTTCCCCCTTCTTTTTCTCCTCTTCAACTTCTCTCTCTCTCTCTCTCTCTCTCTCTCTCTCTCTCTCTCTCTCTCTCTCTCTCTCTCCATCTCCCCCCACCCCTCTTCCTGATTTCTGCCTCCAGTGGCTTGGAAAAGTTTCCTCCAGAAGGCTCTTCCGCCATGCCAATCTGGGAGCCACTCAACCATGAACTGAATCTTCTGATCAATTTTATTTTCAGGGTCTGGAAAGTTGCTTTCTAATTCATAGATGATACCTTTTCTCTGTATTTCACATGATTTTTTTAAAAAGGCGACTGGGTTTCTCTTTTGCAAGGGCACTAACTCAATTTCTGCAGATTCTACTGCAGCCTAATAACCTCTTAAGAACACCACCTCCTAGTATCATCACGCTGGTGACTGCTTCAGCATGTGGCCTTTGGGAGATAGATGTTTAGACTATAGCACTAGGCAAATTTAGTATTACAGTGAGAGAAATCATCCAGGTGATGACATGATTCTGGCTTAAAGGCATGGTATGGGAAAGAAATAAGTGAAGAAAAGTCCATAGTAAAATTTAAATATGTTTCCATTTTCACCTCTTAGCTGGAATCGGCCTTGCACAATCTGAGTTGGTAAATGGTTAATTTATTAATTCAGAATAATGTTGACAATCTGACAATTCTGTGGACTTAATATTTGGTGGTAAAGATCACAGATATATAACTGTACATATCACTTTTAGAAGATGGAATTTTATTTTCTCCATTTTCAGCTCGTTATTTTATATACTTCAAATTAAATTTTTCTATTGCCAACTACCAAGCAAGTTCTTTTTGCTCAACTGAACAGATCTCATCACTTAGTATTTCTTTTATCTCAATAATCAGATTCAATTCCATTCCCTCTAAGTGCCTTTAAAACTTACCACTTTCTTAGGTGTTTTCTCTGAAAAATGTGAATTCACTTAAATGGAAGGATCTTTTCAAAAATTACTAAGTTAATTACTAAGTCTAAAAACTCCTTGCCCTAAATATCTAGTAGGGTTAGCAAGAGTTGACAAACTGCTAAACAGAAAGCTTACGTATAATATATTCTATTAGAACAGGTGAAGACACAAGAGGTTTTGAAGCGCTCTGTATTAAGACAGTCCTCGTGGCAGTGGTGTCAGGGATCTTTGTATTTGACACACCCTGAAGTACTTAGGATAGAAATGGGAGACACAATATAAAAGGAAATTTATACCCTTCTCAACCCAAGATTAAGAGGGCTTTTATGATCTTGTGGCTTCATTTGCATTTTCCTTTCTGCATGCCGAGAGCACAGCTCACCTCTTAACATAGCTTGGATAGGTAAGAACAAGGAAAATCAGGCAAAACCACATCAAATTTTGTTAGTCTTTTACTTCCAACTCCAATCTGTGTTTCTGTGCTTCAGACTCACCTTTGTCTGTCACACAGCCAGTACTTGAAATGAGTTAAAAATGAGTTGCTTCCTGTGAATCAGTAGAACCAGAAACTATGTTATTTAATAAGCATCTCAATGCCTACTGCATGGGTGCAGTCAGTGGAGCTTAGACATGCTGACACTATGTACTAGGTATTTCCACAGGAACAGAAGTTACTGTACATTTCAAATGGGGGCAGGACCGCGGAGGTCATGGGCCAGTGGTTGGAACAGAGGGGAAGTAGTTTATATTTTGCAATGCTTTGTCTACCACTTTATGTTACAAAATGGTTTGAGGAGTGTCTGGCCTTATCCCCATTGTGCAGAACACAGAGACTGATGTGAATATCAAGCTGCAGCATTTGATGCGTTATTGATGGGATCTAATCAATTGTTATAACTGGCCCACTTTTTTGTATTAATCTATCAATTTGAAGCACTCAGTTTTCATTTAGGCCAACTCATCTTCCATTCTCTTTCTCCTCTGCCTGGTCTCATTAAGTTTATTTACATGAAAATAGTGTTGGGCTCCCTGCAGATTTTGGCTTGGATCTTGGCAGGATTTCTCTTTTGTGAAGCTATATTGCTTTGCCTAGTGAGTTGATAAGACATCAAGAACATTATCTAAAACAATTGAAATTTAACAAATGTGGAATGCTGATTTGAGGAAATGTTCAAGAGAATTACAAAAATTTGGCTTAATAAATAGTAAAATTATTTTACTATCTCTAAAAGATCAACGCATTTTTAAATGCTGTTGCTATGTAGACGAAATAAATAGTAGCAAAAGTTTCACAATACTATATTAACATATCAAAAAGCTTATCCATGGGTGCAGAAATTGCTTTATAATAACCCAGATATAAAAAAGTGTATGGCTGAGAGAACTCTTTAAAAATATATAAAATTGCTTACGCGCTGGTTCAAAAAACTCCGCAGACTTTTTTCTCCGAGTTGGAGGCTGAGCTTAGCAAAATAATTGTGGTGTGCATTGCAATCTGTTTTCACAATTTCACTCCGCTCTTGTCATGAGGAAAATGGGAATTACTAAAAGTCTATTCTGATGACTAATGTGCATGTTTCTGCTGAATTACTACATTTAAGCATATTTTATTAAGGGCACTTATTTTCTAACTATTGTAACATGAAAGGTAAAAATTTGACAGAAAGAAAACAGACAAAGAAATGTATTATTTTACTTACTTTACCGGAACAGGAAGCAATTTAAATGTATGGCTGCAAAGAATCTCTTAGAGCCTGTCTCTTGGTAAATGTTGCTGTCTTTGAGTAACAGTCTGTTCAAAGTGCAACAGTCATGCATTCCTTGGTCTAATTTATATAGTGAGATATTATAAATACATTAGTCTCCTAGAGTACAAAACTCACAGCCAGCATCCCTTGAAGTTTTAATGGAGAGAGAAATGTTAGGGTGACATTTGCCCAAGGCACAGGCACCTAATTATCTCCTATTCTAATAGATTACGAGGCCACGCGGTAATTACGTAAAAAAGGGTGGAAGACATCAGCTAACAGTCCACTAGAAGCACAGAGAACTGTACATGTAAGATCTCACTTGCAATACTGGCTTAGGAATGGACAAAAATGGGAATATAAAAATAAAATATCCGAAAGCTGTGGTATTGAGTTTGACACAGGAATCTTCACATACCTTGGGTAAGCAGCAGGCAACAGCAACCAAAATCTTATATTCACAATGTGGAAAATCAAGTAGGTGATTATAAGGATTGCAGACATGGCTGGCTTTAGACTCTGCTGAAAACTGTACATACTCCAAACAAACCTATGTTGTTTCTCTTTTTTTAGAAGTTAAAGAATGTACTTAAAATAATAACATCAAACTGATCAAGGAAAGTGTAAATAAATTAAATAAATGCTTTGCTGTTAGGGTTTGTGTGTGTGTGTGTGTGTGTGTGTGTGTGTGTGTGTGTCCTTAAATTACTGAAGCACAGACACTCATTTTCATTGTCCAGGGAAACAGGGTTTTGTGGCGAAAGCCACAAGAGTTGAGGAGGCAGACCCATCACAGATTTTACAAGAAGGCTGGTACTGTTTTATTGGGATACCAATTAAATGGTTGATGTCTATTTTTTTGTTACATGTTCTCTTTAGATTTTTCATTTCCTTTGGTGCTGCTTGTCTCTCTGTCTCTCTCAAAGATTCCTTTAAATATTTTCTGCAATGCTGGGCTAGTGGTTGCAAAACCCTTTAGAGATTCTTGATCATAAAAAATTTTTACTTCTCCTTCACTTTTCAGGAATAATTTTGCTGGATACAACAACCTGGGTTGACACTTGCTGTCTTTTAAGGCTTGAAATATTTTGTTCCAGGCTCTCCTGGCCCTTAAAGTTTGCATTGAGAGATCTGTGGTAATTCCAATGGGCTTGTCTTGGTAGAATAATGCCGTCTTTTCTCTTACTTCTTTTAATATTCTATATTTGTGTTGCATTTCTGAGGCTTTAATAATGATACTTTGTGGTGAGTCTCATTGATGGTTGAGGTTGTTTAGTGTTCTATAAGCTTCTTGTTCCTAAAAATTAATTTCTTTTTCTAGATTGGGAAATTTTCTTGCATAATTTCAGTGAATAAATTCTTTATACCTTGGTGCTGGTTTTTGCTCTTTCTCCCACACCCAGAATTCTGAGGTTGGTTCTCTTTGAATTATCCATCAAAGGTTGTATCCAGCCACTTTGCTCATTTCTAAATTTGGGGTCATGTTTGATTATAGCCATTTGTTTTCTCAGCCTTGTCTTCAAGGTTTGGAATTGTATCCCCAGAATGTTCAAATCGATTTTCCCTGCCTTCATATATATTTTCTATAGCCTAAATTTCAGCTATATTTCTTTTCAAAATTTCCATTTTTCTTCAAAAATGTTCCTTCTTGTCTTGCATTTTCTTATTTACCTCAGCCAGCCTTTTATTTGTGGCTTCTATATCTTCTTCTGTATGCTTCTTTGTATCCATGAGGACCACTATTTGTTTATTAAGCTCCTCTTTAAGTCCGCTGATCATTGCTTGCATTTCTTTGAGGATATCTTATTTGAACTGGCTGTTTGACTCATTTATTTGCTTTTTGACTTCCTTTTGTATGATTCCACTCTTTCAAGGTCCCTGACATTTGTTTCTGGGGTCTCAGGCATTTCTGTGTGTGTCCTGTTATCTTGTCATCTTCCTGTGTTTCTATTTGTTGAGAGACTTTAAAGGTCTAGCTAAGAGGTTTCTTTGAATGAATATGTGGGTTTGTTTGGGGAGCTAAAATTCCTGTTAGGTCTGTGCTGGGAGTATGCAGAGAGGGAGGATCTAACAGTCTGATGGCCTCTGATGTGTCATGATCACACCAGCTGAATCAGCAAAGCTTTTCTGACTGTCCTGTTTTTTTTTTTTTTGTTTTTGTTTTTTTTACCAGAGAGCATAGCTCTCTGCCCTCAGAGGTGCTGCCACTGCCACCACTGAACTTTGGCGGCCTTTCTCTCCTATCCACCAGTGTCTCTTGTGCCAGTTTCTTCATAGGCACTGTTTAAGACCGACCCCCAAAATCCTGATACGGTCTTCTGAGCCTGCTTTCATTGTAAACAGTTTAGACTTAGGCTACGGCTGTTGAGCTCTGATTCTGGTCCAGACTCTAGATTGTGTTTACAGTATGCCCTTCTAACAGGCTTGTTTTGGGAAGCTGGAGCTACCAGCTGCTTTCAATTCCCACTTCTAATGGATTGCACTTACCTTGGTCAGAGGTTCTGGGCTCTGAGCTTTCCTGTGTCTGTGGATGCCACCAGCTCAGGGCCACTCTCATTCAGCCTCCAGCTGCTTCCTATTTAACTCTGCTTATCGTTGAGATTTCTGATCTTTCGGTGGCCTCCTTTCAGTTGTTTTGGCACTTCTTCTTCTCCTAGCTAAGTTGAACAGGTAATTTTTAATTATGATCTCAACTTTTTAGGTGAGGAGACATTGCATAGCTCTGTTGCTTGGCCACCAACTTGACTGGAAGTCTGAAATAAATAATAATTATAAAGTTTGTGATTATGGAAAGATTGCAAGGCAGCTCAAAATTATCCTTGCATCTTTGTACCCATGGTCTTGTATAATAACTCTTTGAAGAGTAAATCATGTCTTACTGCAAACAAATAAAATATGTAAATACAGGGTGCCATTTTCATAGTTACATTACTTAAGAATACAATGTTTATCTTGCCAACTATCTCCTATTTTGGCTTTGGTGATGTTACCTGCTGTGATGTGAGCCTTCTTATAGAGAGGACCTTGTGGTGAGACACCAAGGACAGTCTTTGGCCAACATTTTGCCTCAGACCTGTAACTGGTAAGAAAACCAATCCTTAGTTCTGTAACCTGTAAGGAATCCAACCCAATTCTACCAATGAAACAATGGCAATGTGAGCTTTGGACACATTGTTTTCCAACTGAGTCTTTTTAACATTATAATTATTAGTTAAACAAGCTAATGGATTTCCCCATGATCTGACTACATCTACCTTGTCATAATATCTTTATCACTTAACTTCCCCCCTCCAATCTCCCTCTGAGTCATTAATAATCATGTCTTTTTTCATTAGTAGTCTTGTCTTTTTTTAATGTACAAGAGAAAACATGAAATGTTTATCTTTGTCTTTCTGTATCTGGCTTTCTGCATCTGGCTTATTTTGCTTTATGTGATATCCTAGAGTTTCATTCATTTTTCTGCCAATGAAATAATGATTCTGTTCTTCTTTATGACTGTAATATCCCATTGTCTATATGCATCACATTTTCTTTACCCATTCTTTGATGGATGAACATACTTGACAGATGTCAATAGTGACAAACAAAAAATGGGTGTTCAGGTATCTCTATGATATGTTGATTTTGATTTCTCCAGATTTATATCCAATAGTGGTATTGCTGGGTCGTATAGTAGTTCTGTATTTAGTTTTTGAGAAACTGCCACACTGCTTTCCATAGTGGCTTTACTAATTTACATTTCCATGTATGAAGAAGTGATAAAATGTGCAGCAAGTGTTTAGATTTAAAAAAAAATTACAGTAAAAATGCATTGTCATCAAGTCATCTCAAAATACTCTCCTTAACTTCAGCCACATTTATCCCATAATTCTTGCCACTTCCTGAAATGTCCTGAAAAAATTTTTACTTATGTGTGCATCTTTGGCTGCACTATTGGTGCTACCTGTATTTATTACGATGGCTCCGTAGGATATTTTCTATTAAGAGGCCACCAACATTGCTCCTTTTGCTCATGATTGCTTTAGCTACTGGTACTTTAATGGGGATTACATTAAATCTGTGGATTACTTTTCATAGTATGGTCATTTTAGAAATATGGGTTCTCTCAAACCAAGAATATGGGAGGTTAAACTGATTATATCTTTGGCTCATGGTTTGATTGCAGTCCTATGAGATTCAAATCAAAAGACCCAGGTGATTCATGTGCATACTTCAGACATACAGAAATTGGGCATGAAAAAATGTATGTTATTTTAAGCCACTAAGTTTGAAGCAATCTGTTACAAGCTATAGATTACAGATACACAGCTACAGTAATTTTAATAGTTTCATTGATTTTTGTCATTGAGAATCACCTTGTCGATGAACACAAAAAATCAATGTGGATATACAACTTTAAATCTATCGAACTCAACATTGTAAAAATAAGAAATTGGAAGTTGAGTGATTGTGGAACATAGAAGAAAAAAAGTATCTGAGAAATGAACTCTATATGACAAGATATAAAAATACAAATATATTGATTAAATATACAAAAAGATAGATAGGATGTTATACTTTTGTATATATATAGTAATTATATTTAGTCTGAAGACAAAATAAGATGGGACAATTAAAGTGAACTAATTTTATCTGTCATGGAAAGAGATTGGTATACCACTAAAAGGTAAATCATGCAATAGGTTGTAAACTGTTTTTTTTTAGAAGAAAACAGCAATAGAAACAGGAGTTGGCATTGTTAAATTCTTGCTCACGGAAGAAGAGGGCATTAACTGTTATTTTTGTTACGAAGTATTTTAACTGAAAACTTATGCATAAATCAATGTAAAATATTTTATAAGCTATGGATGACATTTAAAATGATATATTAAAAATAGAGAATGTTTTTTAGTGATTTTACATATAAATTCTGGTTGAGTAAAATCTTGAGGATTTTCCCTTTATCTCTGAGCTTTCATTTTTGCTTATTTGTTCAATTTTTCTGCCAATATAAATAATACACATTTGACTTAAATAAGTTGAAAAATATAATAGCAATAATAACAATATAGCTAATACTATTTTGTAGTAAGTACTAAGGGCATTTTGGTTAATGGTCTTACTTTCTTTTGTTTTTTTTTTAATGCCTGAAACATAAATACCTCCAAGCCTTTGTAACTTTACTCTTCTGTAAATGGGCTTGTATTAGAATATCATTTTTAATGTCAGATAGAATCTTCCTCTGTGCCTTATATTTCTCATATCATATCTGCTTATATATTTATTTCATTTTCTTGAGAAAAGTATGCATAATAAAAGAAAATTCTCCGTGTGTCTTTTCTATTCAATGTTCCACATTTTGGAAAGTTAGTGCATGCAGACAGTGGATTTGAATTTTTATCATAGCTATTTAAAAAGCTAACAAACAAATATTTAAGTGTATATACCTATGTACAATTCCAAGTGATAATTTCTAATTAGAAAGGGAGTTATTTTAAGCACACATGTGTGTTAACACACAGGTGCACTCATGTGCACACCATCGGGCAATTTCAACTACCTGCAAGATAGAAACCAATCAGAGAGGAAGAAAACATGATCCCTTTTCTACCTCAATACATGTCATAAAATCTGCACTATATTCAGAGTTTATTAACTTGCACTTTATCTGTATTTATTACAATAACAATTCTAATACGAGTGATTATCCGATTTTAACTGTACTAAAAGCAAAGTCTTTTGACAGTTACAACAGAACACTGTATCCAACAAAGATATCTGTCATAAGCAACATACATAGCTGTGAAACAGCATAAGAATTTGGCTCTAATTAATATTAAAGCTTAGACTTCTAAATGGCCTAAAAACATGACAGTCTATTTTTTTTAATGATGCTGTGGAATTATCAAGGAAAGTTAGATTGTGCTTAATGAAATGTCTGAGAATATTTGCGAAAGATTTTAATTCAAAACCCAATAACTAAATAAAATTCTTACTAAAAATTTTTATTGCTTTAATATATAACTATCCTGCCATGAGAAATAGGAACCACAAATGACCATTAGCGCCACACACTCACCACCATTACCACTTTTGCCATAGTGGAAGCAACAGCATCACCATTTCTACTAGTCTAAAAGCTTCTGTGTAAATATGGTGAAAACTACTGTTCACTGTAATGCATTAATAATTAATCCAAGAGCAATGATAAGATATTGTACCACTTTCAAATAAAGTAAATAAACTTTTGAAAAAATAAGCCAAGAATGGAAAACATGGAGGAAAAAAGAAAATACTTAATTAAATTGATTATCTGATTTTACTCACACTAAAGAAGGTAGGAAAGAGGAAGGAAGGAAGAAGATAGAAAAAGAAGGAAGGACAGATTCATTCAGCTTAGGTTCTCTTTGTCCTATTTTATGAGGTGGGCAGGGGTGTAATGTTTACACTTCTCAAGTAGTTTTCTTCACATTTATATCTGTTAAAATTTCATATTCATTGATTTGTATCTCTACAAAGACTACATTGCCCAGCTAGATTCATGTGAGACCTTTTCTGGACCATCTCCTTGAAGCATCTCAATCTCAGCGTATTCCAAATTTACTATCTTCCGTTATCTCTGTTCTCATCTCCACAGTGTATTTTCTCCAAAGATCTGCCATCCATCCTGCTATGAAAATCAGGAGTCCAGGAGCCAGTTTGACAATCCCAACATTCTTTGTTATGGGTTTCTTATTCAATTTGCTGTAATGTTACTAAATCATCAAATCTTACCTCACTATGTGTGTTCTCAACCTTCACCTCTATCTCCCACTGTTGAGCTATCATAAACAATTCTCTGCTTAACTGCAATTGTCTCTTAACTAGATTTTTTTTCCTAGCTAAATTCTCTTTGATCTAGTCTTAACATTTTACCATAGTGATTCTTTTCTGAAAGTACTTTGAATTACTTCACATCTCTAGTAAGACAAATCTGTCCACTTTTCTTAGAAAAAAGAAAGAACTCATTGTCTTCTAAACCTAGAAGGCCCTGCCTAGTGTTAACTATTCTGCCTTTGTAATCTTATCTCACCCCACACTCCAACCCATTTCCTTCTTTCTCTTCTCCCTATGGGAAGCATCTATCTCTGTTATCTTTTCTTTTCTTTTCTTTTCTTTTGTTTTCTTTTTGAGTAACTCTTCTCTATCTTCAACTCCAATCCAATATCTATTTTCCTGGATAGCTTCCTGATTGTTACTATTTAAATCAAATCCTTCCTTGTAGACTTATGCCAACACTTGTACCTCCTTTTATTCATTTGTTCAGTTTGGATTTTATATTTATTGTCAGCTTATCTTTTGTTTATAATCTAGGTTATAAAATGCAGGAAAGAGGCATACTTTCTGTTGTTACCATCATCATGCATTCCATATTATCTGGTACACAAAAATTGCTCAAAAGTGATTAAAATATTGTTCAAAGAAATAAACTTTCACAATGCTAAGCAGCCTGCTTCAAATGTTTGTCTTACTCTATTTCAAGATGGCAGATTTAATGAGTGTAATTAGATTCAGGAATAACTGACAAATGATTAACGAGGCTGGGCCATCTCCAAGACATATGGGAAAAGAAGGCAGGGAAGAGAGGTAGGGAAATGAGAATTTTGCCTCCTAAAATGACACACGCCTTTTTTTTTCTCCTTTACAAACTTTTCAAGTCGGCTATTCGAAAGGACATGTTCTTGGCTGCTTTCTTAACACATCATGTTTCAATCGGGAAACAGAGGGGAATTAAAGCCATCGGAAGCCGCAACTTCTGGCATTGATTTGAATATTCCTCATTGTTCTATATATAGTTGCTTAAAAGCATAACAGGCAAGCAAATAAAACTAAATAAAACATAAAAATCCTTGGAAGCATTGTGCTTGTCCAAACTAACTTACTTAAAATTTTTTGAAAAAAAATTGACTCAACTCTATAAGGTTCTTATAAAAATCTGGGAACTACATTTTTGCTTGAAGACATAAACAAAAACACTTATTTTGATTTAGAATGCAGTTTTTGATGAGTAGGTTTCCATTAAAGTTACAAATGCTATCAGTTTATGAGTTTTGATTTTAGTGAATGCTAGAGAAGTCCATGTCCAAGGAACTATAGTAAATTTGATACCACAATGTAAACATGTTTATAGAGATCTAGAATATCCAGTCAGTTATTTAAGAAAATTTATAAATTATAATTAAATGAACAAAAAGACTATATTTTTGAAAATTATTTAGAAAAAAATAACAGCAAAAGTCTCTCTTTGAAGACAACTGTTAAATGTTCTTTAAGTGATTTTGATAATCATCAACAAAGTCCAATTCACATTTCTTGTGTCTCAGTGCAATCGTTGAAGTTATAAATTGCCTTTACATAAGCTCAGAGTACTTATTAATTAAAACTTACCTTTTATTTTCTGTGTTTTATAGAAAGATGTTGTATTGTAGTGGATACTCTTGTGGACAAAGACCAGGCAAACTTATACTGTGAGATATACTTTGCCTCTAACCATAAACATGGAGAATGAGAAAAAGAGTACTTTGATCACTGTGTAAATATATGATATAAAGTATCATAGAAGAATGTATTTGGTACTTTTTAGGAATTCAAAAATTGCTAGTTCTTTTATGCTTAGCTTTGAAATCTGAGAAATGAATTTGATAAAGTGGGGATAAAGCACATTTTGTTTCACATATGACTATGAGCCAAAATTAGTAGCAACACCTCAAGGAGAGCATAAAAAAAGACATTTTCCTAGGCAATCGCTAGAAAACATGTAAACTGTATTCAATTAGTTATTGTTTCACAAAAATGTTACTTGCCATTAAAGCGTAATAAACTATTATCACTAAATTAATCACCTCTTAGTATACCTACAATCACCTTTATGAAGAAAAAAAATATTAGTTACCCCAAGGAATAGAGAAAATCTTATATTAAAAGATATAAATGAAGGAAAGACAGAAGGAAGAAAGGAAGAAAGGAAGGAACAAAGAAAAGAAACAAAGGAAGGGAGAACTATGAACTATTAGGGGATTTTAGTCCTAGTTCATTCCTTTGGTTATTTTCTGTGAGTTTGGAGTGCTCATTTCCTACTTTCAGAGATAGTCTTTGTTTCATAATATTTATGAAGAAAGAGAAAATGATTTATTCTTACACTATTCCAACTATTCTGAAAATAAGGACCATCATTATATAATCTTGACTCACATCATAATTCAAAAGCAAAATAATCTTTAGGATAGGAAGCCACCTATTACTATTTGCCTTGAGACCTCAAGCTGATTTCATACATTTGCATCTGTGCATGTGAAAATTTGTTTTCTCTTTTTAAGTGACAGTGAATATCAACAGGGATTATTGTATAGACTTCAAAATTAAAATGAAATTAATCTGCTTAGTGTCTCTCATTATTAATGTTTAAAACAGCCATCACAGAAGACATTTTAAGGAAAAATAATATATTTTATACATCTATATATAATATGTTATATATCTATATATATAATGTATATGTTCTATATAATTTCATCACTATATTTTATATCAATGTATTGGAATTTTATTTGCCTATAATGATAATGAAGATATATAGAGAAATAAAAATTCTTATATTTACTCAAGAGTCAAATGTATATATCTTATGGGTCCCCAAATTTCTATCTTCAAGTTTATAGTAAAATGCAGTCTTAAGCATTAGAATAAAAATTGAGGTGTCTAATTTTGAAGTAGGCCTGTGTTAATTTTAAACAAAAATGAAATCAGATTGTGGTAATCACATTTTTGTCACTCTGAGAGATAGTTGAGACAAACAGTTTAACAAAAGTTTATTATGTCTCACAGTTTCGGTAGACTCAGTTCATAGTCGCCTGGCCTGTAGACATAAGCATTTTGGCAGAAGGGTATGATGAAACAGCTGCTCACAAAGGGTCGCTAGGAAGCAAGGGGAACAAGAGAGCCAGAGAGGGGACAGAACACACCCTTTAACACCCCCCTCTCAATCCATTCATTGATGAAGTCCCTGATGGATTTACACTTGATGAGGTGACTGTCCACCTGATCAGATCAACTCCTCACAGCTCTACCTCTGAACATATGAACCTTTTGTGGAACTTTTTTTCTGAGATCCAAACTATAACACAGAAATAGTCATGTTTTCTTATCTATATTACAAAACTTCTATGGAATATTTTCTGCCTGTTTATCATGTTTATTCATATCCATAAATTAAGTTATTGCTTTTTGGTTTGCAAGCAGCCATTTTTCTCTCTGACTTTCTGGGGTAATGTTAGTTGGTTTATTAATTACTAAAAGATACTCTCTTTTAAACTTAAACTATGGTGGCAATGTAGTTAATATAGAATTTAGCAAATTTTTGCTCTGCTGTTTTGTTTTGTGGTGAAGGTGTTTTCCTTGTACCTTGTGAATTCTGCTAAGCCACAGCCTGATTGCTCATAGCTTGTACACATTGTTATTTTTATGTATTTTTTCAGTTTCTATAGTGGCTACATGCTTGAGCCTATTATGAGTGTATTCCGAACTCTAATATTGTAGGAGAAGAAATGCGTTAAATAATTAGTCATTGTCATTCTCAAAATAGCTTCCTATTGCTGATCCCAGTGTCACATCTACTCAGTAGAGATCATAGTGACAGTATCTATGATTCAAGGCATGGAGATATACTTGTAAAGCAGTGTCTGCTGTTGCCCTTACTGGAATGAATCTGATGACAGGTTGAGCATTCATGGTCATGGTCTGCTTAATGTAGCAGTGCTTATATATTTCATGAATTCTGAACATTTTCCAAGTTGATGTGACCATGCTACATAACCTACATTATTGATGGAAAATTCTATTTTGTTTCCTAGGTGTCCTTGAAGTTAGAAGCACTTAGGAAAACACTTGGTAATGCATTTATAACATTACAGTAAGTGGTAGGCAGTTAGATATCTACTGATTCCATTTATTAGAGTAAATGCAGCTCTCTCCAGATGCTGTACTCCTGTCAAGTTCATAGCATGTGACACTGCAGTACACTACTTTTCACCATTTTAAGTACACTATTATGTACTCTAAGATTATTCTTCGTTTGTGGAAAAGATAATAATAAATTGCATGGGAATCATTTCATTTTAACAGGGAGATAAAAATAATAAGAAAATAAATACACACTTTTTCTATAGTTTTACAAGTCTATACCTATAAATCTATATTTACTTATGATTGAAAAACTACATAATGACTTTAATATTTAAAATCAGACTAATATCAGAGAAAACAAATTTCTTTGAGAGAAATGCTAAAAAATCCTACATTTTAAAACTGAAAATGTAAAGATTAAATTTATATAAAATAGTATATGGCAAACACAAATATATAAAATTATTTGCCAAATTTCATGTGTAGAATTTAATTAAATGATGATGCTTAAATGGTGGTAGAATTTAGAAATACATGCACATTAAAATGTTTTGATAATTATCTGGAAAACAAAAATGATTGAATATGATATACGAAGATTTAAGATAGATGTTATTGCTGTCATTTAAAAACATTTTGACAAGATACGTATGTGCACAAAATACTCAAGTTCAATGTAAACCTTAAACTTTGCACTTATACATATCAATAAAATGGAATATATATAAAAATGATACATTGTTGCTGTAAAAATGTAGAAAATGTGAGAAAAGTAGAGAAATAAAATTTTAAAAAGATACCCTCTGGCATATATAGTTCTGATTCTGTTTTTAAAATCAAATGTTAGACAATAAGAATTTCTCTGTTATGAAAGTACTGTGAATTTATAATAATTACTCGTACATTTATTCATATTTAAGTCATTTTATTCTTTGTTTTATTTTATTTTTTGTCACTGTTAGATCAATGAGAAGCATGATTGGTGTAAGGCTGTGAGTTCAAGGCCAGTCAGGGCCACAAAGTGAGTTTAGTACTCTCTTGGACTACAGAGTATTTATCTCAAAACAAAAATGAAAATGAACAAACAAAACAAAATAATATCTAGATCAAGAAATAAAAACTTGTGAATGAAATTTTGGTTCAATGAAGAAAATATTTTGGACTGAAAAGATTCAGTAAGATGAGATCTGATTAAATAATGTAATACACCAGACAAACACCGATATCTATGTCTTCACAAATATATATTACTTATATATATTTGTGAATGCACACAAATACATGCTGTATTAGGATTCTTTAGATAATGGGAACGCAGAGACTGTAGAAGAATATCTTCCAGGAAGAATCAGCTCACTCAATCACCAAAGCTAAGGAGGCCGACTTTCTGGAGACTACAAATTGAAAACCCATGTAATTGCTATAGTTATAATATAAGCCAAGAGGCTGGACACAAGGGACACAGTTCTGTAACTTGAAGTTTGAGCTAGAAAGCCCAACAGTGAGGACTCTGAAGTGTGAAGTTAGGAGAAAACAGACATTCCACTTGGGCAAAGAGGTCTAATTAGTTGTTCCTCCAACTTATTGTCCTACATAGGGCCTTGATGAATTAGGTGATGCCCACTCAGAGGCATCTTTGTTCAATCCACTGATCCAAATGGTAATCTCATCTGGAAATACTCTCACAGACACACCCCAGAATAATACTGTACCAGCTCTCTTGACGTCCCTCAACACAATCAGGTAGACACACAGAATCAGCCACCATGCATGCATGAGCTTGGGAGCTTGGCTCAAGTACTCCAATGACTAACATTTAAGAAAAAAGAAAAATGTTTCTGCCCTATTCTTGGTTTATATTGTATTATATAGCCATTGAATTAAAATTTCATACCAAGTCCCTTCCATGTTTTGTAACAATGTTGCCCGTACTTCTTTATCTTTCCAGCACAGCTTTCTGCTTTTCTGTTTATGAAAATTACATATAGGCCCTGAGCCTTCTTTGTCTATTCAAAGTAGAGTTAATTCCTCCTTCCTCAGTGAGAGATCTTCTCTTGTTTTGTATACGGGCTCACGGTTCCCTCACGTAGAGTTCTTTACGGACAACAGGCAATCGTTTCCATTGTGCTCTCTGTTGGAGCTCCTCTTTTTCACACAGGACCTCTTATACTCTACTTTCTCTTCAAACCACTGGGTTCGACATTCTGTATGAGAGATTGCTTTCCTTGAGAACCAAATTAAGATGACAGTAAGCAATAAAAGGTAACATTTTTAGAAGAGGACTTCAGGAGAGAATTGAAAGCTTTAGATTGCCAAACGTGCAAAAAGAAATACATGCGGTTGCACTATTTTCGGCTTTTAAAAATAATATTGTTTGTACCTGCTGTTTTTCTTGCCTCTCACCTCTCATTTCTCCTCTGGTTCTGATGTGGTTATGTGCCTGGTGTTCAGGAAAAAGGCCCAGAACAGGCACCTGCAGATGCACAATCTCATGCCTCGATCGCTAGTCAATTATCTCACCTGTCAGAGGTTAAGCCTTCACTTTCTCATCTCTAAAATAGGTATAAAAGGCCCAACTTTCTAACCTCAGTTTAAAATTTAGATTCTGTGGGTAAGGTGTTTACTACAAAATTGTTAGGAGATAAGAAGAACTAATGTTACAGATTTGATCTGGAATGTCCCCTGAAACCTCGTGCACTTGGAAGGTGATTGACTTATGAGGGTTACTTGTGGCGGCTGATTGCAATGTAATCAATATGCTGTTAATAGGAAAGCCTTGTCTAAAGACATGAGTCACTGGGCATGACACGGGAGGATGTATCTTCCTGCTTAGCCCTACGATTCATTCTCTGTGACTTCTTCCTATATTGGTATGGGATGAACAGCTGTTTTCTGCCAGGCTTTTCTCGGGCATGTCTTCATTCTTGGCCTACCACCCGTGAAAGTCCTGAGGCCTCCCGAAACCGTGAGCTAAGCTACATCTTTCTGCCCCTTAGTTGTGGGTGTCAGGCATGGTGTCTCAACAATAAGAAAGTGAAGAGAACCACTATCAAACTTGTGTCAGAGCTTCTAATCCCTACCTGATATTTTATTTGTGTTAATGCGTTTGAGAAGATTATTTAAAGTCCTTTAGAGTCTTATGTCCTGATTTCAGCACTCCAACTTCCTGTACACTGTTTATTTTCTGCTATAAACGTACAACAAACTGACTTCTTTCAACTGTTGAAAGAGAAGTTTCTTTTTGGCCATCTCTGAAGCAGCCAGCACTCCAATTGCATTTCCCCACAAAGGACACAGTCTAAAAATAGAACGCTTCTTACAATACCTGAGCAATCCGAAAGTTCAAAGCATGCAGTTCTGCCACTTAAGAGTGGAGAGGAAAATGCTCCGTGACCACCCCATCTCAGAGCCGGAAATTGTTGCTTCCTCTAGAAGCCGCCATCTGGAATCACTATTACTGAAACAAAGAGATCTAATTACAAGCCTCTGTTTGTAAGGGAAACTTACCAGCTTGTAAAAGAAACTCTCTTCCATGGATCCAAAGAATGGCCAACTTTACCTATAAGAAATAAACTCAGAAATGAAAATGATGGAGAAGTGGACATAAACTGGGCCTTCTTTAATTTTTTATTAGTCAGATTGATTTTTAGATAGAATGAGCGTTCTCTAATTTCTTCTTAAAGAATATAGTATCTTTTTCCTTTGCAGAGAAGAATTCAATCTCAAGTTACAAAGTGAGGAAAGCAAAGAAAGCTCAGAAAACCTCTGAACTCTTCCGACAGCATGCTGAAGAAAGGCCGAGCGACAGGAAATCATGGTTACTATCTGAACTGCATTTCAGATTTTCCACTTTGGTTAAACTAGCTGGAAGGAAACAAGTGTTTAGGTTACTTGTGTCATCACTTACATCAGTCATTCGATTTTTCATTTTTATTAAAAAACATTACTCTTTCTTATTCAAGAAAAGTTCGAATCATTGCTTTTCATGTCCTACTTAAAAAGACGAAGAGCAGATTACAGAAACAAGGAAATACTGATATCTGCATCGGTATATATTTCTATAGTCGTTTAATCAGAGAGTAGGATGTGATTTTAGTGTTAGAAAACAGAGATTACAGGTTACAATAAATAAAAAGTCATCTATAGAAATCTGGCTTCATAGCTTGGTTTCTTTGCATTAATTCTCACAGAACATCTGCACAAATACAAATTCTTTAGCATAGAATTTTGCTTTTTTTTCCATAAAAAGTGCTTGCATCAAGATTCTTTTAAAAAGAAGAAGAAGAGGAGGAGGAGGAGGAGGAGGAGGAGGAGGAGGAGGAGGAGGAAGAAAGAGGAGGAGCAGCAGAAGAAGAAGACAAATCCAAAGCAATTTTGCATTTATCATGTGACATCTATGAGGCAGGACATGGCATCAAATTGCTCTAGTTCCTGTGAAGTAGAGATTAAAACCTAGACCTCCCTGGGTTAGGGGCATGCTGACTCTTTGTCCTGCATAGCTTTTTGGCCACACTAAGTCAGCATTTAACTGTGACCTTTCTATTACTTACAAATGGTTTCCAATAGAATTATCTTTGTTTCACATGGGAATATCTTTGTTTCAAGTTTTCTGAGGACTGAGGTTGGGTGGAATACTGAGGAGAGGCATAATAAATGTTACTAGATGGCTCTATTTCATATTTATCACATTTTAATTCAATGTGACTTCAGTGTGCTATTAATAACAAAGAACCTTGATTTCTGGTGACCAATAAATGAAAAGGCATAGGCTAATATAAAAACTCACTATCAGCTGAACTAATTCAGCATAAAATATAATCTTCCTTTTTTAACTATTTAGTATTATTTTTTTACCAATGAAAAAGAAAATTTGTGGCACCCAAGGGAAGAGCTCTTACTTCATGTTAATGACTGTAAAGAAGAATAATTCATAATCATTCTGAAGATGCCAATATCAACTACCAGCTAGTGTTTTTGAAACATCTGTGGTGGACAGTCAGTTCTTTTCTACTTTTTCAATCGATTCTTAGTCATTATTGAAAAAGAAATTAAAATGAATTGCTTGATAAGTGAAATAAAATAGTAGAAATTTAAAATAAGACTCATTTTTTTTCTTTTTTTAATCATGGATGCAACAGACAAAACTACCCATAAATGTTTGCTATAACTTTCTTTTTTGAATATGTTTCTTTTAAACAAGGTCTCACCCTGTAGTCCAGTCTGGTCTTAATTCACTTGTAGCCCAGGCTGAAATTGAACTCACAACAATCCTCTTGCAGCAACCTCTCAAGTGCTGGGATTGCTTGCTGTAAGTCTCTAAACTTTTAACCTTGTTACCTATTAGTAACATATAGTTTGTGAACTAACATGAATCCGCAAGGCTAAACTCTGAAAAGTAATTATTATTAAATCTCAGTCCTCTCTAAGAAACTGAACTGTTACTTACGAAATGCCAAAGCAAATGAACAACAACAACAACAACAAAAAGACATTATTTATGTTTAGTGATATCTACTTACCAGAGAACTAGACTGTGGTAGCATGTCACAGCAAAGACTAGAACGGCTGATTCTGATTCTTTCTGCCTTTCTTTTGCATTTCACTTTTTCATTGTTCCTACGTACAGTATAAATAATCCTTCTTTCTTTTACTTTTTTTTTTTTTTGAGACAGGGTCTTTCTCTACAGCCTAGGCTGGCCATGGACTCATGGCAATCCTCCTGTCTCAGCCTCCCCAGTGCTGGAATTACAGGCATGTGCCACTGCACCTGGCTCATGTGGTGCTGGAGAATCAAATTCAGGTACTTTGCCCTTGACCCAGCACTCGGTAGGCAAATGCTTTAATCATTGAGCCATTCCTTCAGCTCTGTATTTTGTAAATAATATTCAAATCTTGTTAGTATAAATTCTAGAAAAAAATTTTCCTATTTCTCTGCTTCTGAAAATTTCAATGGGCACTATGTAATAAGCTCCTGTATTTTAATTTTATTATATATTGTAAGATTAGGCAAATTTAATTTCGTATAAAGCATATAATAATGCTTTCTAGCCTTAGTCATTTCGAAACAGGCTTTCTTAATCTCTAGTGAGGATGTTGTTAAGAGACTGGCCATTACTTTCCGTTAAGGCAATTGAAAAACTAACTTTCAAACTAATATAAGTGTATGATATCAACGAAGACTAAGGGAGAGTGAAACTTTAACCTTTAATTGAATTTTATTAACAAGTGTCTTTATTGTGTTTATCGATGATTTTTCTAATGCATTTGTTTTTATACAATAAACAAATCAACAAAGTAAGTCTGAATGTTGCCATCTGGTGGGACTTCCACTTCAGTGATGCATATTAGAGATGATATATGATGAATTAAGATAGCTTTTATCATATAGAATATCTTATACACGGTATTTTTTGATATGTGAGCCTTAGTTTGGCTAATTCCTCTTTCAAGTATGTTTGAACTAAAAGAAAAGTAAGAAAATGTTGCTTGGTTACTTTTGAGCATTGGAGAATTTTATATATTTTTCTCCCAACTTTTATTTCTTGAGGACTAATAAAGAATATTTCTTCATAAATTATGTACAAAAAATTAAGTCTGAGTAGTTGTACCACCTTGTTATGTGCTGCTGGAAATATGTGCATGGTGTAGAAAAATAGTTAAGATTTATCTTGTATATATTTTCAATAAATATTCTGTTACTCTTCATATCTTTTAAAAGACCTAAAACAAGGAATTCAACATATTCTACTTAGTTTTAACCACTTTATTTAGAACTATGATACGTACTTTGAGTTGTAAACAGTGCAGTGATGAATGTCTTATTTTGCTATTTGACTTTTAAAAAATCACACTTTTGACTTTGTAACATTTACCTATATTTGGTATTTCAGTAGCCATAAACTAAACCAAATTTATTAGAATATATATACAATGAGTGTTCTGTATTAGAAGACATTTTATTTATCATCAAAGGTGGTCAAATTTGTACATGGACAAATGGAAGTGAAATGTGGAAAATCTAACATTATCAATGACATCTGGGAACATCTGCTAGAAAATGAAAGAAGAGTGGTGAATTGCTGTTTACTTTTTTTTCATGCTGTGAACAAGAGCAAGAGCGAGGCCTTTTAATGACTGGGAAATGTCAATTGGTCAATAGGGGATGGGCAGAAAACAAGACATAAGAGCAAATCATAATAGCATGAATTCCACGTAAGTCTCTGGTGAGGCATTTAAACACATCGCAATATGTGAGGAATTTCCAATTTGCTAATGTTTTCCCTAGTTTAAATATTTTCTTTTATAACACCACATAAGTGTTTCAGGTTTGATTAATGAAAGGAGCAAGAAACAATAGAATTCAGAGCTGAGTACAACTGACATTTATCTTCCCTTGTGAGGTGTGATGAAAATGTTCTTGTGGAAACACCAAGTCATCTTAGTACTCTTCATGGGAAGAAGATGACATCAGAGAGTAGAATTGGGGTATTTTCTTTTGTACTATGATTCTTTGTGGTCTTCAACTGGAAGGTTTTAAAGAAAATAATTTACTTCTGCAGGTATAGATTGTCAATTTTGAAGACCATGGGGTCACCATTTTGGAACACATGGCAATTATAGATGACTTTTTCCGGGGGGGAGGGGGGCAAAAAAGGGTACTGTGGATTGAATACAGGGCCTAAATACTGAGCTACGTGCTCAGCCCTTTTTAATTTTAATTTTTTTTTTTTTATTTTGGAAATAAGGACTTATTTACTTGCACAAGCTGCAGTTAAACAACAATTTACAGCCCTCCTGTCTTATCCTTCTGGAGTGAGACATGAGTTTGCAACCATGCCCAGCATACAGATGATCTTTTAAAAGTGATTCTTATTTGGTAAAAAACAAAAAGCTTATTAATCATTTTTTTAAAAATAAAAATCATATCTAAACATTTCTTCTGATCCCCAAGGGGGTCTGAAAGAGAAGCAAAGCATCAAGTAATTGAAGGTTAATTGAAAGTTTTGCTTAAAATTCTCGCATACTCAGATATTTGAAAAGCAATGAAATTGATTTTATAAGCAAAAAACTATGTACATAAAGCTTTAAATGTATAAATGATTAACAATTGTTTTGCTTTTAATATTGTGTGCTTATAACCACAAATTTATAATTTTCTACATAATGTAGAAAATTTCAAGGTATATTATATAACTATATGGAAGAAAGAAAAATAAATGTATTTGTGCCAAATTTTGAGTGTAAAATTTAGACTGGATGTAAATTGGCTACTCTTTATTAGGTGCTGGTTAATATGCCAGAAACAGAAGAAGCTGCTTAATATACTTGTATTATTTAATCAATCACTACTTTTGGAAGCAGGCAACATTATGTACTACAAAGAAAAACAGGGAAATACAATGAGAAAAAATGAGTTTTAGTTTCTATGTAGACATAGACGAAGTTGAGTAGCAGAGTCCAAAATATATAAAGTCAGTGTATCAAATTAGCTATCTAGATGAAAAGTGAACATATCTCGATAGTGGAAATCTTAGAAACTGTCTTACGGGTTTTTTTACGGCTTTCTTTACATAGTACCTTATAGAAATAGAGAGATTGTGAGCTGCTGTATAAGTTACTTATCTATTGATAGGACAGAGTACCCAATATCCACAACTTACAGCAGGTAAAGATTTGTTTTGGTTCACAATTTCAGGAAATCTGACACATTCATCCATAGTTGGCCAGCAATAGTGGAAGCACAGGGCAGAGGTCTACCCATAGAAAAGATATTCAAGGCATGGCAGGCAGAGAGCCAAGTGAAGGAGGAAAGTTGATGTCTAACGACTAATGCAAAGACCAAAGTCTTCCCAGGATGATTCTTTAAAAATGTTTCTTCTTCTTTTCTTTAGTTCAAGCTGCTAGTTGGTTCTCCCACCCCCAGGATAGATGTTACTCCCTCATTTCCTGGTCCACAATTGATAACACATACCAGGACATTTTGCCTGCTGGCCCCCCACCCCACCCTCGCCCCAGTTCAACAAGTTGACACAGGTCAAGCCCCAGGCATCTACCCCTTCTAGCTAGGCCCCACCTCCCAACAGCACATGGTTCCATACATACCTCACTACATCCAAATACATAAGGCTTTTGGGGGACACTCAAGATCCAAATCACAACAGCCACAATTCCTATTTTTCCTTAAGTATAAAAGTCTAGGAAGTCTAGGAATCTATAAGTGCCTGTGTTAAAAAGAAACCGGAAAGGATATGGTTTTGACCAGAGCTATGGAAATACTTGGAAGAGAATAATTGGCTCATAGTATAAACACTAGGATGTAGGAGGATCAGTGGGGGGGGCTGAGATAATGACCAACAAAACCTGAAATAATGGAAATAGGAAGTTTATTTTCAAACACAACTGTCAAAATGTGTCTTCACTGCAGGTATCCGGAGAGGTGCTCAAACCTGAGGATAGCAGAGTCCAGGATGGGCTCATGGTTGTTGAGTCTGGGAAAGACTGTGTGGCCCTGTGCAGGATGACACAGAAATGGACTCTGATGCCCAGTGAAAGAAAAAAAAAATCTGTGACTAGGTTATAAACTGCAGAAAGCAGTACAGAATAGACCTCCAAGGGATCCAATTGTTCCAGCAACTCCCATCTGGCTAATTGTTCCAGCAGCTCCTTTCAGATAAAAGCAAAACTGGTCTCTAGTGGTTTGCTCTGACAGTAATATTTATTGTAACTTTTGTCATGATTAAACACTATTCTAAACATTTGTTAGTTAATCAATGATTCTCAACAAACCTAATGTTTGTGCTGTATTTGCAGTTGATGAAACTTCAGCTAAATTTGTAGAAACAGAATTTAAATATACATCTTTCTGATTTTAAAGCTTAAAATTTGGATCTCCACATTGTAGTATTTTTCAAAATGCCTCTTTATTTTGATCTCTCATTTTATATACACACACATACAAGTTATGTACAAAATCGAAGGACAACACCTGGTTTCATTCTTACCCTCTCATTTATCCTGAGGGTAGAATGTTTTACCTGAGTGCTAGAAACATAGCATGCACTCCTGGATGGAAAGAAACCACCATGTACAGAAAAGATCGCTTCATCTGTGGCGACCATAAGAAGGACACCTTACTTTGTAAATCTCTCAAAAATTAGAAGTAGCATGGATAAATCCAATTATCTTTTCCTAGATGAAAGGAAACAAAAGAACCAAAACTCTGAGAAGAAAAGAGTGAAGAAATAGAACGGAAGTGCAATTTTCTCATCATTCACTGAGAGATAACCTAAAACTCACAGGGATATCTTCCTTTGTAGAGCCACCAGAAGGGATTTTTTATCCAATTTATAGGCCAATCAACTTTAAGTATACCTAATAGCTCCTCGTAAAATCTAAGTAGTTCAAACAGCAGGCTCTGTCCTGATGTGATTGGTTGTCTGAATCATTGCTTCTTTACAAGACGGAATTGATCTTTTTTACCTTGGCTCTGGTAGAAATATGAGGGTTTTTTGGGCAAATGACAAGTACTCTGACTATTAAACTACTTTCCTTGATTTTGAGAATAAAGTAGGTTTTCCCATCTGTCTTTTAGATTGAAGGCTGAAAAATAAATTGATTTTTTTTTCAAGAATGACTTTTACCCAAACCTTAAAGATAACCATTAAATTTTATTGTGCTGGCATTCCTTCCATGAAATAGATTTGAATTTGATTCTACTCTACCCTTATATTAATGTACCACGTTAAAATGGAAATACTCATGCAGAAAAAAAATTTCCAAAGTGAGAGGCCATCAATTTTCTTGACCAGCTTTTTTTTAAACATTTAGTTTTTCTTGTTTTTAAAAGATTTGATCATATTAATCAATGACTTATAAATTTTGGACAAATTGTGCTGTTTCTTTAAATTAGAAAATTCCAATGATGGAGACTCAAATTGTAGTGGTAATTTGTTTTTCTTTTTGTTTTACTGTCAAAGCAACAACCCTAATGGAGACAGTTCTCTGTGTAGTTAGTTCTTCAACTACTTATGTGTACAAAATGTATAACTTTTTTGAGCAGTAAAAGGAGGACCTTTATAGGAAAAATATGGTAAGATGGAAACTATTAAACTCTGAATTAAATTAGGTATTTAGTTGGAGAAAATGGTAGAGAAAGAGAGAGAATGCAAGGGCTTTTATTATTTGGTTCTTTTTCTTCTCCTTGGCTGAAAGACAAAAGATATTCTACAATACACTAGTAAGTTAAAAAGGCCCCATTAAAAGTACACATATAGTATGACATACACAGATCCTATGTATGTGCATATATGTAGAGAAAAAAATGCCCACAACATCAACATCAAAATGTTTATGATGCTTAGTTTCAAATGGTGAGATTGTAGACTTCTTTTTGCCTTTTCCATTTCCCAATCTATAACGATTGTATATTTATTCCATATTAAAAATAAGGCATCAATGCTATAGAAATAAAAATATGGACTTGAATTACATCCCTAGAAATAAATACAACTTCAAATATGGAATTTTTAATGAAGGATAATTTAGAACAATTTTCCCTATTTATTCACATTGCTATGAATGGAAGTCTGAGGTCACATCTGTTTTTTATAGCAATGATACATTACTTGACTAAATTGTATTTTGTGCTCAACAAAATTCCTAGATCTTTTCTTAGGAACTACTTTACAGTCCAATTTTTCTGTATTCTTTTCTCCTATCTTTTGGAGAAAAAATGAAATAGTATTTGTACAATAATCAATGTAATTATTTGATGAAAATAAAATTCAATTAAATCAAACAGTTTGTATATGCATTTATTTTAACCAGAGCCAAACAATTCCAAAATGGATTATCCCTGCACTATATATTGCATGCTGTTCTATAGTGGCAATTGATTTTTAAATATTTTCACTGATTCTTCAGATCTTGCCTCTGTATTGGAGTAGATAGACACTTATATTGCTCCTTTTTGAATTTTAAGTTTTAAAGATTACCCACTGTGGTGGGTAGAATATGCAACTCATAGCTCTTGTTTCTTAGTGTCCACGTCTCTAAGTGTCTCCCCCCCTCCCCATCACTACATTCTCATGAATTTGGAAGGATGTGCAACATATTTCGAACCATTAGCATGTAGGAAGATCATGGAATAGAAGTCCAGTGATCATTACAGTGCATGGCAAAAGTAAAGATCTTGCAGATATACTTAGGTGTCCTACTTACTTATCTTTCAATTGTCCCGAAGACTATCCTGATGTCCCTCACCTAATCAGAAAAATATTTTGGGAGAAACTCTAAAGGCATGAGATTTAAATACCTCTCTCTTTTGTTTTCTCTTTCTTTTTTATTTACTTTCTCTGGATTTAAAAAATCAAGCTGTCTTGAATTCTATAGTTCAAAAGAATTGAATTCGGTCAATAACTTGAGGGAGCTCGGAGGTCAATCCTTCCCCAGGGAAACTCCAGAGAAGAGTATACCACGTTTAACAACTTAACCTTGAACAGAAGAAACGAGTAAAATGTGACCCAACTTCTGACTTGTGAAATCAACCTGGTAACAAATGAATGTCATAGTAATTTTCTGTAGGAAGTTAGACAGTTCTATAAGGTATAACAACTGTAAGTAAGCAGCAATTTCATATACAGTAGCAGAAAACATATATTTATCATGGGTTAGGAAATAGTTATCTTTGACACTTCTCTCCCACTGCCTCCCCTCCCAAACTCTTTGCTTTCACCACTTCACATTAATATGAGAATTTTGGAGGAGTTTAATGTTAGTGTTTATACAATATTGATTAGAAAACACTATCACAATTGGCCTATGGAACACATTATGCTTCTTTCAATGTATCTATTTTCACAACTTTGAAAGTATTAGTTACTAGTTAAGTCTCAAAGTCTTTCCTATGTTTTTGAAGTGCTCTATGGAAATATTCACATCTATAGTATTTTATCAGTTTTTTTTCTGTTTGGAGAAAAAGATTCCTGCTGGATCCCGAGACTGCTTCCGGCTGGTTTGAGGGGCCTTTGTTTGGCACTGTCACCCACGGATCATCTCATCTTATTTCCAAAATTTGATGTGTTGATTATTCTCGGCTATTCCTTAGACTTAATTCAGAAGATTTTCCAGTAACTTCCTTAAAAAAATCCATAAAAACTTTTGTTTCATTTATTTTCATTATTTGTGCTTGATAGTCTTATATGGTAGAAAATATTTTATCTTCATAATTAATGATGTGGCTGAGATTATAAACCTAAATTAAAAATCACACTCACCTCAATATTTCAAAAGAAACTAACACTTTTGAGCTTCCAGTGTTAACTATAGCGACATTAACTTTTTTCAGATTCTTCAAATTTTATCCAAATTGTTTTGATTCTCACTGTGAAATCATCTCTCTGTCACTAGAGTTCTAACAAGCATCATTAAATGATGCATATAATATTATCATGTACCATGTAGGAATTTATTTTCAATCATAATATATTTCAGTGAGTTCTGTGAAATCGTTTTTTAGTGTTGTCATATTCTCTTTCACTCTCTCTCTTCTCTTAGAATTGATTTGAGTGTAATAATGTGCTGAATTAAAAAAATTAAAAATCATCCAAACCCTCGCTTGTTGCTATGTTTTGCCCTTGAGCATTTGCACTTTTTTTCCCCATTTTATTGATATGTACACGTGCAGAATTTAAGGTTAACTATGGAGTTGAGCATTTTGTGCACATACATTTCTTGTCAAAGTGACAAGGGCTTTCCCACTCTCCTTTTGTCCCTCCCCCTACCCTCCCTTCCCTCCCTTCACTGCCCCCCCACCCGTCCCCCTCTTTCGCTTTGTCTTTCATTTAAAGTTCCATGAGATAGTTGTGATCTGGGACTCTCATATCAGAGAGACCATCCGAAGTTTCACCTTCTGCTTCTGACTCACTTCACTAAGCAGGATGTTCTCAAGTTTCTTCCATTTGTCTGTGAAAACCTTCATGCTGTTGGACCTTACAGATACGTAGTATTCCATTGTGTATAAGTACCACAGTTTGTGTATCCACTGGTCTGTTGATGGGTATTTTGGTGACTTCCATATTCTAGCTATTATTAGTTGTGCTGCTATGAACATGGGTATACATATATCTCTGTTGTATGTTGTTTTGGCCTCTTTTGGATATATTCCCAGGAGGGGTGAAGGGGATATTTATTTCTAGTCTTTTGAGAGCTCTCCATACTGCTTTCCAGAGTGGTCGAAGGAATTTACACTCCCACCAGCAGTGCAGGAGGGTTCCTTTCTCCCCACAGCCTCGCGCATTTGCACTTCTTTGTGGCAGATTTTCTTCTTTGTTTTCCAACCGTACACCTACTACCCAGAAGCCCTTTCTGGGCCCTGAGATGTTCTAATTTTATAGCAGTCTCTTCTTGTGTTATAGTCCTCACAACTTCGAATACTGATTTTTTTTCCAAAACAAATAATGATTATAGTCTGATTCTGGTGAAGCTTCAGGATTCTAACTGCTTATTCCCCAAAAAATGTTTTTATAGTCTGTTCATTCCCACCTTTTAGGATGACAATTATCAAGTATCACATCAGGAGCATTCCCTTAGTTTGATAATTATCCGTAAATCGCCTCCTTTTATAAACACTGTAGCTTGCTTATTCTCCTTCCTCTCTTGCTCAGCAATTAGAAGACAGGGCTCGCATTGTTTTCAAGGTAGGAAAGAGCTACTTCTCGCAAGAAATTCTCTATAAATTTTTTCCCATGGCCTATAACAAATGTCATAAACTATTAGTACCTCACAAGTTAGTTTTTGTTCTTCTAATTTTATTCAGCTAAATATGAAAGTGAACAGAACATACCACTGCAAAATGTGCAACTTTGGTGCTTTAGTTATTTTGAGCTGAGAGCAATTAAAAATTGCTGATGGTGGGAGGACTTTTGACTTCCTCCCTTTTGTTTAAATACAAGGAAGATCTTCCTCATGACAAAGATGCCTGTTCTGTAGCAGAAGAGGACATGCTGATCACTGAAAGCCAGAGGTAACACTGATGTGAACCTGTCTGGACACACCTGTAAAGCCACCCACATGTGCCATTATTTCCGCCTACATTGCCTTATCCCTTTTTCGCAACTTACCATTCTTACCCAAACTTCTTTTTGTTATCTTGTTGTGTCCCTGTCATCTGTTATTCTCCATCAAAATGGCATAAACTCTCAGGCATATTTGCTTCTTTGTGCCACATTTCCAAAATATAAAAGGCTGCGTGGGCATGTCAACATTTGTAGATCAAATAAAATTTGCACAGTTTTCTATTGTTTATCTGTCACTGTCATCTTATTTCTCATCTTCGCCACAAGCCCAACAAGGAAGAAGAAAAATAATTTCCCTATCACATGGTGTTTTGCTAATAGGTTAAATCATTTATATAGGTACTAAAAAGAGGGTCAATATCTGTAACTTTTTAAAGGTTATTTTTATTTTAGCAGATTTTTATTACCTTACGATGAGATCCACTACAATGATAGAATTTCATTTTATAAATATACATCAATTGTGAATCTTAAAATGTATTAGCAACATTAATATAATTCTGAATATTGTTCTTACTACTATTACATCTGGTTAGCATTCACTGAGTGATTTTATGTGCTACTTATGACTTTGAATATTTTATGAAATTTCTCACTTAATAATCTCAATAATCTTTACACAAACCCAGTACTCTCATTATTTTACGGAAAGGAAACTAAAGCTAGTAGAGGTAATTTACCGTACGTAACTGGTGGAGCTGAGAATTCCAGCTTTCATCCTAGGCGATGGGGATTGCTGGAGAAAGACATGAAGGAGGGAAATGTTTGACAGGCCTGCGAAGATCGAGAGCTCAGGCATAGAGGGAATTCATGCTACAGGACTAAGTCCTAGGGGCTTGTTCCCCGGTGACAAATCAGACAAGATGAGGGATCGCCTCTAAATGGGAAGGGAATGGGGCATCTGCATGCCCATGTGCAATCATTATCATGAATAAATATGGTAGCAAGACTAATATATACGGCAGGAGAAAGACATTAGCAAATCAATGAAATGGAGCTTGGTTTTCATTCTACTGTGAAGGACAATCACTTATTTTCTAGTCTCCTGGCTCAAGGTCACCCTCTGTTTTCCCCTCTTCTTTCACTACTCAAGAACCATACTAGCTTTTCTACATTAAAATTTCGGTGAATATCCACATCCTAAAATTTCTTTTCCAATCTCTTCTTCACATTGTCCCCAGAATTGCTGTGTTTAACTCAGATGTGAACTCATCCTCTGCTTGGAAATAGTCATTACTATATTTAATACTCACAAATAGACTAATCGTAATCATGTAAAGAAGACTCAGTTTCCTTTTGATTTCTCTTTATTTGCTTTCCATATTTTTGGAGTTATTTTTAGGATTACAAATCTTTGCCTTCCTCTGTCACTCTACCTATGGTTTCAGGGCTTGATGGCAGATGGAGAGGGTTGTTGTGACTCTAAGACCTTGGATGAAAGGGGCTTGTCTGTTGATGTAAGAACTGTCCTGTGCAATGTGTTATCCAGTTCATGTCAGATAGGTTCATTTCGTGAGCTATAACTACAGCTATATTCTGTAACAATGAGAAAGACTTTGATGACAGAATGAGAAGGGACTTTAGTAATGAAGAAAGACAAAGCAACAGGGACTTAATTGTAAGGATAATATGTAATGCTTTTAGATTTCAGAAGTCAATAATTTAATAAATTTATTGTGAACTCAAAAATCAATGAAGACATTCTAGAAGCTTAGAGTTAAAATATATTAAGAATGAGATTTACTTAACTAAGTTAGAAGGCATTAGACTTAAAAGATAGACATTAGTACTTCTTTCAAATTAGAAATAATGGAAAACCTGAGAAATAAATGAAAGAACTGACAAGTTTAGGTAACAATATATAAGTAACTAATTCTAAAATTAAGAAAGGAAAAAGGTGATATGGCTGTAGGCTTCACAGTCCCACCACTTTTTACTCTTTGATGCTTATTTCCTTTTTTCTTAATCTTATATTTCACTTTGAAATTTCAGATTCATGACAGAAGTTGAAAAAAGGGCCAATTTTCATCAGATTCCTTAAGTATTAATATTTTGCCACATTATCAAAGTCTTTCTTATTTCCTTGAACTATTTGAGAGAAAGTTGTGACTAGATGCCTTTTTAATCATTACCACTTTGGAATGTATTTCTTATGAAGAGACCTCTTTTTCATACCGCAATACAATTATTAATATAAAAAAGCTGACATTGACAAAACTCTTATGATTTAAGCTAGAGATCTTATTCAATTTTTACCAGATGTCCTTCTATTAGAGTCAAAGAATAAAATTTTCTGGCCCAGCATTACTTTTTGCGATTATTTATGTTAACATTTGCATTATTCCAAATCTGTCTTTTATGGCCTTGATATTTTTGAACACAGGTCAATTATTTCAATAGAATGGAACCATTGTTAGACGCATCCTAATGGGTTTTGTTTACACTACTTCCCCAAAACAGCTTCCCTTAGGTCCACTGTTAGCCTCTATATTACTATTTTCTATGGTCAGTTTTCTTTCCTCACACTACATAACCTAACAAGAACATTGAACACGATAGAGCTTTCATTCTCCCTGAAACGTTCTGTTAGCATCCATGAGGTGACATTTTCCTAGATTACCGAGATTATCTTCTCACTGGTTATCCACTCTCAGACGTCTTTCCTGGTTCTCTCCACCTCCCATAAGCCCGACTTACTGATTTCGAATGCTCCTGACTCAATCCCTAGACTACTACCTTGACTTTGTACTTTATCACATGCCAGTTTTTTTTTCTTCAACTGGTATTTCACGTTTGAAGCCAGAACTGAGTGTCTAAGCATTCATTTATCCCACTTTGCTATGTAGCCGGCACTGCACACTGCACATTTTACGAGAACGAGTCCAGCCAGGCCTGGTGACACAGACCTGGAATCTCAGCACTCTGGAAAGCTGACGTAGGAAGATCACAAGCACTAGCTAAATCTGGGCAACTTAGGGGCTCAACAAGATCATGTCTCAAAAGTCAAAAATAAAAACGGACTGGGGATGCAGCTTAGTGTGAAGGTCCTGAGCTCCATCCCCATTGTCTTTGGGAAAAAAAAAAAGTCTGTGATGGTTTTCATCCTAACCCCTAAGCTTTCTCTTTTTTTGTAATCTCGGTACCTATCACCTCATTTTCCTAAAGTAGATAAAAGATGACTCATTTCTTCAACTAACCCAACAAAACTCCAAGTCATAACTGGCTTCTGCCTTCCTTTCACGTTCTTAAGGAAAACTGTCCTACATGTTCAGTGTCTGAACATCAGCTACATCAGATCTCTGGCAGTCATCAGTTCAATTCCATATGTAGCTACCTGCCCTTTAAACAACTCCTCTGAACTGCTTTTCCGGGTTTGGTTGTCCTCCACCATCACAAGGTGTTCTTTTAAAAGCAGGATCAAAACCATATCATTCTTCCTCAAATCTTTGTATATTTTCCCTTCCTTTTCAGAGTAAAATCCAAAAAGAACTTATGACTGTTCCATTAAGTCTACTATGATCTCAACCTGCCTCTTTCCTCTTAATTTTAATCTCTGTACTTACTTGTTCTTTCACTTTTGGATTGGACTTCATGGACACTCACTTCTCTGTGATTTTTTAATACCCTTGTCTCTCAGTGATGGTATGGACCACTGGGGTCTCTACACACTTCCCCTGTTTCCCCCTGCAATGATGTCCATATGATTTACAAATTGGCCCTTTTCAGGCCTTGGCAAGGCCAGTGTAGTAGTGAGGCTGTCCCTGATGCATGCTTTATAATTCTGTCCTAACCACTCGCCACCTAGGCTACTCACTTAGCTTTATATGATGACACTTATCACCATCAAATGCACTGTGTTATTACAATTATTTATTTATAATGGTCTTTTTATACTAGAATGTAAACACACATTTATTAGTCTTTTGTGGATGACTGTAATACAGATGTATGGTGAAAAAGAGATGCTTTATAAATATTAAAAGAAAGGAGAATAAAACATCCATTTGCCCTGAATAGTTCTGAATAATGTAAAGAAGACATGCGTGTGCGTGCGTGCATGCGCGCACACACACACACACACACACACACACACACACACACACTGCAATTCATGTCCAAAAATTTTATAATCAACTAGGTAATTATATTAATAGATTTGAAAAAGGGTAGGGCATAATCGGGACTCTGCAGAGTAATGAACTGAGTGTTAAGATAATGCTGGGAAAAGAAAGATTAAACTTTTACAGGAGCTGCAAGCACCTCAGAGGGGTATGGAGTCTGGAAAGCAATTGTTAAATCACTTGTTTTCATAATTGAAATATGTAGTCTTTACAGAAAAAAATTTAAAAATATGAAACAAAATTAAAATAGCTAACATTATACTACTGCTTAAATAAACATTCTTGAAAGTTTTGAAGCATTTTATGTTATCCTTTACTTATTGAATGTACATATATCAATAAACATTTCCATAATTTTTATTTCTAGAGATGGTATAAAACATAAATTTTGTAGCGTTACATGGTCTCTCAAAGGTTTTTCCGTGTGTGTTGACTTCTGGAATATGCTGTACACGAATTTTGTGCTTGAATAATTTCTCTCATGTTTTAGTTCGAACATTATAAAAAATTCATCCTGAGCAAATAAATTTTTATATTTATTATATACTATATCACATATTATATTTTATATGCATGGTGACCCCTTAATTGTATATTTAACTTGACTTTATGTTTAACTTAAAATTACAGTGCTATAAGTCATTCAGTATCTTTTACATTTTTATTACACTGATATAAAATAATTTATTGAAAGAAATTTATTTCATAGAATATGCAGGGAACATGTCACCAAAAATATTTAAAATTTAAAATTTTGCCATCCAAGTTAATGTCTGACAACATTTGGATGATATTTTTTGTAACTCCTTTTTGGTTTATAGTTTGAGCAACCCCAATCCAAAACTTACAAATACAGCATGCTCCAAAGTTCAAAACACTTCAAGTGCCAACATGTCATAAATGATAATCTCCATTATCATAAAATTGTTATTGTATACAAAATTATATGAATATTGTATACATTTGCTTCTATGATTATAATGTATATATAAAATGCCCATAAATTTTGTGTAAACTTAGGTCTTTCCCTCAAAACATCTCATTATATACAAACACATATTTCAAAATTCAAAAGCAAAACAAACAAGAAAAATAAGTTGAGATCTGAAATGCTTTGGGTCTCAGAAGGTAAGAGCCCCTCAATTTGTATGCAACTAAATTTGGGGCCCATGACAGTGTACATTTTATACTTTTTCTAGTCGCTGAATAATTGACCCAAAACTACGTTTTTACCAGAAATTTGCCCATGATCCTATGTTATCCCCCCACCCCAGCATTGTGAAGCACCATTTTCATGTGGATACTACTTATTGTTGGGAGGTGGGATTGCTGGAAGGGGCTGATGCTAGGGGTTTGACCTGAGGGGTGTGTGCTGGTCCTCCCCTTCTTCTCAGACTTGTCTTCATTCTGCCACGCTGCCATGAGGATCTCCGTCTCCCGAGCACCAACCCCAGCTTTGGCTGTCACTGTGGCCCCACCATGTGATTCCAGCATTTTCCAGCTGCTTGCCCATGACTGGACTGTGATTTTCTGAAATGATAAGCTAAAATATATCTTTTCTCCTTAAAGTTGTGCATGTTTTGTCACAGCAAAAAAAGGGACTTGTAAATAAATCTTTTTACTCTCCTGTTTATAAATATTAATCTTATTAGTATTAAGTATTCAATTTTCCATAATTCCTGATTATTTGTGTATATAAGTATGTATTCATAAATTGCTATTTGCCAAAGCTCTTTATATTTTGAGAGAAATAATCATTGAATTGTATATATTTGTTTTTTCACCAGTTTCATGTTTTTGAATTTTACTTTTTTTAATTAACAATTTTATTTTATGTGATTCCCATGTGTTTTCCCTTTGTAATCTTACATACAGAAAAAAATACATGTATGTTTTGCGATACTAGAGATAGAATTCTGGACCTTTGTTCTGAATTATATCTCCACACCTTTCATACTTTATGTTTTTATTTTGAGACAAGGTCTTTTAAATGCCTACATTGCATAGGCTGTGCTAGAATTTGAGGCCTTTTTGCCTCATTGTTCCATAATGCTGGAATGATGAGCGTGTGCTACCACATCCAACAGAAAAATATTTTCTTACCTAGTAGCATGCAAACATTTTGAAAATTTTGTATATATATTTTTCTGCATTTTCTAACACTTCAGTGGCTGCATATTATTTCATCATTTCTATTAATCTGTGCTATGGTGTGGTACTATTTATGCATATACAGTTGAATATGTAAAGTCAACAATTTAAAAAAATAGGATAATAGTCACCAAAAGTCGAAGTTAGTTTTGGTCATAGTACTGAATGAGTACCAGTGAATTCATTGACTAAATTTAGAATGATCGTGAAGTTGCATTTGTAGATCTCAGGTTGCTCAAAGGGAGGTTGCCAAATGGGACAAACTCTCCCAGATAACATTTTATCTGTAACAGAAACTTACACAAGGAGCTATCTTAATTTGGGCTGCTATAATAGGATACCATAGGTTGGGGGACTTATACAACACCAAAATTCGTTTCTCACAATTCTAGAGAATGCAAGTCCGAGTTCAAGGTGGTATTCAATTTGATGCCTAGTGAGGGTAGTTTTCCCAATTTTTTTCACCGATCGGTGAAGAGGGAAGGTTGTAATTATAACCTTTCCTTCCTTTTTCTCATATTAGGGCACGAATCTTACCACAGAAAATCCATTCTCAGGATTCAGGATCCTCTCCAAGACTCCAGCTTCTAATACCATCAAATCTGAGGGGAGGATTTCAACACATGAATTTGAAGTATCCACTTCGTAGCAGAGAGCTCTGTGCAAGTAGTCTGGACACTTCCACCAATTTCTCTCTTTGTTTCTTCCTTTGTGGGTTTTTCCACTTTTCTGTCTTTGTTTCTTTTTTCTGTGAGTCAAAACAGAATTTGACATAAGTCAAAATAAGTATCCATATAAGAGTTCCTAGACATAATTTATTTTCACAATGAATTTGTGATATTCATTCTTTCACAGTTCCATAAAATTTTATGACTTAAATCTTTATAAGTACTTCTTTTTGTTTCTTTATATTTTGTGAAACTAAATCAAAGTTTATAAGCATTCTTTTGATCCCTGAATGGCATAGTGATTAATAACATTCAAGAAAAATTATCACAATTTACATTATTGACATGGTAGTATCTGCCTTGTGGTGCGTAGGATTTTCATATGACAGATAGGAAGAAGGATTCTATGCTTAGCAAGTGGTATGAACAAAAACACTGACATAAAATAATGCAGGAATATTCAGCTAAGGGAAAGTCATCTTCTACTTGCAAAGAGATTTGTCTAGTGATGAATCTGGATTTGTAAGAAAATTATATTTATCTGTTGTTTTAATTGTGTATAATTAAATTTGTTTCTTATTACAAATTAGGAGACTTTTCAGATAAATTTGTAAAATCAAAGAGACAAATTCAGATTATGAAGACTTTGTACAAAAGATATTGTATTTATAGTTATCTTCAAAATCCCTATTATGTGCTTTGCACATGGTGGCTACTCAAAAATATTTATTAAATCAAGGGGTTAAGTTTGTATAAAGATAATAGAAATATTAAATTAAACGTTAACTTTTTCTGATGGTTTTGAATTCTAGTTCCTATAACAATAATTCCCCAAATAATTAAGTCATAAGAAACTTAATATCTTTTGACATTTAAAATGTTGTTTTAAATTTTTATTTTATACCATCACTAACCTTCATGTACTTCTGCTTTATCTTCATATTTTAATTCTAAATACCTAGAAATTAATAATTTCATATGAATTCATTAAGCATTTCTTTTTACTAATAAATTGACCAATTAGTAAATACGTCCTTAAAATATCCAGTGGAAATGTGTAATTGAAACAGAAGAGCTCATGTGAAAAACTGCATGAAGATATCAATATAACTGCAATTCTTTCCTAACTTTAGATCTACATAAATTTAAAAGCCACAAAACCCAGATATCTCACTAGCGCTGGCCAGAGTTGGCTGACATTGATCTTAACATTTTATCAATATTCATATATTAATATCTGAAAACTACTAGTAGTAACAACTATCTTTATGGCTATTGCAAACATTAATGAAATACATGTTATGCTGCACGTAGCGATGCCTGTAATATAATAGGAGTTCAAACTAAGAAGTCACGAGAGAAAATAAGACAGAAACTTGCAGCTTTCTCAGCCCCATCTTCACCAATATCTTCCAAATTTACTGCAGTTTCAAAAAAATACTCAAGAGTTTTATATCCTGGAGCCAAGAAAATGTTCTCTTCAGAGCAAATTCTATCAGTAGGGCTACAATATCAAATTCTCTATAAAGTTTTTAAAACATTCCCTTTTTATTATTTGATGGTAGAAAAGCTAGTGTCTGTGGGTGTCACTTATATAACACTGAGGAGCACAAATAAAATATCAGAAAGAACTTACCTGATCTTGAGACTAAATGACGACTCTTTGGATGCTAAGTTCCTTTGTTCTATAAATTGATTGTGCCAAGAGTTCAGAAGCCACCTAACATTTAGTTTAAGACTACTACTTACATAAATCTTCATGGAACATGTAAGTGAAAATGTGAAAGCTTCGAATTCCCAAGGGAATTAATATGCGAGTTACTTTATAAGAAAAATGAAGACAGATTTTGGCCGTAAGACAGGGGGAGTGGGTAGATAAAGTGTAGGACAAGGCACCTTCTATGCTTTTGTTCCCAGTTGCTTCTAATCAAACTTTAAGTAAATATCTCTGGAAATAGCTATTGATTCTTGCTTACTTGTTAAGGCCAAAGACATTCATCAAAGAGGCAGGTAGAAGATTAATTTTTATTGTTACATAAATACAGAGAATTAGAAGCAGGAAGGCTTATGGCCGCATTATATTCTTGGTCTGGGATTTTAGAAATAGCAAAATGTTCTCATTTTTCTTTGTAAAAATGTAGACCATGCACTTGGAAAGCTATGCATAAATTTTTAGACATAAATACGAGTACACAGGTAGCGACAATAACATGAGTAAATATGTGAGAATAAGTAGGTAACTATGTTCATTGTTATCACATGTATGTACACACATTTACTAGTAAAAAATGTAGTAAATAGTAATTGGAATATTTTTAGCAACTTTCATGGACAGACATAATTCTAGTCTTGTCTTCAATATCAGTACCTTTGCTTTTTTTTTTTTCTCTATTGATCATTGAGTTTAGGTTGCTGGAGTTGTAGCCATAATAAATTGAAATAACTTAAGAAACTCTTGCTTCATAACTTTTCCCAACAAGCTAATAACTGTGAAAATTCTGTCCAAGCTATTGTTGTCCTTGGGCTGAGAGCTACTTTGTACTTTTTGGTCAGACCTCCTTCCTTATTCCAAGTGAAAGATTAAAAAAAAAATGCAGAGAGAGAAGGAGGAAGGGAAAGAAACGAAGGGGAGGGCACGAAAAATACGGAAGTAAGCTGTACACTGCTGGCTGCAAAGTTTTGCGCACAGGGATTATTCCACGATGTCCCAAGAATTAGTGGAAATTTAAAACAAACACGCTAAATTACCAGACAAGATGAACTGCATTTAGCATTCATTCTACAGAAGTGTCTCACGTCCTTCCAAGACTACCTCTTTAAATAAGCAGCAAGAAATGTACACTCACAGCGGGGCGTCACTGAGCAAGGTGGTTTCACGCCAGGAAACGGGTTTAAATTCGTGCCGCTTGCTCTCCATTCACGCTGCACTTCAATCCCCAGTTTCCAATCAGATCATCGTTTCTGTTCTTACCTCCGTATTTAACCTACTTAGAGTACTTCCAGCATTTTCATTTTAGGATTTAAAGAATCAGCCTCCATCTCATACCTTTTAGACTTAGTGTGCCCTTCTCCACTCCGGTGGTGGCTCGAATCCTTAACTAACTCATTTTTCATCTTATTCATAGTGAAAAGTTATGGTTCTCCATAAGTAATATCATGGCAATATGACTTGGGAAGGAGAATATCCTTCAATCTTCATATCTTTCTGAGTTGCGATAGTAACAGGATTTGTACGGTATTCTTATGCAGAAAAAAATCTGCCTAAAGTACCATTATGATCTCATGGAACCTCTACCAAATATGTGTGGGAGACAAGGACTGGCAATAGTAAAGTTTCTTTCCTGCAAAAAGCCAAAAATCAAACGAAAAAACTTCATAGTTATTCTCTCATGGACCTATTATATATCCAGTGTTTACTATGAAGTAAACTGCTGTTTTTCCTCTCTCTCTCTCTCTCTCTCTCTCTCTCTCTCTCTCTCTCTCTCTCTCTCTGTGTGTGTGTGTGTGTGTGTGTGTGTGTGTGTGTGTGTGTGTGTGTGTGTGGTACCGGAGATTGAGCCCAGGGAGGACTTCACACTTAGCTATATCTCCAACCCTTTCTTTCTTTCTTTCTTTCTTTCTTTCTTTCTTTCTTTCTTTCTTTATTATTTTTTAATCTGAAACAGGATTTCACTAAGTTGCTAAGATGCTCAGGCTGGGTTCAAACTTGCAATCCTCTTGCCCCCAAGAGTCCTGAAATTATAAACCTGCACATTCTAGGACATTTCATATATACCCACAACAATAATCTTAAAATTTCTAAAGGCTTTTTCCTAATTTTTTTCTAGATAGGATTTTTCCTGATATGATGAGCTCTCTATAAACAGTCATTCACAAATTACATATGATTTACTCTCTGAGATTATTTTTAATCTTTAGTTCTGAAAAATAATCCTCACATACAAATAGTTTAAAGATTTTCAACCTACCCATTGTTTATTCCAGCCCAAATAATGTTTCCTTTCTTTAGGAAAGTGTGTTCCTGCTCTAATTAGTAGGGGGGGAAATGCACAACCAGAAAATGTCGCCTGCTAATACTTCCCTTTTCTTTGGAAGCGTACTGTGAGGCAGGTCAGTCTCCCTTGGCTCAAAGACAGGCATCTGAATAAAGCTGGGCCACTGAGTGTGAGTCTTCAGGGTTTTATTTATTGGTTTATTGCCAGTACTGGAGACTGGCCACTGGGACTTGGGCTGAACTACATCCACCACTTTTTTTTCAAACTTATTTTTTATTTAGAAGTATAGTCTTAGTAAATCCCTCAGTTGCCTGTACTCGGTTTAAACTTTTGATCCTCTTGCCTCAGCCTCCCAGAGTGCTGGGGTTATGGGCACTCACAATGTCAGGTTTCCTATTCCTTAATATCTATTGGCACGTCAGGATATTTAGAAATGTACCTGTGGGAGAAGTTCAGTTCCTCTCTCGTAGTGGGAAATGAGATGCTCAGGCTGCCGCCAGCCATGTGCCCCCTTCGTGCAAGAATGTGCTCAAAAGAAAGAAAAAAGAGCTGAGATCATGTTAGGGTTGGCAGAGTATCAATTTTAGTTTTTGCTTTTATTGAAACCTAGATGTAATTGCACCTTCAGTAGAGTGTTGCATTTTTTCTTTTCTTTGATTGGCCTTAAATAAGAGTTTCTGTTACTTGCAACCTTAAAAGTTTGGTGAATACTGTGTACAGAGCTGTTAATTTATTCAAGACTATGAAAACATCTTAAATATGTTGTCAGCGTTTTATATTTTTATAAAAAATTCACTTGATACTTTCAACATTTTGTTATTGATTGAAAACCATTTATTGTATTTGAAGTATGGGTACACTACATTGTTAACATTATGAAATATCTTATTTTAATCTAATGTCTTTTGTGTAAATGGTTAGGAGTTGTGCTCTGAGACTTCTCTTTTGTCTATAAAAATCTTTGCCTGTGAAATTTGTTTGCTTCATGCACACATTTGCATGAATGCCATGTAGTCACAGCATATTTCTAATACAAATTTGCATTTCTATAGTGGTTATATTTTTTAAAGTGACTTTAATCTCTTTCTTAGAATTTTATTAATTTTCTTCTATTAACAATAATAGCATCAACATTTGAACATTTGGTTTTTTATTCCTGCCTTTCCCCTACTGTTTAGTTTTAGCTGGTGTATTATTTTTTCTTAATGTTTGTTTACCTTTGTGCACTTAAACTTTATTGATTTATTTTTGTTTTTAGATAATATATTTCATCACTCCTCTAGATTATAAAATTAAGATAATTAGAATGTCTAGTTTACCTCCAATATTGGCAAGCTTTCCATTGGTGTGACACCTTCAACTCAAAAAAGGAAAAGTTTAATTTGGCTCATGGTTTCAAAAGCAGCAGCATCACGGCAGAAGGGTGCAATGAGCAAAGCTGCTTACTACATGGCAGCAGGAAGCAGAATGCAGGGGAAGAGTGCCAGCTGAAGATAGCCTTCCAAAGGTATGCCTCAATTGGTGTTACCTGCTCTCCTGTGGGCTCCAGCTCCTAACAGCGCATTCACCTCTGAATAACCCTATATTGATCCACTTGGGTGTATAATGCTTCCATGGTCCAGTTGCCTCTCTAACAGTTCCTTATCCAGTGAAGGCGGTGAAGGTGACATATTAGCTGACATTCCTTTCTTCTCTCTACTCTTTCTTTTTCAAAAATTTTTAGCTATCATATTTTTGTTAGATATACTATTAAAGAATAAAACAATGTTTAATATGTTGCATACTTTAACTTCTGTATTGTTTCTAGTTTTATTTTGGTGATCAAGTCAGTGCTCACAACAAGTTATTTTAGTATAATTTGCAACTTGATTTTCTCTTGGCTGATTGAAGTTTGTCTTTTGTTAAAATACATAAGATTATGGGATGTCTTGAGTTAGACATGTTCAAAACCTTTTGTCTGCTACCTGTACACATAGATAAGTAAATGAATATGAAATGGTTATTTTCTTCCTTTAATCTTTTGTAGTCTGTATTCCACTCCATTTATGAGTTGAGAAATCAAAAATAAGACCATTTTCCTATAGGAAGTTTGATTTTTGTCTGCTTGCTTTTAAATAATTCATTAATCTCTACCTTTTATAATTTTGAGACATATTTTTGTTCTGATATTTCTAGGTAGCTATCTCTAGATTCTAAAGTAACCCTTTTAACGTGTCACTTTTCTTTTATGTGTGAAGCGTTTTCTTTTTTTCAATTTACACCTTTATGACTTGTTCTCTCCTTACTTTAATTTCCTTCCTTAAGAGCTTTTTCTCTATGTTGGCTGTTTTCCTTTTTCTTGTTTCCATTCACCAAAAGTTTTAAAACTCTTTTATTAACGTCTTCTTTTTACCTCTTAGCTCTGATTTTCGTCTTTCTTTTTGATCCCAACAAGGCCTCTTTTTCTGTGACCTGCTTCTTAGTTTCCTCTTTTCAAAAATGATTTAATTTTTCCCTCTACCTGAACGTTTTCCCCACTGGAGCTTGGAATACTTGGACACTAAGGTTACACTTATAAAAATTAGACTGTATAGTGCCCAGTCTCCATAGGAGAGCATGATCCCATGTGCAATTGGATTTTCATCACTATATTTATTTTTACTCTTGACCACAGAGAATAATATCTCACCAACTTTTGAAAATTCATATCAATCATTGGCCATGATTTTATCTACTCTAAAACAACTGGTTACTAATATTTGCAGGATGTGGCTCTTTTCTTCTTTTCCATTCTTTTGTTTTTTATTACCTTTAATTTTTTTACTCCTTTTTACTTGCTTTAATTTTGTCTAGATCTCAATCTTTAACTTTTTCATGGTATTTATAAATTGAAGATTTATTTTTTTATTCATTGATGCTCAACTGGCTCTCACATTTATTGAGAAATGATTAATAGTAAAAAGAAAGGCAATGTCCATCCCCCATTGCCTGAACAAGAAACCCAAGAAACTTTCAGTACACATTTTACCCTATTTTTATCTTCCAAAATGCATGTCTGAAAGCAAAATTTTAATGCTGTTCTTTTGGAGTTAGTTATTTCTATGCCATTTAATTGTAGGGGATTCTTATTGGGTAAAGGATGGAGAATATAATTAGAGAAACATTAAGCACCGCTCTTTAGTGATCTACACATTTCCAGATCCTCACTGACCAATATTAGGAGGGTACATTGGATTTGTATTGGATCCTCACTTTAGATAACTTTTTCCCTTGAGAAAAATAACTAAGTACTTGATTTTATAAGAACAGCGTTTAATTTAAGAAGCTAATGGCTTTGGGAGAAAGAGCTTCAGTGTTAATTTAAGTTTAAACTTCATTTATTTTAAAGAGAGCACAGGCATACATCTGTGGACCTTGTTGTCGTCCCATGGCCATCATGGGGTCAATGCCCAAGGGATTACAGCTTAAGTGATCTGAGCCCAAATGAGTCTCCCGCTCTCAAACTCCTGCTGCTGCTGAGAAAGAATCTGAATTGTGATATTAATCACACCAGGAAAAGTGAGAATTAAATCTTGGTAGGTCAAGTTATAATTTCAAATGTAATAATGACATCTTACTTCAGTTACATTTTACAAAGCCCTTTCTCCTACTCATTAAATTTCACCTTCAGCATTTCCTCCAAAATAGGAATTAGTATTAACGATTTATAGAAAGAAGCATATACCAATAGATGTTCCTTCTCCATGTTTCATTCTAAACAAACATAAGGGCTTAGGTCTGAACTCCAGGCTTCTTAGTTCTTCCTGGTTATCACAGATGATTACGAGAAACAAAGAATAACACAACAGAGTATGGTGGGTAGTAAGGTGAGGATAATGTTGTAAAATCAGGTTATCTTTCATTATAACTGGGCTATATCCAATTATGACAACTGGCTGTGAAATTATAAAATTATAGACTTTAATGGAAGTAACTTTAAGGGCTTTTTAAGCCAAGTCTTATTCCTTCAGGAAAATGAATATTATCATGAATTAATTGACTGAGTAAGACTAAAGCTCTAAAAAGGTAAGTGAACTAATTTCTAGGAAGTAATTAAATGAGACTAAAATCTCAGGCATTATATAAAATATGCTACAATATAAAATATTGTACTACACAAGTACAGCTGATTAAAAAATTACAATTTTAAAGAAGTCGTGGAAGGAGATGAGAAATTTTACAAATTGAATATACTTTAAAATAACACTGTGGAAGACTTGAGCCTAAAAATTTTCTAATTTGGTATTTAAATTCAGTTTTCTCAGGATGAAGAAAGAGAAAACAACAACAAAAAATAAATAGTAGTTTTTTCTTAGAAATTCTCACAGGTTAATAGAAATTCATCAGAGTGCTAACAAATATGTCCCTAGTAGTTAAAAATGTCAAATAAAAAAGAAGTATTAAAAATAAAGCAACAGACTTGAATCTTTAATTCTTGTGGAATGGGTTTAATATTTTAAGAAAAATCCAAGTAAAAACTTTTACTATTTTTTTCTTTCCTCAAAAAAGAAGATAGAAGAGTACTTCTACTCTTACTACTGTCATAAACACTAAATGAGATAATTTAGGTGCACACTGGGCACAATATTAGTCACAAAAATGTATTTGATAAATGTCAATTTTGTTATTCAGTTCTTTTTCTTTGTAAAAATGCAAAACAAATTTAAAAAATAGGACCTAAGGAAGATAAAGGAATTTGTGTGCTACTCAGTAAATGTGTATAGAAAGCTGCTTCCTCAATATTATAATCCTCATCCAAAGTCTCATTATGTCATATGCTCACAGATCTTCAAATAGTGGCCTTTTTATCCCCCATCTCTCTCTAAGAATTCACCAGACTTCTTTTGTCTGTGCCCCATTTCCAATAGTTCCTCGGTTATAGCCTATAGCAGCATTAAAAAAAGGGCAGACTTGGTTTTAACCACTATTTTGATATCAAACACACAGCTATAATCTTTTGTAAACAATGATCAAGTGCTATTCTTTGGAATCCCATGGTGTAGTAAAAGTGTCGTTTTATGATTTGATTATGGAATATACCCTAAAAGCCTCAAATATTTGGTTGTTGTGGAATTGCCATCAAAACATGTGCTATTAAAACGTGGGGCCTGATTGGAAGGGGCAGAACACTGGCACTTGATCCAGAAAGGGTAGATTACTGGGGCCTGACCTAGAAGGGTATAAACTAGTTCAGCCCTTCCTTGCTCACTCAGTTTCCTGTCGACCATGCTGTGATAGCCTTCCTTTGGCTTGTCTCCACCATGCGCTTCTACCATTCGCCAGCTGCCCGTGAACAAGCTGTAGCCTTCTCGAACTGTGAGCTAAAACAATTTTTTTCTCTCTTATGTTGTGGTTGTTGGATATTGTTTTAGTCACTTATTCTTTGCTGGGACAGAATTCATGATATTCACACTTAGGGACGAAAGAGTTACTTAGCTCACAGTTGTAGAGAGTCTCACGCACTCTGTTTATGAGTAGCCCACAAGAGTGGAAGCACACGGCAAAGGCTGGAGAACTGCTCAGCGCACTGTAGACAGAAGCCAAATGAATGAGGAAGGAACTGAAGTCTTCAAGACAAGGCCAGAGCCTTTCCGGAAAGAAGATGTAACAATATTTCATCTTCCTTCCTTTGCTTAATTTAGGCTGCTTATTGGACCTTTCACACCCAGTATAGGTGCCCTTTCTTTACTTCCTGTCCCGTAAGTCAATAACACAAACCTGAAAGCTCTGTTGTTGAGCCTCTCAATCTCAACAAGTTGATACAGTCCCTTCAGGTCAAACTCCAAGCACCTGCCCCTTCCAACCAGGCCCTGCATCCCTACAGCACAGGTTTCCACATTTATCCTACTACATTCAAACATATGAGGCTTTTGAGGGACATTTCAGATCTAAACCACAATAGGCACTGAGTCACAGCAATGAAGAAGTAATGATTGAGCAGTTGGGATTGAAATAGGAGTTTGGTTTGATATCAGCAAATAAGTACAAGAAAGAATAGGCTACTGCCCAAAACATTCTGAATTTGATTAAATTTATATATTAATGTCCATGGCATATTGCTACTTTAGTTATTTATTTGCTGCTGGGACAGAATACCTGATATCTACAATTTAAGAGAGAAAAGGTTTATTTTGGCTCACAGCTTCAGAAGGTGACAGTCCAGTCATGGGCAGCTGACCATGGTAGAAGCATATGTCAGAGTTCTTATCAGAGAAAAGCTCTTCATAGCAGGGTAGAAAGAAAGTCATGTGAACAAGGAAAGATGGAGCTAGGATACATCTGTCCAGGTCAAGTCACATTATTCTGACGATAACCACCGGGGCCCACATCTCAACAACATAACGGTCCCATAGCTATCTCATGACATCAAAATGCATGAGACTTTTGGGCAAGATTCCAGATCCAAAGCATAACATTATACTATCTTAAAGCAGTTAATAAAACATTGGAATTTAAGCTTAGATAACATGATATAAGGGTTGTTTTTCTAGAGGTGGAAATACTAAGAGCCTTTAAAGTAATATAAAATGGACACCATATGCTCTAAGTTTAGGATCATTTTCTATAGTCATTAGTGTTTATACTAGTTATTCGAAGTTTATTGAGACCATATTTGTCTTCCTGGTCTTTCATCTTTGCAGATCCTAATATTCATCTTGAAATCTTCTGGTATTTTCACAGTCAAGCAAACACTTAATCAACATATTAAATTCTCTACAATGGAATGTCTTATATCCTGAAAAATTATCAATACTCAGGCACAGGACTTTTAGCCTTCTAGTTTTCCAATTTATCCTAATGTATCCACACACATAATAGACATAAAGACCGTGGCATTATCCATAAGCTCATCATAATTTAATGACATAAAATATCATGAATAGTATAAAATTTGTTTTTAAAGGAAACAAATGGATCTTTATTTCAAATAGAGATTTTATCTTTCTAACTCTAAAACTAGGCTTTAGTTAAATTTATAGTTAGAAAAGGAATGACCTACTAAAATTCCTAACCATTACTGCTGCTCATATGGCCTCAAGATTGTTTTCAATAACAACTCTGTTACAAATATGTGATGACACGAAGCTACATAGTAAAGGTTTGTGGAAGGAAGTGGCATTTCCTTAAAGCTGTTTTAAATGGCGTTGTCTTCAGTGCAGATGCTGGAGACAGTTATGAAACACTTCAAGAGGCAAGTACATTCCCTAATCATTAGCTCCCTCTGCATTTGTTTCCATTAAAATTAATTCAGTTCCAGATCAAGGAGATTATGTGTTCCCATGCTGTAGAAAATACTACAATAATTTTAACTTCGTGCCTAAAAAAGGCAATATATAAAATGAAGTTAAATATTTAGAGTATCTTGCCAATATGTTGGCATATCAAGTAAAAAATAGAAGAAGCAACTTAAAATGATGACTCCATTTACTTTTTAAAAATACATGAATCCTATACAAAGGATTTTGAAAATGTAAATATCTTTTCAAGTTGAAATGGTAATTAATTCAGACCTCCGTGCCTGACATTTTCTTTCTCCTTGAACTTCATAATACAAAGATACTGAGAATTTTTAAAAATATTCTTGGAAGGAAACAAAGGATAAAAAGTCTTATGATACGAAAAGTCTTTTAAAATGAGTGAGAAGATAATTGTATATTCTTAAATTTCCTTTGAATTTGATACATTTTTAATCTAGTACATAAACATATCTCCCAAATTATAAGATGGTATGTGTTTGACATGTGAGTATGTCAAAAGTACACATACATGCGGTGAATTCAGCTTGTCTACAGCTTGAACTAATTACCATAATTGAAGCTTTTGGGATGCTAGAGTCTGTGATTTCTGTCAATAGACATGGGTATAATTAACCAGTAACTAGGAAGATGTGCTTCTATAAAATTACAAAAATTTTAGCATCTGCCGGAAGCACATCTGTTTTTTTGTATCTTATTGGCACTTTATGATTAACAGTAGAATCTTTAAAATATTTCCATGAGATTTAACTCTTATATTAGTATGTTTACGTATTTATTACACCACCATGTTTTATTTCCTTCCTTGTGCTGAAAAACATTTTAATTCATCCAATGGCTTCTATCATTTTACCTTCACACACACACACACACACACACACACACATGCATGAGCACATATGCACACATCCACGTGCATGAACACATATGCACTTCTTTATTGTGGTATGTCCCAAACTGTGGGCAACAATGATTGGCCAGAAGACTGGCATGTGTACATATGGAACCTTTTATCTCAATGTAGATCTGCCTTCATCAACAGTAAAACAAAAGGAGATTCAGTAGTCTTTGAGATCCCACATATTTTTCAGTGGTTGTATGCCTGCACAAAATTCTTTTATGAGCATAATAGATCATTGTATTAAACATGCGATTCAATTCTTTACTTAATTGTCCTTAAAATACACTTTATCGGAGGCCTAATATTCTACATCCTTGTCCCACAGGAATCTGGGCAGAGTGGGGATCCAATTGCTCTTTCTGCTCACTACCCTCCCAGACCTTTAATAGACGGCGATAGCTGCCAGTCCTGCTGGTGGTTCTGCCATTGCTATGACTACTGGGCGGCAGAACCTGAGCTAACTGGCCAACTCTGCCTTGTAGGCAGCTTTTCTTACTCCACGCACATTTACTGCAGGTTTACTGTGCACAGACTTTGTGCTTGATATGTGAAAACCTAAAAAGGACTATGCTCTTTTAGTTTCTTCAAAGAAAATACCAGGGCAAAAAGCAAGACTATCTCATACAATGTCTCCTAAACCAGATAAAACAAAGGTATGTGTTTGACTTTATGTATAGGTAATTGGAATCTTATGTAATTTAGATCTGCATATGTAATTTAAGAACTACACCAAAATTTTAATGAGTAGCTGTTCTTATTGAAGTAAATTTAACCTTTTCCACCATTTTCAGAGCTTGTTTGATTTTAATTGAAAGGCAGAAATCATTGTGAATTTTAAGTTTAGTAAACCCTATTTTGTTTGCCAGGATGAGAAGCAATCATGAAGTATTTCTACAGTAACAATCTAGTAATACTACTTACTATCCATGTTTATGTCACAAAGAGCAAATTTATTGTTATTTCTAATTCAGTATAAAAATTACTGTTTCATTGGACAAAAAATGAGTTGTGGCAAGATAGTCTTTAAAAGTTATTTCATGGTTTATTTAGTTAATTAATTATTTATTGCATTGGGGATCAATCCCAGGGCCCTCACTTTGGATTACGTCTGTAGCCCATTATTTTTAATTTTAATTTTAATTTTGAGACAAGGTCTCCTTAAGTTATGAAGTCACTAAGGTGGGGCTATTAGTTGCAATACTCTTTCCTCAGCCTCTCAGAGTACTAGAAATATAGGCCTGTGCCACCTGCTCATCTTCATTTTCTTTCTTACCTCACTTAAAGAAGCTATCTAGAACCAATTTTGAATTCAACTCAATGGTCTTTTATAGACCATCAGCAGAAAGTTTTGAACACAACAGCAAACTATTGTCATACTTTGTAAAAGTTAAAGACTGAATGAACTTAGAAAGAAGGAAATATAAATTGGAAGACTAGATGAAAGGGAGATTCCCGGGTGCTGGGGAGCAGGAGTATTCTTGAGGACCTCCAAGTCATGCTCTCCTGTAGCAATGGCTCAGGAAAGTAACAAGGTGCAGGGGTGGGGATAATTGTTACGTGAAACGCCCAGGCTTACCTTGTGCTGGCACCTTGACTGTGTCAACTTTACTGCTTCAAGGAATGTCCAGATAGCTGGTGACATGTAATTTCTGAGTAAATCTGTATTTGAATTGGTAGGCCTGTGTTAAAAAAAAAGACCTACTGCACCAATGTGGATAACCATCACCCAAAACACTGAAGGTAAAAAGCAAAAGAAAAGTGGACACACTATCATGTTGGCTTACACATCTCCTGCCTTGAGCACTGGTGCTACTGGTTCTCAGGCCCTCAGATTTGGGTGAACCATACTGCGTCCTGTGCTTGCAAATGGCAGATCATGAGACATTTCAGCCTCCATAACTACATGAGCTAATTCTCCATAAAAAACCTCTACCTATTTATCCTACCAGCTTCTTTCTCTGGGAAAATCTGACTAATATACTCATGAAGAGGAATTCTCAGTCTGAAAAAAAAAAAGTGATGCATAAAGAAGCTGGACTAGAAGAAAAGTCTTTGCATGAAAATGTTAATTCCAATAATGACTGTATTAGTAGATGAAAATTGGAGTGTATATTTTGTTGTGTTAGAGTGAGATGGAAGAGAAAAAAAAGGCAAGAAGTAGGCAGTATACCACGCAAGATCCAGGGGGAGCAGTTTCTATTTAAGAAGTGTGGATCTTGCTCAATAGATGGAAGCTTGGAGTTGAATTTGAGTACATAAAAGGAGAACAAAGATGTTAATATTTTTATACTTTATGCATGACTTAGGTAAGACCTGAGACATTGATTTCTGTGTTAATTTATTGGATTCGTTATAGTGGGGACAAGTCACATAGTATAGAAGCGAAAAAAAAAAATAATGCAAGAAGAGAAAGATTCCTAAAATTGCTGAGTAGGAACCAACAGAATCAGTATCTTTTCTGTGAATCCTGTACTTAAAGTCAATTTTTATTAGATGAGAATGAATAAGTAGGGAGTAGGAATTTCTGAAACTCTACTGAGATAGTTACAGACAAATATGCTCATCATTATATTAGAGGGGTAACATTATGACAGCATGAAATGCAAAGAGGGTCTGCTGATCCTGATGTTCCAAAACAAAGAAGTATTAAATACACAATATTATATTTGCTTTAGACTTTCTCTTCTATCTTTTTATAATTTTATTATTTTTCTCAAGTTGTTATTTTTATTGGTATTTATTCACAATATAAAATAGTTACCTGAAACTTGAGGAATTTGTCTACAAATTATCTACAGAATTTCTTTTACCGTACCTCTTAAAGGAAATTGTCACTGGCCTGCTATGACAACTTGTAAATAAATTTCAGTTTAATATATTGATATTAACAGAAGCACCATTAGATTTCCATATTTATAATGGTTATAGTGACTCATTCTACTACTTTATTAAAGAAATAGGAAAAACATACAGAAATAAAATATTGCTGAGTAGAAATTACACTGTTTACTACAGAATATTTAACGACAATGTCTATCTTCCTATTCCATAGGTCATTGTTGTAGTATGGGTTTACAATACACCCCTAAAACTTGTATGTTCACCGAATGACCTCCAAAGTAAGAACATTCACAGGTCGAGCCTAGGAGATATTGGATAGCAAGGATGCTAACCTCATCAATGGGTTAATCCATGTTCACGTCAATAGCTGAATGGGCTAATGGTGCTTGTAATAAAAAGTGAGTCTAGGCAAAGCAAGTAAGTCACGAAGGCCACAACTTTGATGTATATGTATTGAACCCACGCTCCCCTCCATGCCAGTCTGCTTGGATGTGAGCTACTTTGCTCTTCCACGCCTTCCACATTGTGATGCTCATTTCACCATTGGTCCAGAAGCAGGAGAGTGCGACAAAAGTCACAAACTGCAGGTAGGACACCAATATCAAAGCTCAGGCAGCCAGGCAGTCCTTCTCTGTCTTTTTCTTCTATTCAGACCCTTAATATAATGGTAGATGCCCCTTACACTGAGGAGAGAAATCTGTATCTGAGCGTCTGGAAACACAATCGCAAACACACCAAGTGAAGCTAAATATCTATACGCATAGTGCTACTTCTCTTAAGTTGACATAAAATTAACAATCACCCAGATAGTTACTTAGCCTGGGTTTATTTATTTATTTATTTATTTTGCCTAGAGGACAGTAGATTGAAGACAGACTCTGAAGGGGTAAAGGGTAATTTTATCTTTTGAGAAAACCTGGGGTTTCATATTTTCAAGTATAACCCAGATATATTCATCCTATGTATGAAATCTCCAACACTACCCGGAAGGAGGAGTATATCAGCAAGTTTCAGGCTGCACACATTTCAGAGCAAATCTTGTGTAGGAAATGGAGAGACCCTAATACCAAGCTATTCATCTTAGAGGTTCTGCATGACTCCAGTGCTAGGACTAATGCCATGTTCAGCCACCGATTAAGTACGACTCTAGAGGAAGAGTTTCTTTGGCATCGATGCTGTAATAGATCAAAGCTGTGGTGGATGGCATTGTCAATCCACTACTGCCTTTCCTTCTGTATGGTCTCTTAAATGAAGATCTGATTGGCCACAGTTCCATGACCACCACATATGGTGATATGATTATATGTTATGAATTTAAAAGAGAATAATATAGGAAGCCCTCTCCAAAATTATTTTTTGGCAATGTAGCCCTCATAAAGCCAGTGTTGTGTGACGTGGGCATCTGGTGTAGAAAGGAAAGCGGTTTCATTTCTATTTAGAATAACATAAGAAAATTTACTAGCTAGTGTTTTATTAAAAACTGATCACAATAAAATAGATGGTTTCTTAAAAGAACCTATTTTATAGATTAAAAACCACATCTGATATCCTGTGTGATCGATGGTAAACAGGTTAATCAAACATATTTCAAAATTTCAAATCTTACATTAGATGACTACATCTTCCTCTCAAGGCTTTCTCTATCTCAGATTTTCAAATAGAGCACATTTAGTTCTCTTCTTACATTCCTACCTTCTCGGCCCAAGGTCTCTTATGCCCTAGTGTCATTGTCGCAGCCCACGGTAATGCACTGCGCTATATCCTGCTATGTGGTGCACGGCTGGCTGACAGCATCTGCTGCTATTTTTCTGCAAACGTCTGCCCACCTGCACCTCAAAACCCTAATCCATCCTCCACCTTGTTCAGAACATGGCCTTTTCTCTTAAATAAGATGTTTTGTGTAGAGGATTTTTTGTTAATTTTACCAAAAGTTTCCTAAACAGAGCTTGGACATGAAACTTTCTCTATGTCATCCTGGTTTTTGTCCCATGTACCCTCCATAGGTCTCTTTCCCTAGCAAAATTTAACACTTCATATTGGTGTCTACTTCCCAGGGGAGTGAAATAATAAGCTACTTTGTGTGTTCTGTTTCCGTAGCACTTTACCATTGGCTAACGTTCACTCCAACACTATTCTTTCATTACTTTACTGTTCTTTTATACCAATGAATCTCCAAATCTACAGTCTCGGATTGTTGGAAGCTAATTCCGTCTCTTTTGGAGTCTTCAGCTATTAACTAGATTGAAAAAGAACCCGAGACAATTCTTCAGTGGCTCCAGGAGCTCTTTGACTGGTGTCTCCTTTGCAGCCCTTGCGCAATGTCCATGTACAAGAATTATGCATAAACTCTTGGAAGTGATGCCTTGGCTCAACCGTGGGCTCGGATTTTGATTTTCCTCCTTTATTCCATAGGCATGCTGTTTAGAATAACCATCAGCTCTGTATTCTACAGTGACTAGTCCAAGCTTGTTTCTCACTTTCAATCATTCACCAATCCTATCACTTGCCTCTACATTAATTATTTGATTTATCCTTGCTTCTTCATGCACCACTTGCTGTAGATCCAATTTTCTTTTCATCATTACTCAACTGACCTTGATAAAAGCCCCCTTGTTTTTCTGAATGGCCCTATCCATATTCCTTTGTATTTTCCTCATGATTCTACAAGGTTGATTTTCCCCATAATTTTATACCTGGTTTTTCAATTAATTGAGAATTTATTTTTTACCAAATAATGTAATCCAAACCTTTTACTATATATCTAAAGTTTCTAAAAACTGTTTATATTAAAATACAGAATAATGTCATTTGTTGGGAGGACCAGTTCATGCATTTAACATATCTTGACCTTTGTTAATCTCTTTACTCCTGCCTGCGTTTCTTCCTCATTGCCCTTATCTCATCCCCATTTCCAAGATTGGAAGTTTTGATTTCTTGCCATTTATCATTTATTGGTCTATATATTTATGTATTTGTGTTTCTCATATATGTGAGAACATGCAATGTTTAACATTTTGAGTCTGGCTTCTTTCCCTTAACATGATAGTCTCCAGCTTATTTGTTTTTCTAGAAAAGCACAATTCCATTCTGCTTTACAGCTAACTACGTGCCTTTGTGTATAAATACAATGCTATCTACCTTCTCACTGTGATTCTTCACAGAGAGCTATTTCAGTAGCTAAACACTTTCTTTTTCTGGCTACTCATCTCATTCTCCAGACTCGGGAGCACTTCTGTAATGCTTCCAATGAGCAGGATTTTTTTAATGACATTATTCTGTACTTTGATATCCTCCTTAAGGCCGATGGATCTTAGGTTTGTTGTTTTAGAGTTGTCTAGATGCTCCCAAAACATCATTCTACCGCTTTTCTTTTTCACATTGTTGACTGTTCCAGCGCATCCATTGTCTTCAAGTCCTGATATTCTTTCTTTCAATTCATCCTGACAATCGCCCAAACTTTTATTGACTTTTTTATTTGAATTTTTTTTTATTTTTTAATTTGGCTTTTTGAAGTTTTTATTGCCAGGATTTTGCTTGGATTATTTTCATAGTCTCTGTCTCATTTACTGACATGGTTTTCATGTCCTGTATTACTTTCCTTAATTCATCAGCTGCTTATGTGTATCTTCTTGAGGACCATTTATACTTTAGAATTGATTCGTTCAAATGTTTATTTCTCTTCTTCAATTGCATTAATCACTGTAACTATTCACTTTAAACATTCTTTTCTGATGTTTTATCAATTTAGTATTTGTGGGTTCAACTTAAGGGAAAGTAAGACGTTTTAGAGAGAACTCTTTACCTTGCTGTCTCATTGTAGATGAGATTTCATTTTGAGATTTGCAGATAAGTAACACAAGAAAGGCTGTTGTCCCACTGTCATACCAGGGCCTTTCTGGTAAGTGGCTTTCTCTTTGTTATGAGTTGTGGGTATATCTTTGCATGAGTTTACTCCAGTTTGTTCTGAGCGCTAGGCTTAGCATCTAACACTGTACCAAGAGGACAGAGTAACTACTAGTAGCATCAATAGCTAAGAAGCTAAGCACATGCCTCACCAGGTAGTTGAGAACTTGTTTTAGATCTTTACTCTTTTGCTACACAAGGAAAAGACAGGAAAAAGTAATAAAATATAACAGAACAGAAAAATTCAACCTTAATTTTATTCATCTTAATAGTCATTCTTTCCCTGTCTTTCTCCATACATATGAAGAGAAAGATTAAGAAAAGGAGAGAGAGAAAAATAAAAGACAGCTAATAGAACCCAGAAAAATAAACAAGTCAGGAGGGAGAACTAAAAGACAAAAGAAGATGTGTGAGGGAGAGAAAGGAAAAGTAATATAAATAAGAGGTGAGAACTTCGGAACCTAACAGTCCAACAAAGTTAGAAATGTGTGTCGATATAACAAAGATATAACATTGTAGGAATTAGAGCAGAACACTAACACATATGGTTATCTTCACATGTACATATATGTTGTGGTTTGCGTCTGGAATGTCTCCCTAAGTGTCATGTACCTGTGGGTGCTCTACTGTTGGGAGATGAAGTTGGCTTGGAAAGATGGATTCTGAGAGCTTAATCTGGAGGAATGAGTGCTAGCTGCACCTTCCTCCCACATTTAGTTCTGCTGCCATGCCATGGGAAACTCTTACAGGCTCCAGACTCACACTATGCAGTTCCACCCCTTGTAGGCACCCACTTGGGAATAAATTGTGACCTTCCAAAATGGTGAGCTAAAGTAAATCTTTCCTCTCTAAAAGTTGTAAATGGCAGTTATTCTGTCACAGCAACAAGAAAGCAGCTAAGGCAGAAATTGGTATCAGAAGTGGGGGTCATTGCTGTGACTTTGCCTGATCATGTCATTTGGAAGTCTTTGGAACTGGTTTGTGGGAGGAATTTGGAAAGGTTTTAGGATGCCAAGTGGAGAAACCTTAGAGTGTTCTGAGCCAAGCCTGCTGGCAGACTTTGTTAGGTGTTCAAAAGACCAGAAAGCTGATAGCAGTGTGAATTGGGAAGGTCAGGCTTAAGAAGTTTCAGATAAGAAGGATTTTATTGGAAAGTGGTCCTGAGACTTTTCTTGAAGCTGAGATTAAGAGTGGTGGACTACTTAAATTGGTGGAGAAAATATCAAGGCAACCTGATGTTCAAGTATTACATGACTACTTTTTGAGGATTTTTATCCAACTCTGGTAAATACAGGAAAAGTGACAGAGAAAAATGATATAAAATTTCAGTTTTAGCAGGCTGAAAGTACCTGCAGAGGGGGAGCAAAAGAGCACAGAGAAGTTAAAGCTATAAGCATTAAAAAGAAGCCAAGTACTTGCAAACAGGACTATAAGATAAGTGCCTTGACAGCAGCTCAGAAGTCAACAACAGCCAACCATTTACCAACTCAAGAGAGAAGTGCACCCTAGGGCCAAAGAGAAAAATGTTTGCCAGTGTTCAATCACCTGGAATTCCACCACGTAAGAACTAAAAGTCTTCTACAGCATTTTCTGGACCACATCCATCCCAAGGAACCTGATATGTTCATGTTTTGTCAGGCATTGCCTCTTTGGTGCATGTTGTTCCCTAAGATAGGAATGACTCGTCACCTTTCTATCTTTCTAGAACAATGTTCAGAACTCAAGACTCAATTCAACACTGTCACCTTTTAAAAATCTTTTGAACACTCTCACATATCCATGAACTTTATAGCCATCTCCCTCTCTCTTAAGCCTCTCATAGAATTAGACATTTCCACAGCAATCCCATGCAGGTCTATCCAGGCCTCTACTCAGAGCCCACCATAGTGCAGTTAATTTACCTTTATTCAAAGTTCCATTTGGAGTCCCTAGAATATACTTTAATTCTTTTATCTGCTTCTTTCGCAAAGCTGTGTGTTCCTGAGGGTAAGATCAAGACTTACTTGTTTTAGTTCTCAAAATGCCAAAAACTATCACTGGTCCTAAATAGACATTTTAAAAGTACATTAAAGTACTTTCTAAATAAAGTGTGCATTCTGTTGTATTGTTATGCCAGAAAGGGCAATGTTTTTTTTTTAATTCAGGGAAATTGAGGATAATACATCAAAAAGCACAATGCTTTCTGATGAATCGACATAAAAAAACAAAAATCTAGCAAACAGAATAAAGAGTACTGTAAAAAGAAAATTATCACATTAACTTTCTGCTAAAGCTTGAGTCAAAATATACAATGCCTCTGAGAGTAATGCGTATGAGGTTTTCAACCTCAGTTTTCATAAAGCAGTCAAAATATACCGATTTATTCTTAAATAATAAGAAACCTAAAAGATGTGGCTTGATTTGAAATAGGAACATTTGCATGCTTTCACCAAGAGACCCGCTTTTGGCAGACTAGCCTGCCTAATGCATTTCCCATAAGCAGTCCTGGATTTGCTTTTAGCAACCTGAGTAACTACTCAGAAGAGGTGAGATGTACAGTGGATGTTCAAGGAGGAAAACGAGCACATCAGTTCGACCCCTCAAAATTCATTTAATACAATGAGAACTAAGATATACTGGGAAATGAGCTTAAGCAGGGATGTTGCAGATTCCTTACTAAGTAGCATGAAGGAAGGTGAATGCAGATACTTAGCAGCCACGTAAGTGTAGCCTTTGTAACAAAGAAGAGCTCATGGAGGTTCCAGTTTTATGGCCAGGATGAGGTTCAATATTCTATTTGTAATAAGTATTCTGTATTTCTTAGATTTATTTTCTTGAGGGGAAATTTACCTAATAATCATTTCAAAGTGCTTAATTCAGTGGTATCTAGTAAATTCACAATGTTCCATAAGCTTTAGCAAGTTTTATAACACGTTCATCACACTACAAAAAATTAAAACTCTATATCCATTAAGTAATTTCACCATTTTTCCTCCTATCTCTGGAAACTGCCAATTAATGTTCTGTCTTTATGAATTTAGCTATTATGGATATTTACTACTAATGGACTCTTGCACTATGTCAACCTTTGTATGTGTCGTCTTCCCGTACCGTAATGTCTTTGTAGATTCATCTATGTGGTAACATGTGTCAGTACTTCATGTATTTTGGTGACAGATACATAGGCTATGATGTTTATCCATTTATCTGTTAATTAACAGTAGAGTTATTTTTACCTTTGGATCATATGAATTGTGTTGCTGTACCCATGTGTTCCTGTGTATGTCTTAGGTAGTTAATCACCATTTCTCATTCATTCACTCACATCTTACTCGCTAGTTAGATTCTATTTATGTGCTGAAGTACACACTAGACACCAGGAATAAAATGATGATTGTGACAAGGTTTCTGTCTTTTAGGAGGAACTCGTAGTCTAGTGGTGGAATTGCTTATGAAAACCAACAAATTTCAAGACCGCTTGTTACCTTTATCACAGAAGAATGAGGGCTGTCCCTGAGGATGCCATTTGGACTTTGTGTCTCACTGACTTCCCTGGTCCTCTTTGTTGATGCTGGTCTGCTTTCACGGGCACTTTCACATGCATTGGACTAAAGTCTTTCCTCTTCAAAACATAAATAATGGTATCTTCCACTTTTCAGTAGTATTCTATATGAGTATATGAGAATAAAATCTCTGTACTAAGTAGTAGAAAATAATATATTTCTTTTGTTGAATAATCAAAAAGATCATAGAAATGGAGGCTCTGTGCACTAATCCATGTCAAGATACAAACAAAACAGCAAGTACCCTTGAAGATAGTTTTAATTAGAAGAATGCTTACAGAATATGACAGGACTAAGGAAACCAAACAACAGATGTGAAGTACTTAGGGAATAACAAATCAAAGGGAACTACAAACCAGGATGGAAAACAGAAAGAAAATAAATTATCGAGACTATTTTAAGTCAGATGCATGAGGGCCCAGTATCCTGAGGAGAGTTGTAGTATTGATGGAATGGACTCTCAGCTAGGTCCGAAGGGCAGGGGCAGAGAAATTGAGAGACATTCTTAAAACTCCCATTTTCTTAACTTCTGAAAAGTTGTACTAATCTTTTACTTAAATTTTCTATCAGTCAGTTCCAACCAGAATCCCAAAGTCACAAGAGTAGTGGGTCAGGCAAAGGGAATCTGCATGGCGGAAATGTGTAAAAGGCATAAAAGTGGAAGAATGTAGGGCCATGGAAGGACAGCCAACACAGAAGTGCACTGGCTAGCAATGGTGGAACCCAGTTCTGTTACTACTCAAGGCCATGTAGGCAATTGTTTGTTACCGAAACCACACAGGTCCTTAATCACATAAGTAGCTAGAATAAATTAGCTACTGAAGAAAAGAGAATAAAGTTATACCAGAAAGGCCACAAGAGATCATAAGTGGACAAACAACAGCAAAGGTGGTGACAGGAAATTTAGGCAATATTGGATCATTGGAAAAGGATGAAAGGATCTAAGACTCCGGGACCATCTCAGAAATGTACCAAACATGTCACAACCTGCTGTGTGCAACAGAATAAGAGAATGCTTCATAATAAATTCCAGGAACACTGGATCGACCAGAAGTACTTGGCAAGTACTTGTAACATCACCTGATAAAATCTTCAAGAAGTGAGGAAGATCATGCAGTGTGGGAGCTGATGTCCTTTGCTGATGCAAGTCATGTCGAGGGGAAGATTGCCTGAAATCCCCCATTTCTGTACTCCAAGAGGGGAAGAGAAGCAGGAAAATCTCTTCATAGGATAGGGTGACTCATCAGATCTCCTGGCATAACTGGTTTTCAGGGACATCTGTATGGGAGCTCAGTGCATAATAAGGAATATTTTGATATTGGTAAGATGTTTATGTATGTGTACTCTTCTGGAAAAAGAAATAGTTTCCTGAATTGTAATTTGTATTTGTCAGACTTTTCAACCTAAGTTCCCTATACTCTATAACTATTTCTAAAACCAAACAAAAATATCATAGTAGCTATGATGAGAAATGCCTTCAAAGGAAATAAAAGCATATTTTCCTCTTTCAGGTAGTTCTTTGAAGTATGTTTGGTTGGTTGGTTTAAAGCATTTTATAGTGACAGAGAATATTGTTTGCTTAGAAGCTGAAGCTTTGCACAACGTGGAGCAGAAGGGAGCTGTGCTTTCTACTAGGCTCCACAGGGTGCTTTGCTTTCACCAATTAACCCGCTGTTCTCAGAGATACTTGTGTCTGTTTAGAATTCTTCATTCAGATTAGTCAACAGTGAATCTTTTGACCCAATTTGTCTTTTTAAAATGTGAACATTTTGAATCATTTGAGAAAAAATTAAAACATTGTCACATTATAGATAAAGTACTCCACCAAAAAAGGATTTCCCAATCATGTTCACTGATTTTATTAAATTTGACAAGAACATGTGTTAATAATATGCTAATGTAATGTTGATATACACACAAATAGCAAAACAACATCCTGTCAGGGTATTCTCATATTTCCTCACACTCCTTCATTCCTTTGTAACTGAATAAACTGACTCAAAAACACTTTTTTTGTGGGGCTTACCAAGAAGAACATTTCAAGTAATAAACCTGGAGGCAGGTGTGGTGACACAGTCCCACAATTATGCTGCTCTGGGAGGATGGGCAAGGAGAATTTCAAGTTTCAGCCCTGCCTGGGTGGCATAGCAGATTGGTGAGACCCTGCCTCAAAATATAGATGATAGATAAATTGTTAATGGATAATACAAGATAGGTAAGTAGATAGATAGATAGATAGATAGATAGATAGATAGATAGATAGAGTATTAGTTCAAGTTATTTCAAAAAGAAAAATTTGCAGAAATTTTAACAAAAAAGATCTATCCAGAAGGCTTACAAATCTGAGGATAGAGATAGTCCAAGACGGCTGCCTGCACGTGTGAGAGCTGGAGTGTCTGATGGCTGCTCAGCTCTGAAGTAGAATTCTCATCCAGGACTGCAGGACAGCCAGTGAGAGTCTGCTGCGGATCTCAGTTATTCAAAGAACAAAGGTGAAGACCAGAGACTGAATATCGGTGACTGAAGATCAGCAAAGGGCAGGCAGGTGCAAGTCAAGACTGAAGTGAATTTGTGATGAGTATCTGCGTCATGTAGCAAGTTGGCATCTTTAGAACGTTTGCAAAGGTGAGAGCTTCCCAGAGGAACAATAAATTTTAACATCTTTTTCCCTCCTTTTATACAGTTTGAGGTCCAAGTTGGGCCTCCCACATCTGGGCGGATGTTCATCCCTCATTCAATGGCCCACAAATCACTCACACTCTAACCCAGGCTGGTTCTCAATTCCCAGTCTAGTCGTGGTTCCTGACTGCCTCAAATTGACATAATCTCTCCAACAGTCACAGATACATACATACATACATATACACATACACACATAAATACACACATACAGATAGATACATAAAAGGCACATAGATATATGATAGAGATGGAGCTAAGGAAGACCCTGGATCTACCCCCAGTACAACCACCACCACCAGAACCACCACTACCACACCACCACCAACAACAACAAAAGAATTGGATACTTTTAATCAATATGAGTAAATTTTAATGTGTCTCTATAACTTCAACATAACTTAGAATCGTACATTTCTACTGGCTATGCTTCAATTTATATATTCTATATGTTAGAAATAGTTGGAGGTAAATTTTTCTGTATAATTACTTGCATATTGAATAACAACTGCTCATCTACATGCATAAATCTACAGTATATTGCTTTAAGCATTTGCAGAATCTGACTTCTAACACGTGGAACGCTTGCTTCCTAGGACATATTATTGTTAAGCTTTTTCTATAGTTTACTAACTGAAAAAAAAAGACCTTGGCTTTTTATTTTAGTCTATTTAGCCTCAGACGTAAAATGAGAAAAATAATGAAGTTTAGTTAGAGTAAGTGAAATATTCAGCTTTGACTTTCTGTTTTCTGTTTCATGGTGCAGAACTTAACCTTGGGTATTTTATGCACCTTTATTTGGGTCTGAAAACTTGAAAAATTGTTGAAACCAGAGATTAATGGTTTTTCCCTGCCTATCAGTATTACAGCTAGTAATTATACTTTTTTGTGCTTGTTTAATTAATTGTCTGAATATGCCACTCTTTTATGATAGTTGTAAGGGCAAAATTTTGTTTGTCTTATTTAGTATTTACCCTTGTAACAGATTAGTCCTGGAACATACAAAAATATTTAGACAAAATTCATGAAATCAATCAATAAGTGAATGATAGAAAGAACTTTCAACTTAGGAAGAAGAACTTGAGAATTAAAAGAGGCACCCTGGATTCCCGTGCCCTCTCTTATCCTTAGACTCAAGGACTTTCTCTTATCCTGACCACGATCACGGGGCATCGTTCCTGGGTCCTAGCTGGATGCCCAGGGCACTGCCCACCTGAACCAAGGCTCTTCATCGCAGATAAACGAAGTGCGTAACTATTCACAGGCTTGATCCATGTATTAATAGTTGCTTATCAGTAACTAGTGCTGTACTGACCACCTTTTCAAATGACTCCTCCCAGTCTTTCGAACAGCTTTTCAATAAGCGCCATGTGTGTGATAGCATCTCTCTTAGGTCACCAGCCTGCCAGTCTACTCTTCTCATCTGAGTTTTCTAAGTCATCTATCAGCCTTTGAGAGAAAATGTTTGCTATCCAGGCAATCATCGTGAACAAAGAATTCTAGCCTTAATCCTCTTAAAATAAAATTCCTTCTTATCTATGGCTATAACCTGATCTTCTGTGAAGGCTTTGCTGAAAATAACCCACCCTGTGCTTGTGATGTGGACATTGACTCTGAGTGTCTGAACTCTCTGTGACCCTCTCCAATAACTTCAATAACAGTTTGTCACTATAGACACCACATGTGCAGGAAGCCCACTTATAAATGAATATTTAATAAATAGATGTATATTTTCCCATAATTTACCTGGCATTTTCAAGCCATTTCTCTTTATCACAATAACTGAAACACCCTCTGCAATATTGTAAATCAATCACTATGGAAAAAAATCACAGTGATCTTGAATTAGATTCACAGAATTAAAGGCAAGTAAAAAATGTAACATGCCTCGGGTATTAATTCTCTGCCTATCAATAGAAATGTTAACAATGTTTCTATAAGAATATATTTTTCATTCCAAATTGTTGACTTTAAAAATGGTTCACTAAGCACATGATCTTGTTGCTTATACTTTCTTGTTAAAAAATGATTTGGGGTTCAGATGCAGCTCCAAGTACATCTGTAGCATACACGAGGCCCCTAGTTCAACTCCTAGCAAGACTCTCACCAAAAGAGAGAAGAAAATTGTTAAAACTGTATTTTCTTTGACTCAACAGAATTTCTGCTACAGTTAGGACTGTATGGAATACACTGGTGCCATCAATATGGGATTTCCCTATTTACCAGTGAAAATCCTTTTCTTTCCTTCTTTTGAGAAATTAAAAGAGAATGACAAAAGAACTAAGGTAGAGCAATATCTGGTTCTAGATTCTAAGAGTAAAATTCTCAAAATGTACCAGTAGAACAAAGTTATAAACATGCCCTACATTTTCAGAGTCTAGAAATAACCATTATTTGTAGGATACTTCTGTATCCTTCATGATTTGAGATCAAAATCTGAGACTCAGAAAGAATTCACTATGTCTAAGTCTAATGTGCTGTGAGTTTGAATTTTGCCCTAAAGCAATCATACACATGGCTATAGAACATCAAAGCCAAGCAAGTAGCAGTAAATAATAAGCGTCCTGTCAGCACTCTCTGTAAGTGTCTACGTCAGGTCAAACATTTATGGTGTGCATCACGAGAAAGGAACACGCAATAAACCTAGCTGCCTCACTAGAAAGTAAACTTAACAAAAGACCTAATTCACCTTCTAGTTCAGCGGCAATTTTTACTATTTAAAATAATGCTAAGGCATACTTTTTATTCTGTGAGTTACCATTGATATAGATTTTTGGAGAGTTAGAAAAAGAGAGAATGGTCATTTAGCAGGATGCGGGAGGATGAACGGGAATGCATAACTGTAAGAGTATTTTTGTAACATAACTTTAAAACTTGAGGATCAGTTTTAGAGTGCTAAAATTACAAAACTGATGAACTAATATAATAGAAAGTTACAAAACTGATGAACTAATGTAATAAATATTTTCCAGAACTTCAATGGTGCTTAATAATGGAGAAAGATGGAACATACATGAGAAGTTTCAGAGAAATAAATTCTCCTTTACATTAACTTATCTCGATTTCAGAAATTATTCCACTGACCCAGAATACCCCTTCGAAGAAGATAGAACAATATGTTGATTATGCCTGTTAATTACGTCTTGGATATTTTAACTTCTAGTGTAGATACATACACAAAGAGCAAAAAGTGATATGTTTAATAAATATGATAGGGTGAGATATGTGAAAGATTCAGTAATATAAGATACCATTTTTTTTCATCCATGGACTCACTCATTTGTTGCAAAGTAGAAGAATACATTATAGGAATAGTTTTAAAAAGGAAATGAAGGGATGAGTCCAACAGCACATCAATGACATACACTCTAAAATTAAATTCAATATAGACTGTGGAAAAGGACAAGAATTCTTTGGAATGAGTAAAATGTTATTTTGAACTATTAAAATGAACAAAATACTTACAAAATAGTTTCTGTATTAATCTGTTTAAGAGCCTCTTAGCTCATGGATAGTAAGTGTAGCCAGCAGTTATTTGAGCTCATATGAACATGGTTATGACTCATCCCACTTATGGTGCATTTTTTCAGTTGAATATTCTGGTCATTGTGATAATTTTGAATGTTACAAAACCTAAAACTGCTTTTATTCTTAGTCTTAAACAAAAAATATAAATTTGTAATAACCTGGAATGAAATCCAGAGTTTGGGAAACACTGCTGCAATGGTTAAGATTAATTGGACTAACTTAATTATTTTGGGAGCTACCTAAGAGAACAATAAATCACACTTCTGGTTGCCTCTGGGGGGTCTTGGAGCTATGACCTTGTACATTTTACCATACCTCTCACCCTGTCCCCTGTGGCACTGCTCCCTTCTGTTTGCCGGCCCCCATGCACTGAGCAGGCTCAGTAGCCCTGCCTTTGTGCAGTGGTTGGTGTCCTGCCGGGGTGTCAGCTAACCATGGACTGCATCCTCTGAACACATGAGTCATATTAATTACCTCCCATTTCCAGTCGTGAGGGTTGGACGTTGTGTCCCAGGAGTGGAAAAGTGATGAATATGGAAAACTGGTACTGAAGAACTGGGGTCATTGTTTTGTTTGTGTATATCCTTGTGTATTAGAGGTCTTTGAAACAGCAGAAGTTTTGCAGGAGTTTGCAGAAGTTTTAAACAGTTTAGCAATGCAGCCTAGAGAAGCTCTAAAATGTTCTTTGAAGAGCCTAATGTGTGACTCTTGTTAGAGCTTAGAACACCAGCAAGCTAGTAGCTAGTAAAGACAAGTTGCACGGTGATTTAGTTGGAAACAAGTATTTCATCGGCAACTGGACTAGAAGTCAAGTGGATTAAGCTCTAAAAGAAAAGCACATTTTTATACATTTTGCCCCTGTCCTAAGACTTTGTGGGAGACTGAGATTAAGGATAGTGGACTAATTGATCTGGCAAAGGAAATTCAAAGGCACTTCAAATTTCAGGGTGTGCCTTGAGTAGGTACTTTTGGTTTCGTTTAGCCAGATTTTTAGTGAAAATTAGTGGTAAAAAGCAGAGGAGAAAAATTAGGACACTTGAAATTTTGTCATTGAATAAACTATGTGTAAAGTTAACATCATAGAAAGTAGGCCTGCTGATGAGTTAAGGTCATTAAAAAGAAACCATGTTCTTTGTGTGGGGACAAGAGGAAAGGGTCTTTGAGATCACCTCACAAATCAGCAAGATTTAGTCTAGCACTGACACGAGGGCACAGAAGTGTGTACGTTTCATTTGAGAAGGAATTTCCTGAGACCCCCTACTCAAGAGTGCCCTACTAACAAAGTGGTTTTTC